>SPJY01017702.1:8620-181266 GCA_005191435.1 Raddia distichophylla
ATTAAATTAAATGAGAATTTGTTATTTTTTATAAGTCAAACGATGTAATATTTTGTATTCATTTTTGTGGTGTTTTAAATAGATCTCCCTAGAGTTTGTAAAATAATTTTTTTCATAATTTTTTGAATTTTTAAAACGTATTTTGAGGGCTCACAAATTTGCTACAGTAAAACGCAACAACTTTAATCTGAAACAAACAAGGCCATCAAAAACACACAAATGAGGGACAACATAGGTGACGGGTAGTCTTCACCCGTCATTAAAATAACCAGTAGTCATTGGTCCTATAACGTTCGTCACTTATGTAGGCTCGGGTTGTGCCGGTCATAATTTTTTGAATTTTTAAAACGTATTTTGAGGGCTCACAAATTTGCTACAGTAAAACGCAACAACTTTAATCTGAAACAAACAAGGCCATCAAAAACACACAAATGAGGGACAACATAGGTGACGGGTAGTCTTCACCCGTCATTAAAATAACCAGTAGTCATTGGTCCTATAACGTTCGTCACTTATGTAGGCTCGGGTTATGCCGGTCATACCTACGACAAGTTACTAGTGACGACCGTTAACTAAACCCATCACGCATTATAACAGTGATGGTTTGACATGCATGTTGATCGTCACCTTTTGTTGACATCTTGCTGACGGGTTTGTCTGCCTCTATAAAAGTGACGGTTTCAAAAAAGGTCCATGAATAGCATTTCCGAATGGGTGACGACTCCGCTTGATGCTCATGAGTGTGAACCTGACACAGTATCTCCTTATAGCATTCCCAGTACCGTCAGATGACGTCGATGCGATTTTTCTGAGTTCCATCCTTTCTTCCTCCTTTTCCCTCATTTTCTATTGATTTGAAGTAGTCTTTGAATGTTTGCACCCACTCGATCCCTCCATAATTTGCTGCCCTGCTTTTAGCTCTATTCCTTTTCGGTAGATTAGCTAATCACTACGTATGCAGTTCTTCTTTTCGGTAGATTATCGTATTAGCTTTTAGTTAATGGAAAACTTTATGTATGTATTGCAGATGAGCGATAGAAGTTGGATGAACGAGACCCGTAGTTGTGCAAAGTACTTGAGCTGGGTGAAGTCGTTCATGAGTGTAGCCTTAGCTGATATGAAAGAGAAGGGTAAAACGACAATGTATTGTCCATTCGTAAAACGACAATGTATTGTCCATTGGTAAAGCTGACATCGCAATTGCAGGAATGATAAAAATTTTCTGAAATCAGACAATATCTACGTGCACTTGGTAAGGCGTGGATTTAAAGAGAACTGTTCATGTTGGAACAAACCTTCATGCCGAAAAAACTATGGATCAAGGAATCCTACTCGGCGATATCGATGAGGACATATTAGGTATAAATTATAGTAATATTAAAGATTTTGTGGAGAATGTGGATCGGATGGTGTGGGACGTCAAGCGACACAATGAGTATAATGATGATCAGTTTGCTAGATTTCAAAAATTCGTGCGAATTTTGAAAGTGCCCCATTATCCTAATTGTAAGAAGTACACTCTACTATTTGGTTTTCTAAAGCTTATACAGTTGAAGGAAACCAAAGTTTGGAATGACAAAAGTTTTAAAGAATTGTTGGATCTACTAAGGGATATTCTACCGGAGGGGAACTTGCTGCTCAAGAGCGTCTATGACGCAAAAAGATAATTCGTCCTTTGGGGCTAGAAATAGAAAAAAATACAAGAATGATTGTATCCTGTTTCGAGGAGAGTAGTTGGATCAATGCCCGGTTTGTGAGACCCATTGATTCAAGCGTCGAAATGATGGTAGTGATGGGGATGGACGAATGAATAGTAGAGAGGTCCTAGGAAGGTCGTGTGGTTTTTTTCTATAATTCCCTGTTTAAATCGATTGATTGCCAATGAAGAAAAGGCCCTTCTGATGAGTTGGCATGATGAGGGACATCAAAACGATATAATGATATGACACCCATCGGATTGTGCTCAGTGGCATAGCATTGATTCCACATTTGATTGGTTTGTTGAAGAATTAAGACATATTAGGATCGCTTTAAGCACAAATTGCATAAATTCATTCGGTAACAGGAGTACCTCACATAGCACTTGGCTTGTTGTACCGTCAATACTCAACATTCCACCTTGGTTGTGTAATAAGCGGAAATAAGTGATGCTTCAGATCTTGATATCAGGGCCGAATCAGCCTATCAACGATATCGACATGTATAACAGGCCTTTGGTCGATGATCTTAAAAAACTTTGGTATGAAGGCATCAAGTTTTGGGATTAGTACAAGTAAGAATACTTTACCATGCACGCCATTTTGTTCGTCACCGTCAATGTTCTATAAGCACATCGTAACTTGTTTGGCCAGAGCAAAATGAAAGGTAAAGGTTGCCCCCATTGCTTAAATGACACATGCAGTTTGAGATTGAACAAGTCAAAAAAGACAGTGCACATGCGTCATCGGTGCTTTTTTCTTTCCAAGAAATACCAGCACTGAAACATGAACAACCAGTTCGATGGCACAAGGGAGAAATCGGTACCTCAAAGGCATGTCGAGGGAAGTTGTCCACAATCAGGTTAAGGATATCAGTGTTGTCCTAGGAAAACGAAAATGGTCCTTTAAGAATAATTGCCAACAGGGAGAAATATGGAACAAGAAATCAATACTCTGGGAGCTACAGTATTGAAAAATATAAGATGTTCGCCACTCTCCCGACCCTACTCACATAAAGAAACATATTTGTGAGAGCCTGCTCGGTACATTGCTCCAAATAAAGGGAAAAGGAAATGATCACGAGAATGCACGAGCTGACCTTGACGAAATGGGCATAAGGCCAATACTTCGTGCACATGAAACAAGAAAAGGGTCAAAAAACCAACCTGCATCGGCTATCACCATATCCAAGAAGAAGAATGAATTCAATAAGTTTTTGCACAGTGTGAAGGTTCCTAGCGGTTTTTCGTCAAACATTGCAAGTCTTGTTTTGGTTAAAGAGCTAAAAATGAATTTTGCCCTAGTGAAGTCCCATGATTTCCATGTCATAATGACAATCACTTCTTGCGGTAGCTATCAGGAATATCCTCTCGATTAATGTTCGTGTGACTATCATGGAGATGTGCTTTTTCTTCAATGCAATTTAACAAAAGGTTCTCGACCCAGACTCACTGGAGGAGCATGAAAAAAGACATTATGAGATTTTATGTCTTCATGAGGTGTATTTCCTACCATCATTTTTCGATAAGATGTTCTATCTCACCTCTCACCTAGTGAAGGAGATACAGCTCCAAGGGCTCTTGTTCCTACATCATATGTTTCCTTATGAAAGATATATGTGCGTTCTCAAATCATATGTAAAGAATCAAGCCTTTCCGGAGGGATGCATCATCAAGGTTACGGGATAGAAGAGGCATTTCAGTGGGCTGTCAATTATATTGACCCAAAAAACCCCATTGGCATGCCTAAGTCTCGCCATGATGGGAGGCACACGGGTGTCGGGGTTGTAGGGAAAAACAATAATTCTTGATCTGAAGGCATATGACCAAGCTCACGCCCTCGTGCTAAAAGAGATGGGAGAAGTTTCTCCATATGTCAATGAGCACAGTCATATGCTACTTGAAGAGAATCCAGATGTGACCAAATCTTGGGTTACGAAGCAATGTATGCAAAGGTTCACTGGTACCGCATGCCCTGGAGCACTGAACACTAGTGACGAGTCAAACTAAATCCTATCACTATAATAAAAAAATAGTGATGGGTAAACATTTTATCCGTCACTTATATTTGCCATGAGGAACCTACGAGGTCCTCGGGAAGAATGATAAGGGACGTACCATACTAAAAACCATCACTTATCTTATTGACATGGGTGACAGGCTGTAATGTAGGTCGTCACTTGTATAACAATCACGAGTGATGGGTAGAATATACACCCGTCACTTATCTTGTTATCATGGGTGACGGCTTACCTATTATCCATCACTTATAGGCGACATGAGGAACTTATGGGGGCTGTGGGAGGCAAAGATAAGTGACAAATTATATATAGACCCATCACGTATTTGGCTAATTATCGACGGTTGGACACCCGTCACTAATATTGACTCATTAGTGACTCATTAGGGATGACAGTTGCTTTTTCCGTCACTATTGTCTGTTGCAACCCATCATTAATGTGTGGTTTTGATGTAGTGGTACTAATATACATATTCGCAATAGGTATAGCTTCATATATTGCTTGAAGTCTACACAATTCAAATTACAATTATTTGTTTCATCTTTTTTTATTCATCGACTATATCTTTTACAAACATCGCTGTTGGTAGCAATAGATGAACTTATCAATTCACTAGTCCTTATCATAGTCATTTCTATTTGCTTCATTGTTAAACTCACCTTTTGGATTTATGACCTGATCGAGTGGTTCTAAGATTGTTTTTACTCGGTGCGATGAGAGTACCAAATTACATGCATCTTTCTTCAAATATTCGAGCTATTATCAATTAGGTCATGAATTAATCAATCCTTTCATTTGTACGATGCATGAGGAGTATGAATCATTAAGTTTGAAGTATATTAACTCACCCTGCGTGAACGTAGCAGCATGCGGTAATTTTCTCCCGTAAAAGTGTGCATAAACATGCATACATAGTATCCACCAAAATTATAGCTCGACAATTGAAGCAACAACTTTGGTGAAAAATGTTTAAAAGCATGACATGGTACATGGAAAGTTAAAATGCTAGATTTTTTTTATACGTACCCGAGTGTTGGTTGTATATTCAAATTCCTCCATGAATTCTCCATGGAATAGTGCCCAAACTGTGCGAGCTAGTACACTACACATGTGATTGTGAGTTATGATTGTTAGAGTTTGATTCAATAAAATGAGGTAGAGCTATAGAATAATTGTAACAGCCCAATTTTGGGGCAAATTCAAAATTTGTTAGAATTCAAATTTGGGTCAAACTTGTGCTGACACGTGGGCCCCACAATCAAACTTGTGCTGACACGTGGGCCCCACAATCTCTCTCTCTCTTTTTCTCTCTCTCTCCTCTCTCCTTCTCTTCCCTGCCGGTGGCCCTGCGGCTGCTCTGCCGCCACACTGCCCTGCTGCTCTGCACCTTCTACTCCGCCGCGCCGCGTGCCGCGTCGGCCTGGCCGCACCGTTCACATCATCATCACCAAGCCGCGCCGCTTCTGTCCCAGCATCGCGCCAACACCATGTCGCCGCGCCACTCGCCCCCTCGCGCCGCTAGGTGCACCTTCGGGCCAGCCGTCTCGCCCTGAGTCTATAAGACCCCTGGCCGCCCCACCGGCCCTGCCTTTCCCGCTTTCCCCAAAATCTCTCCTCGTCGGCGCTGAAGAAATCCCGGCGAATTCATGAGCCATTCCCCAATTCCTCTCGCCCCGAGCCTTCTTCACTCATCCTTAAGCCTTCCCCTCACGCAATTTCATGGAAGCTGCTCGGAGGAGCCGAACCCGCGGAGCCCTTGTTCCGGTCACCGTCGGTTCCTCCGCCGCCAGCCGCCCCCAAACTCGTTTGTCTCCATCGAGATCCGTGGTGAGCATTCCCATGACCCCTCCTCACTCGCCGTTCATGCGCATGACCCATAGACCCATAGCTTGGAGAGTCTTCTCCGGTGAGCTTACGGTTTCGCCGCCGCCGTCGTTTCGCCGCGTCCGGTTGTCCACGGCCTCGGCGCGTGCATCGTAGGGTCACCAGATGCTGTAGATACCGGAGCACTAACGCTCTTAGCCGGCCATGGGCTGTAGCGCCGCCGCGTCGCTCGCCGCTGCCGTCGGCAAGGTACAAGAACTCGCTACTTGGTACTGACTCGGTGAGGTACCGAGTAGCGAGTACTCGGATTACTCAGGAGTACTCGAAAATTACTCGGTACCAATTACTCGGAAAATTAATATAGGATTAGTAGACATATATCGACGTAATGATGGCATATCTTCTTTCAAATGACTTAATGATACGTGTAAATCTACATGTATGAACTATTAACACAAAGTAGAGTGCACGTTACGACTTACGACATATCGCAATTTGCAAGTTCGCAACATATGACATATCGCTACTCGCAAGTTCACAACATATGACATGATCACATGAACACACGATAGGTAATACACTAAAACATCATAAAATGCCCGCAAATCACAACCAACAAGCACTCAAAGCCTAGGACCGTCTGATCCACGCCAAGATTCGTGCTGAGACGTAAACGCTAAGTCACTACGAGTAGGACCCACATACCAGTTTATCCCTTCGCGTGCGTGCCTAAGTCAGTAGGGCTAGTGCCGTTGACAGTGGGACCATGGTCCAGCTGTCCGGTTAAGTGGAAGCGCCCGCTGGGAGAAAGCGCCAGCTTCGCGTGAAAGCACCCTCGGGAAAGTCGTCTTCGGCGTAGCCGCCCCAGCCGGCGCAGGTGAATGCGTGCGCATGGGTCGTGGGCCGTTTTCATCGCCGGGCCGGTTCATCGGTTGGTTCGGCCCAAAGGATCTTAATCTTTTTTCCATCGAATTTACCATTTAGTTAAATACCAAAATAGCTTTTTAATTATTTAAAATAGCTAGAAACTCCCAAAAAATGCAAAAAAATTGAGATAAATAGTTTGGACCATTTCTGATTTTGTAAAAATATGAAAACTACCCCTATAATGGAGGAATGGTACTGTTCCATTAAATAAGTAGGTTTCTTATATATTAAATGGTTAAACTATTTCTAGGGTGATTTTGGTTATATTGAATAATGAATCTGACCCTAAAAATTCATTAGAAAATTAAAATAGGTAGATAAAAACAATATTAGTCATAGAATTTTAAGGATGACATGCTTGTCCAAGGTAATTCTTATAGGGAATTAAATATTAAAAACCAGAAAATAATTAGTATAACACTAATGGTTAGAGTAAGAGCCAATTCTAGAAAATGCATTAATTTAACATATAACCTAGGGTTACACCCTAACTATAGGAAAATCCTAGAAAACACTAACACCGATAAACTTTACCCCGAATGTAGGCCGTATTTTGACGAGCTGTCATCACATGTTGTTTCCACAAACCCTAATTACACATGTATGACCGTATCATACGAAAGAGTATTTTGGGAAATAATTGTACTATTATCTAAAGATATTATTACCTAATAGAGCAGTACAACATGCATGACATATTGTACGAGAATTAGATTCGTTAATCGATATTAGGCAACAATGTCGAGGGTAAAGCCTAGGTCGTGCATGCGTCATGTATTCTGATTTGCATCAATAAGTAATTATTGGATTGTATGTGTGCTTAGACGTAGGCGATCCCGAGGGGAGGTTTGGAGACGCCGAGGAGGACCTTCCATCCAAGCAAGGTGAGTTAACACTTATACTTTAGATGTTCGTCCGTATTAGGGAGAGATTTTGACTTTCCCTAGTGCGGATTAACATCGCTAATGTCATGCTCATCACCCAGTTTTCTGCCAACTATATTGTTTATTATTAAAAATGCATGCTTATTAATCTGCCTAATTGTTAGTCATGTAATACTTATACATGTCTGCCCTTGAACTGTTTAGCCTTCATGACTTCCTTGATTGTCATTACCCTTGTTAGCCTAAGATTGGTCTGGTAATCACTTTAACCCTACCTAATGGGTAAAACCTGCTTAGACTGGCTTAGGCTTAAACAAATTTTCTGGCAAATCACCACGGAACGGTGAACCGATATTCACCAGTCATTCATTCCTTCATTGAAATTGTTATGACATGCTATTAGTTGCATGTTGGGTTGAATGCGGTTGAGGGTATGGTTATGCAGGATGTCGGTCTGGTTTGGTCGGTTGGTTGGGATAGTTCATATATGGCAAGGTCGAGTACCGAGGATGTAGATATGGATGATTGACGAGTTGCCCCTAGAGGACATCTAGATGGATGATTAAGGCACAGGGTGCCTGGTGAGGGCTTACCCAGGAAGAGCACGGAAGAACACGCGTAGCGGGGAGATCGCTGCTATCTGATGGATGGTTCCAACACAACATGTGGCCATCGCGCGGAGTACGGGTCTTGGATCGCCAGCTGTGAGTGCTCTGCGGAGGCCCTTTGGGACCATTCTCGATAGGGACCGGCATGGGTCATCACCGAGGGTGATAAAGGTCACACTTCCCCCAGAATGATGCTCGGCTAGTGAGGGCTGGCAACCCCCTAGGCTGAGGCGGGCATATCATGGCAAGTGTTGTCCACAACAGTATTGCCAAATCCTGGAAGGATGGCGTAACTAGGAAATGTTGGGGGCAACAAGAAGTATGTTTTGTGAAGTGTGATTTCAAGGGTAGGTTGTTCGAGGTTTGGTCTAATTAGTGTTGGTCGAAGAGTCGGTGGTTTAGTCGTGGGCTTGGGATGTTTTGTTTGGATGCTAATTCCTTGAGATAATAAGACTACTAATACATGATGCTAGTTTAGAAAGTTTTCAAAGGTATTTAAAAACTGACCTTACGCAAATAAAATAACCCCCTTCCCCAAATAAAGCCTTTTATGCACTAATTGCATTAAGGAAAGTGTTAACTACGGCTCTATTGTTAGGCCCCCGCAATCGCAGGGGCAGCTACTTCTCTGGGTGCAGCGTTTGGATGATGCTGATCTCGCCTACTTACATTCTTTAGACGAGGGAATCGAGGAGGATCCATACGAGTGCCATGAAGACGTTGGATAGGACATCGATGGATCTGACGAGTCTTAGGGTTGCTCCGGTCGTTGGCAGGACACTTAGCCGGTAGGAGATTCTTTTGGGTACATATTTTGGAGATAGCTGCAAACTCTGAAAAAAAAAAATTTATATTAAGGCTGATACTGATCACCTTACTAACCTCGCCTAAGGGCGTAACATGTTATGTAATATTCAGGGATTCTATTTAATCGATATATGATTGTATCGGCTATGTGATCTTCCGCACTACTATACTGATTTAGGGACTAGTGCATGGAATTCTAACTCTCAAGGTAAGTTAAAAATTGAGGGTTGACAATAATGATAGAAAAGAAATTAAATACCGGTTGAGCATGTCGATAAGCCTTCGGTAGTTTTCTACCGGTTTCCTTTGTTATCGAGTCCATAATTGTGATCTGCTACAATCTAGTCGGATAACAACTAAGATCCAGTGAACCAAGTTTATGCTAAGCTACACATGAACCAAGTTTGGGCTACCTGGTTCAACCAAACCAATTCGTTTAAATAAAAAATTGGAAAGTAATAAAAGCCATTAAAAATCGCCCGGTCGACGTCTCCGACCTGCCGTGCCGCCGGGACACCGCCCCCGCCCCGCTCGCGGCGTCGCCACCGCGCTAGCGCTCCATCGCGCCGCCCGGCCTCCGCCGTCTCCACCCCGTCTCCAGCCGGCGTTGCCGACCCCACCGCGCCCCCAGGCCGCTATCTCTGGCCTGCTGCACCGCCACCGCCACGTTCGCACTCGCGCGGACGCCCGACCGCCGCCGTTCCCGCGTGTGCGCCCGCACGGGCGCCCCACCGTGCCGCCCGACCGCCGCCGCCTCCGCCCCGTCTCCCGCCGGCACCACCGACCCGCCGCACCCTAGGCTGTTGTCTCGGCCTGCCGCGCTGCCGGTCCATTGCCCGGCACCGCTTGAGCACCGTTACCGTGCCCGTGATGGCGCCCGACCACGCCGCCTAGCCGCCACCCCCACGCTCGCTTGGGCACCCAGGCCGGCCAGATCTGCCACCTTGCCGCGCCGCCCGGCCCCTCGACGAGAACCACGACGAGCAAGGCTGAATCCACGCATCCTCAACGCCACCCCGTCTTCGGATCTACCGACCAGCTCCGCCCCTGACCCCATCTGCTCTCGCCGGTGGCCAGCGGCGCAGGGCCGCCCTTGTTCGATGCTGCCACCGTCTAGCCAAAACGGACGGATCAAATCCCAATGGTTTTGCATATAGTTTGTGATCGTGAATGTTGTGCGGATTATTGTTTTTTGTCGTTACACTTCTATTTCTACGTGGGTTACATTGTTGTCATTTTATGGTTATAGGCGATTGTATAATGGTTTTTTTTGTATTTTTTGCCCAAAAAATAGTTACATGAATTTGGAAAATAGTCACATGACTTCAAAAAAATATTTACTTGAACGCGAAAAATAGTTACTTGAATGCCAAAAAACAGTTACCTTATTCCGAAAAATTGTTACATAGAACTGAAAAATAGTTACGTGAACCGGGAAAATGGTTGCATGAACCTGAAAAATAGTTACTTGAACTAAAAAAATAGTTACTCCAACCTAACAAAGAGTTACATGACCCAAACAATGTTATATGAACCCAAAGATGGTTTCATGAACCCGAAATATGGTTACTTGGACAAAAAATAGTTACATGAATCCAAAAAAAGGCCTCGAAAAATAGTTACATGAACCTAAAATATGAACCTGAAATATGGTTATTTGACATTCCATAAATAGTTAAATGCTAATATTTCAAACTACTATATAAAAATATTTTTACATCGAGTTTGGTCTTTTTTTTGTTAGAAAAAATGTAAATAACCTAGTGGTGAAAACCGTTCGTCAATATGAGCTTTGAATAAAAAATTATGGCAAAAAAGGATGAACTGATCCTTTGCATGGCTAGTTAATTAATGTGCTCCAGGCTCTCTATTTGAATCTCCGGTGAAAAAAGGAGTTGCATGTAGCTTGGTTAGTTAACGTTGCATGTTGTGAACCACACCGAGCCTGTCTCCGATCCACATGTAGCTACTCCCAAGAGTAGCATAGCGCGAGCGTGTGTATATGTGTGTGTATATACACGTTGGCTATTCAGTTGGCTATTCACAACATTCAAAAGATGCATGGTACATCATAGCCCACGTTGCATACTCAGCGGTAATTTCCACAACTCAAAAAACTAAGATTTGCTTAGACTATGGTATGAAAAACTATATTGTGAACTGATAATAATCATAATAGCAAACTAGAAAAACCATACTTTTTAAAACGATAGTATTAACAAAAAAATTATAATAACAATTCATAAAAACTATATGTGTTACAAGCCTAAAATTTACAGATCAAGTTCCGGCCATGGCAATTGCAATGAAAGAAGTGTATCAAGATACGCATCATAGACTATGCAGAAGGCACATTTTGAAGAAACAGAGAGAGGCATGGAACAGCTTGTACCGCCATCATCGTGACCTAAAGAATGATTTGTTGTTGAACATCAACCATCCATGGACAATTGATGAGTTCGAGCGAGCTTGGGAGGAAATGGTTGAGAAATACTCTCCTGAAGATAACAGTGCCATAACTAGCTTGTTTGACATACGAAGCCACTGGATAACAACATTTTTTAAGCACGTATACTACGGCAAGATGACATCAACCCAAAGGTCTGAAAGCATGAACAAAGTGGTTAAGCGTAATTTTGTGGACCAGTCTCAATCACTTAACAGGTTCGCAATACAAATGCTCCGTCTCCTGCAAAAAAGAAAGCACATCGAATCCCAAGAAACTTACAACTCAACCGTAAGTGATAAATTGAATTGAAACTATAATGTACATTACAGTTTGACAATCTAACATTATTTCCAAATGTAGAGTGAATCTGTTCGGGCAACACTACTACCAATGGAAGAGCAACTCAGCAGATTGTACCCTCCGGCAATGTACCGAGAGTACAATAATAGCTTCTTCAAGAGTGCTCTGTTCCGCATTTCCATTGTGGAAGGAACGACAAGAAACTACCTAGTGAGCCACATTAGGTAAAAAGACATGTTTTCCTGGTCGAAGCATGAGTTCAAAGTGATCGTCAAACCAGACAACGGACAGTACGAATGCGAATGCCGCACGTTCGAACACATAGGTAATGAAACTATACACCGTTTATCATAAAAACTATTATTTTTGACAAACAAAACTATTCCTTTGTGAAACTACGAATTGCAACCATAAAATGCGAAAACTATATGTTCTGGACTAATGAAACTATAATGTTCCCAAGCTTCAAACTATAATCGTTGAATGCACAATTGTGGAATACACGGATCTCGAGTATCCTCAATGGGCCTTAAAGATCACCTAGTAGAGGGTGAGCCGAGTTAGCCATACCTGAACATGTGTAGCCCAAGTCATGTCTTGCCTTGCACGACAAGAAAAGGCGCTTCTAGAAGCCAATCTCGAAGAGGGAAGGCAAGATTGTGATTGTCGGCAACGATGCTACAAATAAGGAAAGACAGAAATAGGAATCTTATCTTGTAATTGACTAGGACTCTATATTGTAACCCTGCCTCCTCCATTATGTAAGGGGGGTGTGGGCAGGGACCCCGATTCATATACTAGAATACTCATAATCACATAACACATGCCTAGGGTATTACCTCCACCGTGAGGGCCTGAACCAGTATAATCCCTTATCCCGTGTTACCATCGAGTTTTGTGATACAGCGCATTACCCTATTCAACTCATTGCCGACGATAACCAACAGTTAAGTATATGTCGACAGTTCACGCGCCAGGTAGGGGAGCGTCAACATCAAACTCTTTCAAGCTCCATGGCGACAACTAATCAGATCGGCGCCATCTTCACCGCCGACCAGGTTTTCCAAGTCGAAAGCCTGGACTTCATCTCCAACATTTTTGGCATGCTTTCTCTCGTTGATATGTGCCAGATCTGATCTGGCACCAATCCCCTCAACTACATCGACGAGATTGTCCATGCCGGACCGGACCAGATCCAAACCGGCGAGGGCTCGAACAACAATCCCCCCAAGGCTTCCTTGGGCATGAATGACTCTGATGTCCCTTCACTCATATTCCTGTTCAAGTTCATGAACTCCATTTCCACATACCAACTGGATATGTGTAGGAGGCTTGATTCTCTACCCGGATATGAGGAGCATCCGATCAAAGGTGTGTCCCGGATGGTGGGCGTTATCGCCGGAGGCCCGTGCGAACCTGATATCCAGCGCGAGCCCACTCTCCGCTTCTCCACTCGGAGTACGAGTCGGAGAGCAACACGGGAAGCTGTCACGTTTATCGTGGAGTCTATGTGATTGAAGAACAGAGGGCCGAGTCCCAGCGCTATCGAGACGAAGGGGCAGCCGATGCAGATTGGGGAGCGTCAAGATCAAACTCTGTCAAGCTCGATGGCTGTCGACTAGTGACTAACGTCACTAATCGGGGGTCACCGTCGGGCGTCGGCAATGAATTTGTACGGGGGCGTATGCAAGAACCAAAGTAGATGGTAGCACAAAACATGGATTTTATACAGGTTCGGGCCCTCAGCACCGAGGTAATACCTTACTCCTGTGCTCTGGTATTATGTTTCATCAAGTTGCGAGATGCAAGATGACCAAGATGATGGCATGTATGTGATGTGTTGTTGTGTGTTATTATGCCTATGGCTCTCTACCCTCTCCCTTTATATAGTTGAAAGGATCGCTATGCCGCCTAGAGGGGGGGTGAATAGGCGAATAAAACGAAATTGCGGAATTAATAAATATGAACAGTAACCAGTCGGTCGGATGTTCCGATGCAGCGTCGGATGTTCCGACGTGGTACAGTACACACTCTGTCGGATGTTCTGATCCTGGGTCGGATGTTCCGATGGCCGTCGGATGTTCCGATCCGGGGTGTTCTGGAATGTAATCTGAAAAGAGATTGTAAAGAACTCAAGAAATCTCAAGTTTTATGTTGAAGCAACGCCTGGATTGGTAGTACCAAACTCCAGCTCAACGAATGAGTTTGGCTACTTGACATCCACCTTCGCATTGTGAAAGCAGCAATTGACCTAGCATGGGGCATGCCTTAAGCCACGCAATTAAAACTTCTGTCTTGCAGCATGCTATAAATTAAGCGTTTCAAAATATATCAGCATCAGATGCTTGGCCTTAACTTGTAAGAACCAGCACTCGGCCCAACGTGGGGCGCACCTTTCAGCCGAGTGGTACCTATCCCAACCGGAGAAGGGATCAGCCATTGGCCCCTAAGGGCGCACCGATTGGAAACAGTTTGGCTGAGACGTATTTGTATCCGGGTAGCGGTATACAACTGGCGACCTTAAGAAAAGCATACCTCCGAAACTGTACCCAAATTTCATCAACACCCAACCTCGAGCATGCGAAGTTAGCTAGTGACTCAACATGGAGTATGCCGTGAAACATTTTTAATTTTGGCGCTTTTGGTCATATGCCCTCCAGGGTGTACCGAGGCCGAATTAGGCTCAATGTTAACACAGTGCTACCGTTAGCGGCGTGTTAAGAAAGCTTGTTAAGGGGATCGCCCTTTGCTACTTTAGCCCAAGCCCACTAAGGGAAGGCGAAGAGTTTTCGTGCCTTTTCACACATAGTCGGAGCGTCACGCGCTTCCGCCGGGAAACGTATCCATATCCACTTCCATCTCATCACCATAATGATTGTACTGTGTTCGAAATGGATTACGAGGCGCGTCTTTTGAACTTCTCCGTGTATAAAGGAGACCCAGATGCAGCATATTACTCCACATCCAGTCTACGAGTTTTTCGAGTCTTTTCCTCTTTTCTCCACCAAGACCTCTCCTCTCTTCTCCTTTCTTCAAGCAAAATAAAAGAGCAAGGAAAAGGTGATGGACCCCTAGGAGGCTACCTGCATCGAGGAGCGTGCCCGCATTGCCGCCGCCATTGTCGCGACAGCTGCCGAATGGCAGCGGTGGTGGAGGGAGTATGCGGAGCGAACCGCTCAACAGGCCATCAGGATCCTGGTCCGCGGCCACCCGCATCTCTTCCTGGCCCGCACCCCACTGAAAGACGCACTGGTCGCCTCCATCCTTGATGTGAAGTGGCCATCGGAGTAGTCTTCCTTTTCTTTTGCCTCTCCGTGAGCCAGCAACGAGCCTTAGCTCCTTGTGCTGCGCCGCGGAATATGTGTAATTAGGCCTAAGAGCCATTTAATGAAAATCCTTTGGAAATCTCGTGTCAATCTTCTGACTTTGATTTTGAATCTGCAACTAGCATTTCTTCATCCGAGTAGTTAGAACCGCGCACTCCCAGATCGGCGCGTGCGCGGACCTCTTGGGAGAAATCACTCGGCCACCCGAGTGATAATCCGAGCCCTCTCGAAAAGGTCGCATCCAGCGCTAGACAAAGGCCCGGCCCAGAATGCGAAACACAGCCTATTGCGATAAATTAGGAACAGGGAAACGAAATTAGTTCACCTCGTCCACTTTTCGCGCCAGTCTTTTAGTCCTTCCCAGGGAACTCCACCGCTAGGGTTCTTCTCCGTTGCGTCCTCCGCCGCCACCATCTCCGATCTGCCATGGCTCCCCCATCTCCCGTCGCCCCGAAAACAGTCAAGAGTGGCAAGGAGTGGATGAAGTCCATCACGACCGAGCGGAGGCTACAGAAGCTTGTCTCCATCGACATGCTCCCCTCTAAAGTGTTCGCTTCATGGCGCCCCGCCGCCGGCGAATCCTGCCCTACCCCTCGTTTCGACGAGGTAGTGGCCTTCGAGTCCTTCTTTCTTCACGGCTTCGGCCTTCCTTGCTCCTCTTTCTTTTGGGGATTATTGCACTTTTACGGGATCGAGGTCTCTCACTTAAACCCGAATTCCATCTTTCAAATTGCAATCTTCATCCACATCTGTAAGGCTTTTCTTGGGATCGCCCCTCATTTCGACCTCTTTAGATGTGTGTATCTCCTTAAGCCCTTCCCCAACAAGACTTCTCCCAGAGCCGCAGGCGATGCGGGATTTCAGCTGCGGGAAGGGGCCAGAAAATTTTATTTCGATCTTCCTTTGAGAACCTCCAATAAGGGCTGGCAGTCGGATTGGTTCTACTGTGCTAATTCTCCTCCTGTCCTTCCATCGTTTTTCGGAGAATGCCCCACAATCCATCCCTCCTGGTCTTCTCCTCTCGCCGATAGCGAAGGAAGCCAAGTGAAGGAACTTCTCGTCCTTCTCAGCAGATTGAAATCCATCGGGCTAACCGGCATCGGCGTAGTTTGGAACTACACCTTTCATCGTGTCCAGCCCATCAAGGAAAGGGTGCATCTCGCCTTCGAGTATTCGGGGCTCCAAGACACCACTCGGGAAAGCGAGGATCCAATTTCGCAAAAGGATGTGGCCAGCCGAGTGGCCGAGCTCTTCGCCCCGGGCTCAGAGATAGTCAACACAGATTTCCCGAGCGCATATCGCCTAGCAAATCCTCCTCCAGCGGTAAGCGAAAGATTCTTCTCATCTTAGTCGTGTTTTTTGGAATGTCATTACAAACGATCTGATCCGATCCTTACGGAGGGGCGCGTAGCGTTCTTCTCCACCTATCCAGTCCCAGAGGCCCCGAGCCATAAGGAGGCACCGCGCAAGCATCCTACAGAGGACTCGGCTGATGATCCTTCAGCCAAGAAAGGCAAGGGGTTGCTCTGAGGGACTCGGACGAGGACGAAGATGACGATGACGTCCCGCTCCTGCGCCGCCGTCCCCTAGCGCCAGGGCCTTGGGTGAGCCATGGAGGTGTAGCAGATCTTGATGCCCAGCTCTTCGCCCCAATCTTGAAACTCGCTGTTTTTGAACAGAATGCCATTGTTGGTGATGATACGATTATGCACGTCAAAACGAACGACGATGTCCCGGAAGAACTCGCACGCCTTGGCAGCTGTGATATCAGCGACTGGCTTAGCTTCAATCCACTTGGTGAACCTGTCGATGGCGACATAGAGGTGGGTGAATCCGCCTTGCGCTCGCTTGAGAGGCCCCACCATGTCCAGATTCCAGACGTTGGCGAATGGCCAAGAGATTGGAATCGTTTCAAAATCTTGGGCCGGCATATGAATCTGTCGTGCAAAGAATTGACAATCTTCGCATCTGCATACTATGTCTTCCGCATCTGTTACAGCTGTCGGCCAGAAAAACCCCCTACCGATAAGCTTTACCGACAAGGAAACTTGCTGCCGCATGGTGTCCACACTCCCCCCGAGTGGATGTCATTGAGTAGGTCTCTGCCCTCTTGCTCGGATATGCAACGCCTTAGTACCCCAGAACTGCTTTTGCGAAAAAGCTCATCCCCGGCTACCTTGTAATTCTTGCTTCGGCGTGTAATGCACTCGGCGAGGCTTCGATCCTCCGGCAATTCGTCGTGCAGAAGATAATTCAAGTATGGCTGCGTCCACCCGGGGTTAATTGATAGTACCTCCGATTCGTCCTGCTGATCTAGCTGCTGCTCTGGTGCGGTTGGTAGCTTGATGAAAGGCTTGCGCAGCTCCTCGACGAAAACACCAGTCGGTACTTGCGTCCGACTGGATTCCATCCGCGCCAGTTCGACTGCTGCTTCGTTGTCATGCCGGAGTACATGAGTTAATTCCAGCTCGTTGAATCTGTCCTCCAATTTTCGAACCTCCTGGCAGTATGCCGCCATGTTGTCGTCGATACAAGACCACTCCTTTTGAACTTGATTGACCATGAGCTGAGAATCCCACGCACCATTAACCGCTGGACGCCCAGCGATATGGCAATGCGGAGCCCGTGGAGGAGAGCCTTGTACTTGGCAGCGTTGTTACTGACTGGAAATAGGATCTGGAGAACGTATTGTAGCTTCTTTCCGATCGGAGATATGAGCAAAATCCCAGCCCCCGCACCGCTGAGCATGAGGGAGCCATCAAAGTACATTGTTCAGTACTCGAGATTTTCCTTTGCAGCTGGGGTCTGAGTCTCAGTCCATTCGTCGACGAAATCAGTGAGTTCCTGAGATTTAATAGCTAGCCGAGGCTTGAACTTTAGTTCAAAGGCTCCAAGCTCAACTGCCCACTTCGCGATTCTCCCGGTGGCTTCCTGGTTATTAAGTATGTCTCCAAGTGGGAAGGAAGTGACCACCGAAATCTCATGATCTTGGAAATAGTGCTTAAGTTTCCGCGATGTGATTAGCACGACATACAGAAGCTTTTGAATATGGGGGTACCTTATCTTGGAGTCGCCCAATACTTCGCTGACGAAGTAGACCGGACGTTGTACCTTTTGGAGGGAGCCTTGCTCGTCCCTTTCTACCATTAATACGCTGCTGATGACATGGGTCGTTGCGCCAATTTAGAGTAGTAGTGGCTCCTAGGGCATGGGCGGGACCAACACCGGAGGCGTCGTGAGGAACCGCTTGAAATCTTCAAAGGTCTGCTATGCTTTCGCTGTCCACTGAAAATCGTTCTATCGGCGCAGGAATTTAAAGAAAGGCATGCCGCGCTCCCCGAGTCGAGAAACGAATCGGCTGAGCGCCACGATACATCCAGTGAGCTTCTGCACATCCTTCTGGCTGGTTGGGGGCTTCATCTTCATCATGGCACTGACCTTTTCTGGGTTGGCCTCAATCCCCCAATGGGAAACAATGAATCCGAGTAGTTTACCGGATGGAACCCTAAATACGCACTTCTCGGGATTCAGCTTCATCCGATATGCCCTTAGGCTCTCGAATGTTTCGGCCAAATCTGTTATGAGATCTGACTTTGTTCGCGTTTTTACGACAACGTCGTCGACGTAGGCCTCTATGTTGCGGCCGAGCTGAGTGTGAAAACACCGCTGTACGGTACGCTGATAAGTCGCACCAGCGTTTTTTAGCCCGAACAGCATTGTGATATAGCAGAAAGCACCAAAAGACATGATAAACGACGTCTTGATGCAATCTTCCTCCTTCAGACTGATCTGATGATAGCCCGAATAAGCATCCAGAAAACTTAAGCGCTCGCACCCAGCGGTGGAATCCACCACTTGGTCGATGCGGGGAGCCCAAAAGGATCCATGGGGCACGCTTTGTTGAGGTCAGTATAGTCAACGCACATGCGCCATGTCTTGTTCTTCTTTTGCACCAGGACCGGGTTTGCCAACCACCCGAGATGATAGACCTCTTTAATGAACCACGCTGCCAGCAGCTTTTTGATCTCTTCCCGAATGGCGTCCTTCCGATCTGGCGCAAATCTTCTAAGATGCTGCTTGATGGGCCGCGCCTTTTCGTCGACGTGGACAGAATGCTCGATCACCTCCCTCGGAACACCAGGCATGTCCGAAGGCTTCCAAGCGAACACGTCCTGGTTTGCCCGAAGGAAAGTGATGACCGTGTCTTCCTATTTGGCATCGAGCCCTGTCCCGATCACGGCTGTTTTGGTCGGGTCAGACGGGTTCAACAGTATTTTCTTGGTTTCCTCGGTTGCTTGGATAGAAGTCGTGGGCTGCTTTTTGGCGGGTATATCTCCTTCCTGCTGAAGGAAAGCGACCTCTTGCCGAATCTTCTCTATCTCGGCCGATGTGTCGAGCGCCTGCGCCATCTCGCAGCTCTTGCTGTCGCATACTAAAGATTGTTTTACGTCACTCGGGATGGTGATTACACCGTTGGGATCTAGCATCTTCTTGACGAGCTAGGTGTAATTTGGGACGGCCATGAATTTGGCAATCCCTGGCCTTCCCAAGATGGCATGGTATGGCGTCTCGAAATCAGCCACTTCGAAGCCTAGACTCTCGGTCCGATAGTTGTCCTTGGTCCCAAACGTGACAGGAAGGGACACCTGCCCGAGTGGTATCGCGGACGTACCTAGGGTCACACCGTGGAAAGGTGACAACCCCTGCCGTAGCTCGGAGAGAGGAATCTTCATTTGGTCCAGAGTCTTGGCGAAAAGGACGTTAATCCCGCTCCCGCCGTCGACTAGAACCCTCTTCAACTTGTTCCCTCGCATGACCGGATCTAACAACAGTGGGTACCTCCCGGGGAAAGCAATCTGATCTGGGTGGTCCGATCGATCAAAGGTGATGGGTACCTCCGACCAGCGCAAGTATTTGGGGGCCGCGGGCATGATAGCGTTGATCTCTCGAGTGGTAGGCTTCTGCTTCCGCTTGGACTCATACGCATCGGAGCCCCCGAATATATAGCTGAACTCGCGCTCAGCGTCCTGGTAATCTCCGTCGGGTTTCTTGCCTTGTCCTCCCTTGGCTGCCGGTTACTTTGAGTTGTCGGTAAACTTCTGGAGAATGAGGCAGTCTTTGGCGGCATGCTTTCCACGCGGGTGAAAGGGCATACCGCATCCATGACCTTGTTGTAGTCGTTGTCGTTGGGGGCTTAGGCCAATTACGCTCCATGTTGGTGACCATCTCTTCCCCCTTCCGCTTCTTGTCTTTGGGCTTGCCCTGTTCGTAGTTTGGCTTCTTCTTCGGGCCTCCGTCGTGGCCACCACAATGGTTCATGATGGCCTCTTCGGCATTGGCCTCTTGGTCCGCCATTGTGAACATGGCCTTGAGAGTTCTCGGGGGGTCCCGAGTCATCTGCCTGATTAACTCCTCGGATTTGCATCCGGTGAAGAAGGCGTCGATGAACGTTTGCTCCAAAACGTCGCAGATCTCATTCTTCTTCTTGGTGAAGCGCTTGATGAACTCACGAAGAGTCTTGTTCTTGCGCCGGTGAAGTTGTCCAATCACCTATCTCCCGGCGGGCCTTTCATAGGTCCCCTAGAAGTTGGCGATGAACTGCTCCTGTAGGTCGTCCCAATATTCGATAGAATTATCCGGAAGTCCCATTAGCCAGATTTGAGCGGTTGAGGTCAGAGCGACCGGCAAATAATTCGCCATTACGTTCTGATCTCCTCCTACTGCGCTGACTGCTAGGGTGTAAACTTGCAGCCCGTTCTTAGGGTCCCTCTCGCCATCAAACTTGTCAAAGCCTTTGAGGTTAAAACCATCCGGCCAAACCACTCGACGAAGTTCCGGGGTGAAGGCCCGAATCCCCTCCAAAGGTCATAGCCGCCGCCGCGGGGATCTGCTAAGATGCTCCCGCTGAGAGTCTTGACGATCTTAGCGATGGTCGCGCCGACTGGCGATGCTCTCGGCGTGATCATCGTTGCGCTGACTGCGATAGCTATGAGAGTGTCGACCGCCTTCGACGCGTTCCCTCCTCTTAGCTTCTATGTCGTGCAGGAGGTCATGGCCTGCCGACGGGCGTGACCCGCCAGCGACGGCGGTAGCGCGCACCCTGCTCCGATTGCGCCCAGAGCGGTTGTGTGCCATCGTGGTCAGGGCTAGGAGAGCCTCGTTCTGTTGAATAGCCGCCATCTCGACCATGGCTGTTGCGCGGGCCAAGGTCTGGACAAGCGGGCTGTCAACCGGAAGCTGTGGCGCGATAATCTCGAGAAGAACGTCTTGGGGCGATAGTCTCGAGAAGAACAATGTTCGCTTGGGGCGTCGTATAGACGTCTTGATCCCTCAGCTTAACCGCGCGAAGCTCATTCTGGACATTACGCCCACGGATACGAAGTTCATGTAGTCAGTCTTGGTCTTCGTTGTGGCGCAGGTCTGCATCGACCGCCTCGGTGGCAGCCGCCTCGTTCCCGGCTGGTTGAGAAGAAGTGTGATGGTCGTCCGCGTCGAGGACGAAAACTTCCCGATAATTGCAGATCTCCGCGCTGTCATCGGACTCTGAGTCAGAAAGGGAGAGGGTGACCTGCTCGCTTTGCCCAATGGGTTGGCCAGTGTATATGACACCCATGAACATGGTTTGATCTGATTGGTTAAGCTCGACCATATTAGTAGATTGGTTTCCCGAGTGGTCACCTCCTGTCCTGGCCTTGGGAGCCGCTAGCGTGCAGGTCGCAGCGGAGCCCCTAAGACTAGAGGGAGATCCAGTTGGGGATATTGGGTCTTCATTGGGCTGGATCGGGTCCGTGCCCGTAAGGGTGATTCTGCCGAGTCCTTCCTCGCCCTCTTCGAGGAGAGGTGCGAGGCGGGATCGTGAGAGAATCAATCTGTTGAAGGTACATGACGAATTTTCCAAGCCAAAAGGCAATGGGTACCCTTGAACGCATGCACCTTCTTGCTAATAGGTCTCCTCGGGAGGAGAGAGACAAAGATTGCCGACGCCATCGGCGATGAAGTCGAGGGTGCCGAAGCGCAGCATCTGCCACAGCCTCAAAGCGACGGGCTACGATCTTGACAAAGCCATCTAGCTTCAGCAATGATCTTGACGCTGCCCCCTACCTGACGCGCCAACTGTCGACTAGTGACTAACCGGGGGTCATCGTCGGCAATGAATTTGTACGGGGCGTATGCAAGAACCAAACTAGATGATAGCACAAGACAGGGCTTTTATACAGGTTCGGCCCTTAGCACCGAGGTAATACCCTACTCCTGTGCTCTGGTATTATGTTTAATCAAGTTGCGGGATGCAAGATGACCAAGATGATGGCGTGTATGCGATGTGATGTTGTGTGTTATAATGCTTTTGGCTCTCTACCCCCTCCCTTTATATAGTGTAGGGGGAGATAGAGTTGCAAGGTGATACATGATACATGATACCTAATTTGGTTATGCCGACGCATGATATGCAGGTATAATCTCCTATTTACATGGAGCTTATACGTATCCTCGGGAACTTCCTTGGAACTCAAGGCACACATAACCCGAGTGGTCTCTATCCCGAATCAGCCGACTTGGGTCGTCCCCCATTTGCTCCCTCATGGGCCTTCTAGAGGATACCCAGGACCCATGTAGTCCACAATGGCGACAACGAATCAGATCGACACCATCTTCACCACCGGCCAGGTTTTCCACTTCAAAAGCCTAGACTTCATATCCAACAATTTTTGCAAGCTTTCTCTCGCTGCTACGTGCCAAATCCGACCTGCACCGATCCCCTCAACTACGTTGACAAGATTGTTCCTGCCGGTTCGGATCATATCCCAACCGGCGAGGGCTCGAACAGCGATCCCCCAAGGCTTCCTTGGGCATGAATGTCTCTGATGTCCCTTCACTCATATTCCCGTTTGGGTTCACGATCTACGTTGCCACATACCAACTGCATATGTGCCGGAGGATTGATTCTCTACCCGGATACGAGGAGCATCCGACCAAAGGTGCGTCCCAAATGGTGGGCGTTATCGCCGGAGGCCTATGGGAACCTGATATCCAGCGCGAGCCCACAATCCGCTTCTCCCACTCAAAGTACGAGTCGGAGAGCAGCACGGGAAGCTGTCCTAATTATCGTGGAGTCTATGTGATTTAAGAACAGAGGGCCGAATCCCAGCGCCATCGAGTCGAAGGGGCAGCCGATGCAGATCGGGGAGTGTCAAGATCAAACTCTGTTAAGCTCGATGGCGACAACCAATCATATCGGCGCCATATTCACCGCCGGCCAGGTTTTCCATTCCAAAAGCCTAGACTTCATCTCCAACAATTTCGACAAGCTTTGTCTCTCTGATATGTGCCAGATCTGATCTGGCACCGATCCCTCGACTGCATTGACAAGATTGTGCCCGCCGGATCTGACCAGATCCAAACCACCAAGGGCTTGAACAACAATCTACCGAGGCTTCCTTGGGCATGAATGACTCTGATGGCCCTTCACTCATATTCTCGTCCGATTTCGTGAACTCCGTTGCCACATAACAACTAGATATGGTCCGGAGGCTTGATTCTCTACCCGGATACGAGGAGCATCCGACCAAAGGTGAGTCCCGATGGTGGGCGTTATCGCCGAAGGCACGTGCGAACCTGATATCCAGCGTGAGCCCACTCTTCGCTTCTCCCACTCGTATTCCCACTCTGAGTACGAGTCGGAGAGCAGCACGGGAAGCTATCCCGTTTATCGTAGAGTCTATGTGGTTTAAGAACAGAGGGCCGAGTCCCAGCGCCATCGAGACGAAGGTGCAGCCGATGCATATCGGGGAGCGTCAAGATCAAACTCTGTCAAGCTCGATGGAGACAACCAATCAGATCGGAGCCATCTTCACCGCTGGCCAGGTTTTCCATTTCGAAAGCCTGGATGTCATCTCCAACAATTTCGGCAAGCTTTCTCTCGCTGATATGTGCCAGATCCGATCTGGCACCGATCCCCTCAACTGCATCAACAAGATTGTCCCCGCCGGATCAAACCAGATCCAAAGCGACGAGGGCTCGAACAACGATCCCCCCAAGGCTTCCTTGGGCATGAACGACTCTGATGTCCCTTCACTCATATTCCTGTTCGGGTTCATGAACTCCGTTGCCACATACCAACTGGATATGTGCCGGAGGCTTGATTCTCTACCCGGATACGAGGAGCATCCGACCAAAGGGGCGTCTCAGATGGTGGGCGTTATCGCCGGAGGCCCGTGCGAGTCTCTTCGAGCCAGGGCCCGAAACGTCAATGAAGACATACTGCAGACGAAGATGGGCGACAAAGCTGTTTTCCATACTCCTTAGTAGAATATTGTCACCTGAAAGACACTCCTTGACAGCCTGTGACCCAGATCAGGGCCGTGGTGATGGCTGTCGCAATTCAAAATAACCAGCTAAATCCAGGGTTGAGGGATCTATTCGGCAATCAGATCAAAACAATAACCAGTCGGGAGAACCGCTCTCGCTACGAGTCTCATCACCATGGAGATGCCCGTTGCGGCTTCAGTCGTGATCTCCGCGAAGACCTTAAGCCAGGTGGTAGGAGCGGGAAGAAGATTAACAGCGGCGTCGTGACGACGATCGCGACCGATTCGGCATTTGCCACAATGATCGGCGCGGGTACTGCCAGGGTGATTGGTACGACTGCGACTTCCATCACCCAAGGTCCCCGTGACGATCTCCCATACACCACGATGACGGGTCCGCTGATGGGATCCGCGCTTTCATCGCTCGGCTTCGCCGAGTGGTTTGACCTAAAGGATTCAATCCCAAAGGCATCATAAAGTTTGATGGGGAACGAGACACGGAGGCGTGGCTCTAGGTCTACGCTCTGGCTGTCAAGGCGGCTGGAGGAGATCAGACGGTGATGGCAAACTATTTGCCCATCACATTTACCCCACATGGTCAAGCCTGGCCCACGGAGCTACCCGAAAACTCCATCGACTCTTGGAGGGACCTTTGTGAGCAATTTATTGCCAATTTTCAAAGCACCTATGAGAGGCCCGGGTCTCCATAGGACCTATATCAATAACATCAAAAGAATAATGGGATCCTTCGCAAGTTCGTCCGACGCTTCACCCAAAACAAGAACACTATGTGAGATGTCTCGAACGCGGTGGTCATCGCAACATTCTAGAAAGGGATCAGCGATCCCGATTTGATCAAAAAGATGTCCTGGAAGCCGCCACCGACAGTCAAGGAAATGTTTGCCATCTCTGATTTGGTACGCTACCATTTTGGACGCTTTGGCCGAGCGCCAGGACAAACGTCCTAATCAGAAGAACAAGAAAGATTAGCCTGATTCCTCTAAGCAAAAGAGAAGAAGAGAGGAAGTGTTTGCAACGACTAAACACAGTCAGCCTCAACTTCCCCGCATGGAGGACTACAAATATCAAGGGATTACGTACGACAATCAAGAGTAACAAAAACAGGGCATGATATTATCATGATTAACAAGGTAGGCACTTTCAAAACATATCGAGCATGCACTTTTATATTTTAATCAAAATACTTTATCAAAACTAGGTAGAAGAATGAGTGTTAACTCGCCTTGACGATGTAGATTAAAGTTGGCTTGCTTCAGGACAATCCTCTTCCGGAACCGGGTCATCTATTAGAGCAGATAATTCAAAATAAATAGATATTTTAAACAGTATACAAATGTAAATGTAAGATTGGGTATCGATCGTAGGCGAAAGTGCTTGGTTTAGGTTCTGGGGCGTCTAAAGGTGATATTACCAAAATACCCTTAAGGTGATAAATCAAAATCATTTAACAAATTTTGAAATCAACAGCATTCTAGTTGCTGACATTATGCTGACGTCAGCTGTCTTCAACCTCCGACCAACGCACAGCCGACGGCAAAGAAACGGCGGCTACGGGAGCTACGGTTATCCGTTTTGGGTGTTCTTGGGCTCTACGGAATCGTATCGACGACGCGCTTCTAATGGTACCAACTGCAAGGTCGGCAGCAGTCGGACACCATGGCGCGATGAGCTACAGCGGCAGCGCACTTTCGGATGCATCGCAACGGCCGCTCACTTCGTCTCTGGCAAAATTGAAAGGTGGGGAAGCAATGGATAGTCGCGAGTATGCTTACTGTGAGGTCCTCGAGGATAGAACGGGCTCGAGCCGGCATGGCGACGCGTGACCCTGACACGGCGGGGAGCTGAGCAATGGCGATGGCGAGCATCGGCGACGAACTTGTCAAATCAAGTGAAGGGAAATGCTCGTGAGGTGTAGGAGAATCTACAGGCACAAGGAATCGAACTGAGACTTACTGAATAGGAAGAAATCGACGGAGAGACACTCGCCAAGGATTTCGGGTCAACGAGAAATTCTACCAATACGTTGACTCCGGCGACTTCCGTGGTGCTTGGTGGTGCTCCTGGTCGAGCTGGCCGCGGAACGGAGCAAGCAGAGGGGCTCGGCGTTGTTGGAATTGGAGAAGAGAGAGGAGACGGCGGCGACGGGGTTTATACGACGCGGGGCGGTGGAGCCGGCGGTCTGCTGCTTGAGGGGTGGGGCGAGAGGTGTCGCCACGAGCATGAGCCAGCTCCTTGCATGCGCACGAGAGAGCGACACCGAGGCAGAGTGAGGGAGTGAGCTGCACTCGGTAGAGAGAGAGAGAGCTCAGTGAGATTAAAGTTGAAACTGCAAGTTACCAAGTAGTTTACTATGTTATTCTTATCCTCCCCTGATGGTATATATCCCGTTACCAAGTAGTTCACTATGGGCTCGTTTGTTTGAGCGTTTCTGAGCGTTGCGTTGTGTTTCTGGCTTGGTGGCGTACGCGTTTTTAAACCAGCGCTGGGCGGGCTGCGCGTGCGCGTGGGCAAAACGCGACGCGACGCGACGCGACACGAAGCCGAAACAAACGAGGCCTATGTTAGCGTACCAAGAGTCAGCAGTTGAAACTGCAAGCAGGGTGTCATCCCGTAGGTAGTCATCTATAGGCATGTTTCTGGTTTCCTTGACTTGCATTCAAGAAAGGTGGTCAGTCATAGAGTTTTCTACTCCTTTCTTATCTTTAATTTCTCGGTCAAATTCTTGGAGTTGAAGGATGCAACAGATGAGTCGGGGTTTCGCAACTTTCTTGGTAAGAAGGTATTTTAGGGCTGCATGATCCGTATACACTATCACCTTCGTTCCTACCAAGTAAGATCGGAACTTCTCTATCGCAAAGACTACGGTTAGAAGTTTCTTCTCTATGGTGGCATAATTGAGCTGTGGACCGGTTAAGGTTTTGCTAGCATAGGCGATAGCGTAATGCTTTCTATCGTTACACTAGCTTAAGACTGCTCATACAGCAAAGTCGCTCGCATCACACATGATCTCAAAGGGCAGCTTCCAATCATGGCTGAATTACGAGCGCGGAGACTAGAGCTTGAGTCAAGGTTTTGAAAGCGACGAGGCAATCTTCGTGAAAGATGAAAGGAACTTCTTTCGCCAGCAAGTTAGTTAAGCGACGAGTGACTTAAAAAAGTTTTTTATGAATCTTCTATAGAAACCTGCATGACCAAAGAAGCTACGAATTTCCTTAATATTTATTGGTGGCGGTAACCTCTCGATTACCTCAACCTTGGCTCTATCTACATCGATACCTCGTTCAGAAATGAGATGGTCGAGGACAATTCCTTATCTCACCATGAAGTGGCATTTGTCCCAGTTTAAAACTAAGTCCACTTCTTGGCATCTTTTTAGTACCCTCTCTAAATTTTTCAAACAGTCGTCAAACGAGGTCCCATAGACAGAGAAGTCGTCCATGAAAACTTCCATGATTTTTTCGATCATGTTGGAAAAGATGGCCATCATGCACCTTTGGAAGGATGCAGGGGCATTGCAAAGCCCGAACGACATGTGTCGATAGGCGAAGGTGCCATAAGGGCATGTGAAGGTGGTCTTACTCTGGTGATCAGGATGGATGGGAATTTGATGATAACCAGAATAGCCATCAAGATAGCAAAAGAATGAGTGGTTTCTAGTCTTGACTTGGCTGGAAGGATATGGTGGAATGACGAAAGTGGAGTAAGATATTTCAGGTCGAGAGGTTCTACTAAAGGTTTACACTAGTCAATGGTACAAGGTTAATGCATATACAATTTCTACTCTGTAACGGAGCTTGCCCGATTCACTACCATCCGCTATCAGTTAAGAACATCGAATGATTATGATCACCCCCGATTGGGCTCGACTACGCTGAGACTAACAGGGCGGATTCCACAAACTGCCGTGCGGATAGAAGGGTCGTCTCCACATACTACCTACCGCTCAGCCATTGAATCAGGTGTCTACCGGGTACTAACTAGTCTAGACACCACGTCTATTCCTATCAGTACTACATACCAAGGACGTTACTCGATACGCACTCTTACTAAACCTAGCACTAATATTTATTGTCTCACACAAGCACAGAGATTTAGCACTCAAGATCTAGCACGAGCCTAATACCAATAGAGACACAATATATACGAAATAAAGAATGGGACTAAGTGTTACCGATAGAAAACGAAGCAGAACTCACACCCGAGTTCGGCTCCGGAGCTCTAGTGGAGGGATGCCGACACGTTGGCTTGTCCTTAGCACTAACTCTCCTTTCTCACCTACTTTACTTGATAAATTGGCAGCGTAGCGCTGCTTTGTGTTCTTCCCGCACTTCTCTGTGTGCACCGCATCAAGTGAGGGTGTGCTACGTGTAGGGACACGTGTGCTCTTCTCTCAGCCGAAGGAGTACCCGAGAAAGCATCCAAGGGGGTCAGCCTGCCAAGCCGATAGGCCGACCGGGCTTCGGTCGATCCTGGCCCTCGGTTTCGCATGGGACCCTTTTTTGACATTGTAGATCATCCTCTTGAGTTGGTTTTGGCTGTCGAGACCGGTAAAACTGACTTTCTTGTAAGCCAAGTGATCCTCTCCAACATAATGTCATCCATAGGATCAAACCGACTTGATGTGTGCGGTTGGGATGGTCTTCTTTTGTGCTTTTAGAATCCTTGGAGAAAGGGCCACCGCGGCTTGGGCCAGGTGCCGGTCGGCCGACCAGGGTTGGGTCGGCCGACCGGGTTTTTTTCTCGGTTTGGGTCCAATTTTGCTCAGTAGGTCCCTAAAGACACAAACTTACCAAAACTTGTGGAACTTTGTTAGTTTGCACATTTTTAGTTCATGTTCCTTCATTTAGGAGCTATGTTTATGATCGGAAGTGTATGAAAAGTTGTAGAAATTGACCATCAACAGTGCCCTGTAGCATGATTGCGGTCGATTACTCGATGACCTGGAATAGAGCTACATGCCTACGTTTAAATCTCTCCACCACAAACTGCATGTTCGCTGCGAAATGCATCTTGTCCACAAAATTGTCGTCGTCGTCTGAAGACGAATCTTCTGCAAGCAGGTAGTGGGGCACAAAGTTCTCCCACCATATGCTAAACAAAGATCAACACACTGATAAATCTATATAGCCATACATGTTGTTTACATTGCTCAGTGCTAAATATGCATCTGTTTCGCAACAGCTACAAATGGATATATTTCATTTACTTTCCGTTTGTAATTTTAAAATCAAGATGTTGTAATGACTAGTTGATCACTTGTACGATGATATTTGCTTGTCTGCAGGTCACGATCCAACCCATAAAAGGGGGAGAGAGAGATGCCCACGTACACGGTACAGGAGATGTATATGCCCACGTACAGTGGATCAACACGGCTGACGAGCTCCAGCGATTGCTCGCGTTTTCCAGCGAATGGCGATCGGCAGGAGCGAGTCGCTCGCATTTTCCAGCGGCGGCGACAGATAGTAGTTTCACTTGGGTAGAGATCACTTATAGGGATTACTGTTGGAATTATGCATGTTATAGGGAATGGATTTTTTAGAGTAAACCCCTATATCAATCAATAGGGGATCAAATTTACGGAAGCCCGTTGGAGAGAGCTCGATACCTGCTTTGGGTTAAAACATAGTATTATTGTTTCCCCTCGTAGTCGTCACGTCGAGGGGAGATTGACCTCAGACATCCAATTTGACGATCTCGTTCCAAATGACATTAAGTTCGATCGACTTGACGCGTATGACACCAAACACACCAATTTGTGATCTTAGTGATATTTTGCCTATTTTCTCAATTTAATAGTGATTTACACTATTTTTCTCAAGTGTAATGACCATTTTGCCCATATCCTCTTCAACCAGCAACCCTTCTCCAAACGCCGGCGCCGCCTCAAGCTCTTTGCAGCGTCGCCGCCTCCTTTGCTGGAGCTTGCCGCTGTCACTGGCCTCAGCACCGCCGTCTCCCCCAATGCCCGCCGCCACCGTGCCTCGTCGTGGCCGTGTTCACCGTGCTTGTTGCCGCCGTCATCTCGCCGTTGCCTCGCTGCTGCCTTCCCTAACCCAGCGTCATCTCCCTCTCTCACTGACTCATGGCCATATAAAGACAATATGGTCAAGCTACTTATAGAAAATAATAAAATGGATGATAAAATGAGAAAAATAGACAAAAAATGTCCCTGAGATCCAACTTAATATTATTATTATGTTATTTGAAACGAGGCCATGTGTCAAGGTCAATCTCCCTCGCGTTGATATCTTCCAGACCCTCCTCGTCTCCTCTGCTCTCATCTTCTTCTCCCCTCCTCGCATTCCGAAACTCCCCTAGCCCCTGATGGAGCCCTCCTCCTCCTCCGCGGCGCGCCGGGCGGCCGCCATCGCGCGCCACCTCGCGGCCCTCCCACCGAGCGCTGCCGCCGCGGCTCTCGAGGCCTCGCTGTGCTTGGGCTATGCGCCGCCGGAGTCGACCGAGCCCCCGCCGGCGTTCCCTGCGTTGGAGCTCCGCGCGCTCCTCGACGGGCACCACCTCGCGGAGCGCGACTGGGTGTTCCGAGCGATGGAGGAGAGCCCGCTCTTCCGCCCCCGGAGCCGCGGCGCCAGAAAGGTGTTCGTGGCGCCGGACTACAACGAGGGCAAGGAGGGGCAGCGGGAGGCCACGATGCGGCGGATCGCGTACTTGGCGCGGCGGGGCGTCTTCCGGGGCTGGCTCACGGAGCCCGGGCCTGACGCCGAGCTCCGCAAGCTCGCGCTGCTCGAGTGCCTCGGCGTCTACGACCACTCCCTCGCCATCAAAATTGGAGTCCACTTCTTCCTCTGGTACGCAACCCGGCAATCGCCAAATTTGCTTCGCCTTGTTCGCTTGTCAATCAGTTCGAATTTGACGATGCGTATTCAGATTGGCATTTTGATATCTCGAGAGTGGTTCAAATTTGGACCGATGATTCCCCTCTTTCTGGATTATGGATGGATTTAGGATCAACCATCTACGAAATAAATCAGTTCGAATTTATATGGACAGATGATAATTTTTAAGGCTTTATTTTGGCTCCTTGGACTGATTTTCATTTATAGAACGCATGCCTAGGGGGAAGTCATATTCAAACAACCAGATCTATGTGATCATTTCTAATATTGAAATGTTCTGGGAAAATCATCTGGTTTTTACTTCTTTTTATGTTCCTTGTACGTAAGTCTATATTTATTTACTTTATGTATTCCAGGGGCAGCGCTATCAAGTTTCTTGGAACAAAGCGCCACCACGACAAATGGTTATCAGACACAGAAAACTATGTTATCAAGGGTTGTTTTGCCATGACAGAACTGGGCCATGGGAGCAATGTATGCGACATATTTTAGATAGTAATGTTTTGAATTGCAGAATTTTTATAGCTGTGTTGATGATGTTTTCCTTTGCCTCTTGTTTGACCATTTTCAAGGTACGAGGAATTGAAACAATGGCAACTTATGATTCCAAAACAAGAGAGTTTGTAATTAATACTCCTTGCGAATCAGCTCAAAAGTACTGGATTGGTGGAGCCGCTAATGTGAGACGGATTTTCACCTATCCGTCCTAACCAATTGTTTGCATGTATGCTGCTGTTATTTGGTTATAACTAAGTGTTGTTCACGTTCTTTTGCAGCATGCTACACATACAATAGTCTTTGCTCAGCTCCATATAAATGGAAGAAATGAAGGAGTCCATGCTTTTGTCGCTCAGATTAGGGATGAGGATCAAAATGTATTGCCCAATATTTATATAGCTGACTGTGGCCACAAAATTGGATTAAATGGTGTTGATAATGGTCGCATTTGGTGAGCTGTCACACTTCTCGTTTTTTAGTCTATGTATAGCATATGTTTTAAGTCACTCAAATTTGGCTACCGTACTAGGTTTAAAGATGTACGTGTTCCTCGAGAGAACTTGCTGAATTTGGTTGCTGATGTTTTGCAAGATGGGCAATACATTAGTATGATTGACGACCCAGATCAGGTCACTAACTTTGCAAAATTGCTGCACTTAGTTTATTCTTATTTTAAAAATTGACTTTTATCTGATTTGCAGAGGTTTGCAGCATTTTTGTCTCCACTTACGCTTGGTCGAGTAAACATTGCTGTCAACTCGGTTTACATTTCAAAGGTATTAACATTCTTTCATATCTGTAAATACAATGATTAGTAGTTTTAGTTTCTTTTTTTTCAAGAGTTTCTAATTATATAGCTCCAGAACATTGCAGTAACTTGTTAATTAAAAATGAGACTGGTAAATAGTTAGGCTGATAGGGATACTCCCTATCAAAGGCACGAGTGCCAGGCCGAAACCCCGACCTTGATGAGGAAGAGGGCGTCGGCTCAGAGCACAGCCGCCCTATGGTAGCTAGCTGTACGGAGCCACCGGCTGGTTGTCGACGGCAGCGCCTGGACTGAGGTTTGTGGTACAAAAGCGTACCTTTTCCCTTCTTCCTTCCTTGCTTTTATTCAAGCGCCCAGCGCACACTAGAGAGCCACAGCTCACCTAACAATCGTAACTAACAAATTGCAAGAAAAGTGGAAATCTGAACTACCCAGCTAACAAACTTGGAAAGATATAAACTATAATGGAAAGAGAATCCTCTGGCTAACTAACTTACCCGTAGTTATCCCTAGATGAGCTGATCGGCTAAGCCTCCCCTTGACTCGAGCTAGGTCCTAGCCCAGCCCTGCGACGGTGCTTGAAATAGGCTCGGTCAACAGTCCTAACAGTGCTCGTCCCCTTCGCCGCAAGTTTGTCCTCAAGCTTGAATTCAGGGTAGGATCGATGGAGGGTGATGGCATCCACCCAAGTAGCATCCAAGGGGTCCTTCCCCGTCCACTAGACAAGAAATTGGCGGTGGCCCTGGACGAAGCAATGTTGCAAGAGCTTGAGCGGAGTGGATTGGCGGTGGCTGGGAGCAGACGCAGGTCGGCCGGCAGCACTGGTGGCGTTGGCGGAGTGCCATAGAATGGCTTGAGCAATGAGACGTGTAAGACGTCATGTAGCTGAGCTGATGCAGGCAGGTCCAAGCTGTAGGCCACCTGCCCAATCCGCATAGACACACGGTAAGGCCCGTAAAAGCGTGGTGACAGCTTGTGTTGGTGGCCAGGGCGCAAGGTGGCTTGTCGATGCTGTTGGAAACGGAGCCAGACCAAGGCCCCAACCTCAAAGGAGACCTCACGGTAACAGCCGTCATACTATTGCTTCACGCGGTTCTGAGCGGTAAGGAGGTGGCGCCGAGCTTGATCCAGCAGGGCAGCACGATCGACAAGGTGACAGTCCACGGCCTCAATGGGTGTGGCTCCCTGAGCGTAGGGCACCAAGCTTGGTGGAGGCCGCTCGAATGGGGACATTCGGAGGGTGAAGTGGTAGGAATTGTAGCAGAACTCCGCCCAGGGAAGCCCGCGAACCCAAGTGGAAGGGTTATCGGATGCCAAGCAACAGAGGTACATCTCCACCGTACGGTTGGTTACCTCCGTCCGGCCTTCTATCTGTGGATGATAAGCAGAGGAAGTGAGGAGAAGTGGCTCTGCCAGAAGATGTTGGTGAAGACGGGATCGCGGTCGGAGACGATGGAGTCGGGAATGCCATGGAGTCTCACCACCCGGTTGAAGAAAAGGCTGGTGACCGTCGGCGCCAAGGTCGGCCGCTTGAGTAGAATGAAGTGGCTGTATTTGGAGAGGCAGTCGACAACCACCAAGAGAGCCGTCATGCCCTGTGATTTGGCCAGAGCCACCACGAAGTCCATGGAGACGTCGGACGACACATGGTGGGGTATTGGTAGAGGCTACAGAAGACCCGTCAGTGAACGGGTGAGGCCCTTGTGCTCTTGGCACACACGGTAGTGTCGGATGTAATCTTCCACCGAGTCACGGAGGTTTGTCCAATAGAGATGTTGCTGGAGGCGATGCACTGTCTTATGGACGCCTTCCTGCGTGAGGTCATGGTAGGCGGCCACCATTTGCCAGTGAAGAGGTGAGTCCTCCGGCATGAACAATTTGCTGCCCCGATACAGGAGGCCATCCTGAGCCGCCCAAAGCGGTGCGGAAGGCATGCTGGTTGGCTTGACGTCATGGGCGTGCGAAAGCGCGTCAGCCACCCTGTTGCACGTGCCTGGCTTGTATTCCACCTGAAAGTCAAGGCCCATAAGTTTACTAAGCCAATGTTGCTGTGGGGGTGTGATGAGGGCCTGCTCCAACAGGTACTTGAGGCTAGCATGATCCGTGCGGACCGTGAACCGCCGGCCCTATAGGTACGGGCGCCAATGATGGATGACCTTCAAAAGGCCGATAAGCTCCCTCTCATGGGCCGCGAGCTTGGCGTGCTGGGCAGCAAGCTGCCGGCTGTAGAAGGCGATGGGGTGGTCTTGTTTTTGCAGCACCGCCCTGACTCCATGGCTTGAAGAGTTGCATTCGATGATGAAGGGGAGGTTGAAATTTGGTAAATGGAGGACCGGGGCGGACTAAAGGGCCGCCTTAAGACATTGAAAGGCCCGATCCGCTTTCGCTGTCTACACAAAACTTGGTCGATGTAGAAGACCGGTAAGGGGCTCGGCGATCTCGGCGTAGCGGAGGATGAAGCGGCGGTAATACTCGGCCAAGCCTAGGAAACTGCGAAGAGCCGTTGGCGAGGCTGGGGTCCGCCAATTAGCGATGTTGAACACCTTGCCGGGGTTGGCTGCTACACCTTGGCCGGAGATGATGTGGCCAAGGTAGAGGACATCCGGTTGGCCGAAGGCACATTTACAACGCTTGAGGAACAAGTGGTGGTGACGGAGCCGGTCCAACACTAGGCGCAGATGGTGCAGAATGGTAGTGCTATACACCATAATATCGTCAAAGAAGACAAGAACAAACTTGCGGAGAAATTCAGCGAGCACCTCATTCATGAGAGCTTGGAAGGTAGACAGCGCGTTGCATAGACTAAAAGCCATCACCAGGGATTCATAATGGCCATGGTGAGTGCGAAACGCCGTCTTCTCGATGTCTTCTTCCCGTATCCGGATTTGGTGGTAACTCGAACGGAGATCCCCTCATGTTTGACTAGCCAATTAGATAACCAACCCTGCTGCATTGTCTTGATCTCTCCCCTTTTGTATAAATATTTCACGTTTCGAATGCAAGTTTAGATCTAGCTTGGAGAAAAAGCGGGCGCCATGGAGCTCGTCGACAAGCTCCTCGAGCACCGGAATTGGAAATTTGTCCTTCACTGTCTTGGCGTTCGGCTCGCGATAGTTCACGCAAAACAGCTAAGAACCATCGTCCTTTTGAACGAGCAACACAGGAGAGGAAAACGGGGACCGGCTGGGCCTGATGATGCCTTGGGCCAACATTTTTTCACACTGCTTCTCAATCTTGTTCTGCTTGAATGGGTAGCGCTATGGACGAACCACCACCGTATTAGTTCCTTCCCGTAAGGTGATATGGTGGTCGCATGGCCTAGCAGGTGGTAGCCCAGTGGGCTGCTGAAACAGATCCTCATACTGTGTGACGAGAGTAATCAGCTCCTCTTCCCCCCTGCAGCAAGTGTGGGCTAACGGATTAGCTGGTTGCGCTTCTCCCTTTACCATGACCCGCTGGTTGTCCTGCTCGATCATCTCCAAGGAATCGAAGTTCCATTCAATATTACCCAAGGTGCGGAACCACCGAGTGCCCAACACCACGTCAAATCCTTGTGATGGAATGACGAGAAATGGGGGCTGAAGGTCAGCTTATCAATGGCAAACTCCTCGTGGTTGAGGCGGCCAAGGCATGGCAATTGCTCGCCGTTAGCCACCCTCACCATCTGTCCCTCGCTGGCCTTCATCTTCACGCCCATCCGGGTGGCGGCATGGCTGCCCAAGAAGTTGTGCGTACTGTAGCTAACCACAAGGCCGCATAGGCGATGTCCATGCAAGGTCAATAGGATCTGCATGGTTCGGCCTGATTTGGGTCCTCGAATGGCCATCAGGGAGAGCGATGCTTCCTCCTCGCTATGCTCTTCTGCTTCTGTAGCATCTGAAACTTCCTCATTGATTTATTTCCAAGTAAAACAAGTGCTTACAGCGATGGCCCCTTGAGAAAACCTCATCGCAGTTGAAACAGAACCCCTTGGTGCGGTGCTCCGCCATCTCGTCTGGTGAGAGTCGGTGTCGAGCTGGCGTTGATGCTGCGGAGGAAACCTTTGAAGGCGCTGGATTGGCACACCCCAGCCCTATCGCGGTAGAGATAGATGCCGAGGTGTGGCCAATCACCCCTCCCGTGATCGCCTCGGGACGTGTGGGCGCCGATGACCAGGACATGACGTGTCCTGAAGTTGTCGCCACTCCCCTGTTGAAGGCAGGCAGGTGACGGCTTGGTGGAGAAAACGCCTGGATCGCCTTGCTGATCCATGTGTCTTCCTTTCCGCCTCATGGGCCAAGCCAATGGCTTCCGCCAAGTCTCGAGGACGATCCCGTCGTACATCCGCCGCCAGCGTAGGCGACAATCCAGCCGTGAAGGTCTCAATCTGATGTTCGTGCCTCATCCGCGGTGTTCTCCCCAAGCGATGCTGGAACTCCCGCGCATAATCGTCGCAGCGGTTGTTTCCTTGCTTGAGGTTGACTAGGTCCCCCAGTAGTCCCGCCGAAGCCACCCTGGTGAAGTGTTGAACGAAGGTATCGTAGAAGTCGGACCTGTTGATGTCCTCCTCCCTCTACCAATTGTCTAGGACCTCCTGTACCTCATCGCGAAGGTGGAGACCAGCCATCTCCACCTACTCCGACTCCGGCACTTGATGGATGCGCGCGAAATGCTCATAATCGCAGCTAGGGAAGTGGATCATCTGTTCCATCATACAGAGGTAAATCATACCTGGGGGTGCGCAGATTCCACCTCTTCTCCTGCGCCCTCGGGTGATCCTCTTCTTCATCCGCCTCCAAGGGTTTCTCCCACTCCCTCTGAGGGGGCGGAATCTTGCCGTGGGCGTCACTGGCTTCGGATCGATCCACCGGAATGGTGGGGTTGATCGCCGGCTGCTTGCCCGTCGTCTTGATGAAATCATTGAGCATCTTCTCCAGTCCCGTCATCGACCTTGAGCTCGCTGACCATGGACTTCAACCTTCCTAGTCGTTCTTCGCCATCCGCCATGGTCGAAGGATCGTTTGACTCTGATACCAACTGGTTGGGATGTTCCCTATCAAAGGCACGAGTGCCAGGTCGAGACCTTGACCTAAATGAGGAAGAGGGCGCCGGCTTAGAGCGCAGCCGCCCTATGGTAGCTGGCTGTACGGAGCCACCGGCCGGTTGTCGACGGCAGTGCCTCAACTGAGGTTTGTGGTACAAAAGCATACCTTCTCCCTTCTTCCTTCCTTGCTTTTGTTCAAGCGCCCAGCGCACAATAGAGAGCCACAGTTCACCTAACAATCGTGACTAATAAATTGCAAGAAAAGTGGAAATCTGAGCTACCCAACTAACAAACTTGGAAAGAGATAAACTATAATGGAAAGCGATAATCATTTGGCTAACTAACTCAGCCGCAGCTATCCCCAGATGAGCTGATCGGCTAAGCCTCCCCTTGACTCGAGCTAGGTCCTAGCCCAGCCCTGCGACGACGCCTGAAATAGGCTCGGTAAGCAGTCCTAACATAGACAATGGGATTGTCTACCAATAAGGATGTGAGATAATGGCCTTTGACCTTGTTCTCCTTCTGGGAACCATGGCTTCACCCTGGTGTGCAGCAAGGGAAGAGCAGCTTGAGAGGGTGTATAACGGAGAGGGAGAGTGGGCAGGGACCAGAGTTAACTGATTGCTTGTTGTATTCCATAGACCTTGATCTCTTTATATCATGGTGGATCTTCCCTAACAACTCAAACTAATCTTTTCCTCACCAGACACAACCTTGTGCACAGTGGTCCTGCTTTTTGGCAAGTTGGGCATAAGTGATGTGGAATCAGTAAAAGTTGCACAGTATCATTTTTTTAAATAAGACCTGGCAAATATTGTAGATGGTTGTAATGGATGATAATGGCTTTTCTCATCTTTTTACCTGCCAAGGTTGGGATTTGGGAACATAAGAAAAACTGGCTTGGTCCAGACTAGTTAATCCTAGTAATAAGCTAGTGCCATGACTCTTCACACTGAGGAACTTTCTTCCTATTACATTTTCATGCCTAGATACAGCTATTGTTGATTTGCTTATGTGGTCTTTTCCATTCTTACAGGTAGGCCTAGCGATTGCTGTGAGATATGCTTTGTCAAGGAGGGCCTTTTCAATTACTCCAGATGGTCCTGAAATGCTGTTACTTGATTATCCCAGTCACCAGCGACGCCTTCTACCACTACTAGCAAAAGTGTAATCTACTAGATTACTTTGATTTATTGTCTTTCCAGTGAATATATACTTGTTTCATTAGATGGTAGTTCTTTGCATGGTTGGCTTTGTTTCTGTAACTAGGCTGTTTTTAGTTCTTGCTAATCATTTATCACCTCTGTCGTAACATTTTAGTTCTGTAGAATTGAGTGTTCTAGTTATGACATCCAAAATCTGTATAATTGGCAACATACCATATGCATACCATATGCACACATATATACTTATTTGTCATTTGATGGTAATTCTTTCATTTCTATGGTTGTATTATTGCAGTAACTAGCCTGTTTTTGGTTCTTGCTAATCATTTATCATCTCTATCTAACATAGTTCTGTAGATTTGAGTAGTCTAGTTATGAAATCCAAAATCTGTATAATCGGCTACATACCATATGTACACAGCCATCTTGTTGTCCCTCTACATTCAAGCTAACCATACCCATCCGATAAACCCAATGAGTAGGATTAAGGAGTGTCACTTTTGAAAAAGAAAAAACACCAGCCTTATGAGGATATAAATTCAAGATGTTATGAGGGGCTGGACGTTTTTCGGTAAAAGTGATACTTTCGTTGGCTTTGGATTGGATGTGTGGTTACACTGATTGTTATGTGCATCTAGTAGTATATTTTGCTGTATATCTAGGGTAGGAAAGTATTAGCATGTTGATGCACAAATATTCTACTCAGCGATTGAAGCCACTAATGCTATTGCGGACCCTGCAAAGTGCAAATTCTATGCTGGTATTTATTGGAGATCATCATATACAATGTACTTTTCCTTGCACAGATGTCTGATGAGCAATGCTGGCAATTTTATGAAAAAGCTGTATGTGAGGAGGACCCCAGAAATTAGCAAAGCTATCCACATTTACTCTAGTGCTCTGAAAGCTACACTAACCTGGCAGAACATGATCACACTTCAGGTATTTTTAAAAGGGCATTTGTGTAATATTTCTTATTTGGTTCAATGTTTCTCACTGGATTTTTTTCACTTCTATAGGAGTGTCGTGAGGCCTGTGGTGGGCAGGGTTTGAAGACAGAGAACCGTATAGGAATTTTCAAAGCTGAATTTGATGTCCAGTCTACATTTGAGGGTGATAATAATGTTCTAATGCAGCAGGTTATTTTACTTCTTGCTGTTGGTAATCCATTTATTTTTACGCGAAGGTGCTTCCATTGGCTTGGTTGTAACGATTTGATTTTGTTTACTTAGGTAAGCAAAGCCCTCTATGCTGAATTTCTTGCCGCCCAAAAGAAAAATAAGCCATTCAAGGGATTGGGATTGGAACATTTAAATGGTCCATGCCCTGCTATTCCAGATAATTTGACAAGTAACATATTAAGGGACTCCAAGTTCCAGGTGTTGAATCTTAATTCAGTTCATTCACGGTACATGTTTCTTTTGATGTAAATCTTGTGTTTATGCTTGGCTGTGTGCACATGAATAGATGGACTTGTTCTGCTTAAGGGAGCGAGATTTATTAAAGCTGTTTAGTGAGGAGGTTTCACACTATCTGGCACAAGGCGAAAGCAGAGAGAAGGCTCTGATGCTGGTAAAACTCCAGTTTGTACTACACACTTGCTGATTTACTACCTTTGTGACTAATGTGAATAACATTTATACAGAGCTACCAAATTGCTGAAGACTTGGCTAAAGCATTTACTGAGCGTACAATACTGCAAATATTTTTGGAGGATGAGATGAATATTCCTGCTTGTTCTTTGAAGGTATGTTTATGTCAGGTTCTATGGTGCATACTATATGTGCAGGAATCGAACCTGACCAAACGGCAGCTTGGCCGAGGGCAGGCGCGCCTAGAATTGGTTTGGGCAGCAAGTCTTTCCCTTGGGAAGTTATCTCTAGTTGGTTTCTATCTTTAAAGATATCCTTGTTTAGCAAGAAATAGTTACTATAATTAGAGTTACCTTATTTAGCCTTTGTATCCACTATATATATATGGAGTTGAGATAATAAAGAAAAGCAAGCAGCAGGTTACCTGTTGCCTCTAGTTTTCCCTGTCTTTCTCCTACCTGGTCACACGCACGCCGGCGTTTGGCCGTCGTGCGTCACCCAACCAACGGCGCCTACTCGCCGTGCTCACAAGCCACCTATTTTGTGCATCGCTACGATCTCCGAAGCCGTGCACGTAACGTCTTGGTATCAAAGCCTGTCGTTGCTGGCAACATGTCCACCAATGACGGTAATCGATCTGATATCGACCAACTTACAACAATAATGCAAGATGTCCTCCGAAAGCTCGAAGACATTGCGTTGGTGCAAGATGGACAAACAACGCAGCTGTCCACGGTCACTACGCGCCTAGACCGCCATGATGCTCGGATCGCCAAGGTTGACGATCTCGTCACTGCAACATCCGGGGGCGACGCTAAGAGCAAGAACCCTAAGGATCTAGCGTATGTTCCTCCTCCGCAGCGCGATACAGGAGCACCAGGTAGTGGGAATGGCATCTAGGAAAGTCCGATCGTACCGGCGGCTGATGGACGCCCTCCAAAACACCACCGGTGGGATTTCCCCAACTTTGAAGGCACCGATGACCCGCTGCCCTGGATTAATTCTTGTGATGTTTTTCCGAGGACAGCACACTCCTGAGGGGGAAAGAGTTTGCACGCAGCTTACCATCTGCGCGGTGACGCCCAACAATGGTATATGTTGTAGGAAGATCAGTCCGGGGAACCTACATGGCGGTAGTTCAAAGATAGTCTCAACCTTCGTTTTGGCCCCCTCACTCGCCGCAACCATCTGTCGAAGATTAAGCTACTCCGTCAAACCGGGACTGTAGCACAGTACCAAAAGGAGTTCGAGGCGCTTCTACATCGTGCAAATCTTTGGCCCGACCAGAAAATCGAGATATTCATAGCCGGGTTGAAGGCGAAGATCGCTATTGCCGTTGATCTCGCTGCGCCGCATACATTAGCAATGGCCATGAGTCTGGCCATGAGTCTCGCTGCGCCGCATACATTAACAAACAGAGGCTGAGGATTACCGTGCCACGACCAAGCCGGCCGCTAAGAGCGGGGGTGGCAGTGTGCAGATCAGCACATCCATAACTGCCGCTGCACCAGGCGCCGCCATGCCTTCGGTCGTTGCCGGAACAGCTCCTGCTTGTGGAGGAAGCAATGCGGCTGGAACCAAACTTATCAAGAAGCTAACCAGGGCTCAGATGGACGAGCGACGACACTTCGGCCTCTGCTATAACTGCGACGAAAAATATGTACCGGGACACACTTGCCATCAGCTTTTCAGTGTGGAGGTGGTTCCCGACGAAGTCCCCATAAGTGAAGCAGAAGGCGGTGATCCCAAGCTATCTACCTCCTCGCGCTCACTGGCATCAGTACCAGCCGCACCATGAGGGTTCTTGTTCGCCTCTATGACTAGCAGCTCGTTGCGCTCATCGACACCGGTTCCAAACAACTTCATCCCGGCCGCGGTGGCAACGAGGGTGGGCCTTCCAATGGTGCGTCCCGAGACAGCCATCCGAGTAGTGGTGGCAAATGGTGACTACATCGGTTGCAGTGGGGAATGTCGGCAGGTGCCCGTTTGTATTGGCGCCACTGATTTTCCTATTGATTGCTACGCTCGGGATCTTCCCGGAGTCAACCTTGTCCTCGGAATTCAGTGGTTGTTCACGCTAGGGCCTATCTCATGGGACTTCCAACATCTCACTATGGCGTTTTGGCACAACAGGCATCAGGTCCTCCTTCAGGGGGCTAGGGGCAATCAACCGGCTCTCCTGGCCGAGGCCTCTGCTGAACCGGACTTGTTGGAAGCCTTGTTGAATGAATACCCTCAAGTGTTTTCGCAACCGTAAGTAGGATATCTTTCGGGGTAATAGCTCGTCGTTCCCGAGTCTTCCTGGTCTGCTACAGGAGAGAGCAGGGGAAAAGGGTAGCGCCTCCAGATCTGCGGGTTCTGGCTGGCCCCCTCGCTTCCGGCGGCCTCGTCGGCGCCGGAGGTGTAGGGCGGCCGGCTGGAGGCTGGCATCTGCTGTAGATAGTAGTTCTAGTAGTAGTACTTCTTAGGTTTCTCTACCTATCTAGCCATGGCGGAGCTCGGTGTCCTGGGCGATGAGGCGGATGGCGGAGGCTGCGGCGCTGCTCTTCGTCCTCCTCGTCGCAGGTTTGTTGTCCTCGCCGTGGATAGGCCCTGGCTGTGCTCGGCCTCCCCGGCGGTGGATCTTTTGCAGGGTAAGGGCCGGAGACCCCTTACCGCCTCGTCTCTGCCTCGTCGTGCCTTTCGTTGGATTCGCCCTGTAGTGCTTCCTGCCTCAGATGAAGTCCACGGAGGATTCGGCGGAGGCCTGGTCTTCCCTTGCCACGACGGAGTCGCCCCCAGGCTACAGATCCGAGGGTTAAACGCTCTACTTCAGTTAGAGCGTATGGCTTTTGGCGGGCTCCGGCGATGTCAACCCATTTTGGGTCACGGCTGGTGGAGTTGGTTCTGGAGTTGGTTCCAGCCTGCATCGGCGTCTTCCTTTCCGGCGATGTGCGACGGATCAGGGATGGGCAGTGTGGTTGTTGTTGCAAGAAGGTCCTATGGAGGAGCTCAATGTTCTTGTGTTCCTTTCATGGTCCTTGTTGTGGAAACATCTGTAATGTCTCTTGGTTATTAATATATTGGCCCTTTCCTCAAAAAAAAAAAAAAAAGTGTTTTCGCAACCTAAAGGCCTGCCACCATCACGTGCTTACGATCATCTGATTCACTTAGTCCAAGGTACGGATGCCGTGGCGGTAGGACCATACCGCTATCCCTAGCTCCAGAAGGACGAGTTGGAAACTCAGTGTCAGGAGATGCTTCAGCAAGGCATAATTAGAGTCAACACATCGGCTTTCTCTTCACCGATATTGTTGGTGCGCAAAAAAAATGACTCTTGGTGGTTTTGCGTTGATTATCGAGCTCTTAATGACAAGACCATCAAGGATAAATTTCTAATTCTAGTGGTTGAAGAGCTCCTCGATGAACTGAAAGGCGCAAAGTTTTTCACAAAGCTGGATCTTCGTTCTGTGTTACATCAGGTGCACTTGCACCCTGGCGATGTACACAAGACGTTTCGCACTCATCATGGGCATTTTGAATTCTTGGTTATGCCATTTGGGCTCGCTAATGCCCCTGCAACGTTTCAAGCACTTATGAATGACGTCTTGGGGCCCTTTCTCCGTAGATTTGTGCTCGTCTTCTTTGATGACATCCTGATCTGTAGAACATCATGGGCGGAACATCTCTGTCATTTGCGGCTCATCTTACAAGAGTTAGTTAAGCATGGGCTTGTTCTGAAGCGGTCCAAGTGTTCTTTTGGGACCACATCTGTGTCTTACCTTGGCCATGTGGTTTCGGCAGAGGGAGTTGCTATGGATCGCCAGAAGGTGGTAGCCGTGGAAGACTCGCCTGTTCCTACTACCGTACGGGCCGTTCGTGCGTTTCTTGGATTGACGGGTTATTATCGCCGCTTCATTGAGCACTACGGGGCTATTGCGGCTCCTTTAACGCGTTTTTTGCGTAAGGAGGCCTTTGCATGGAATGATGAAGCTGCTCATGCCTTTGCGACATTGAAACAACCCCTCACCTCGGCACCTGTTCTTCAATTACCAGATTTCAGGCTCCCATTCATCATTGAATGTGATGCAGTCGTGTTGGGTTTTGGTGCCGTTCTTCATCAAAGCGCTGGTCCGATTGTCTTTTACAGCCGTCCAGTTGCCGCCCGTCATCTCAAACTTGCTGCTTATGAACGGGAATTGATCGGCATGGTGCAAGTCGTTCGTCACTGGCGGCCATATGTCTAGGGTCAGGCTTTTGTTTTTCGAACAGATCATTACAGCCTAAAATTTCTGCTTTATCAACGTCTTTCCATGATTCCTCAGCACCAATGGACCAGTAAGTTGCTTGGGTTTGATTTCTCCGTTGAATACCGGCTGGGTCGCCTCAATACAATAGCTGATGCATTGTCCTGGCGGGACGGTGATGAGTTTGGGCCGGCCCTGCATGCCCTTTCCATTCCATCCTTGCAACTCTACGATGAGCTTTGTCATGATCTACCATCAGATGTCGTGTGATCCTTGGTCCGTGCTGACATCCAGAAGGGCCGTCTCTCGTCTCCATGGTCTGTTTGCGATGGCCTGGTGCTCTACAAGGGCCGTATCTCCGTCTACCTCGCCGTTTGCTGCCTCTATCGTGTCCAAATTTCACCAGTTGGGCCATGAGGGAGTACAGAAGACCCTTCACCCTGTTCGAGCGGATTTTTATATCCCACGGGCTCATCAATTGATTCAAATTTATATTCATGAATGTGCCACTTGTCAATGCAATAAGACGGAACATCTTCACTCAGGAGGGCTGCTTCAACCTCTTGCTTTGCCACACGCGGTATGGAGTGATATTGCTATGGATTTTATTGAGGGATTGCCTAAATCTGGTGGCAAATCAGTCATCGTCACGATTGTCGATCGATTCTCTAAAGCCGCCTATTTTATCCCATTGGCACATCCTTATACGGCAGCTTCGGTTAGCCGGGTTTTTTTGATACAGTGGTCCGTCTTCATGGGATACCTACATCTATTGTCACTGATCGTGATGTGGTTTTTACAAGTACTTTTTGGCAAGAGCTCTTTCGGTTAGCCGGTGTTCATCTGCATATGAGCTCGGCCTATCATCCTCAGACCGACGGTCAATTAGAAGCTACTAATAAAATCATAGCTATGTATCTACGGTGCTTTACTGGGGACCGTCAGAAACAGTGGATTCGTTGGTTGCCTTGGGCAGAATATTGTTGCAACACTTCTTTTTAGACCTCTCTGAAGACCACCCCTTTCCGTGTGGTTTATGGTCACGATCCGCCTAGTTTACGGGCTTATGTCAAAGGAGAGGCTCGTACGCTAGCTGTTGAATCTCAAATGTTGGAACGTGATGAATTTCTGGCCGAAGTTCGTGACCGTCCTCGTCAAGCTCAATCAGCGGCAGCTTCATTTTACAATCGCTCTCATAGGGAGGTGGCTTTTGCGGTTGATGATTGGGTTTGGCTGCGTATTGCTCAGCGTCCTGCCCTTTCTTTATCTACGGTGGCTCTTGGCAAGCTTAGTCCTTGTTTCTATGGACCGTATCAAGTGATGGAGCACATCGGTGACGTAGCCTATCGTCTCCGTCTTCCGCCGGGGACTTGCATTCATGATGTCTTTCATGTTGGCCTCCTCAAGAAGTTTCATGGGACCCCTTCGTCTACTCTAACGCCACTGCCTCAGCTTCTCCGTGGTCGAGCTTTACCTGTTCCAGTGCAAGCCGTTAGGGGACGTTTTGTGCGCGGTATACAACAAGTTCTTATTCGTTGGGATGGTCTACCAGCTTCACAAGCCACTTGGGAACACGTCGACGCTTTCCAGCGAGTGTACCCTGATTTTCAGCTCGCGGACGATCTATTTTCAGAAGGGGGGAGATGTCAGGTTCGATGGTGCATACTATACACGCCGGAATCGAACATGACCAAACGGCGGCTTGGCCTAGGGCCGGCGCGCCTAGAATGGTTTGGGCAGCAAGTCTTTCCCTTGGGAAGTTATCTCTAGTTGGTTTCTATCTTTAAAGATATCCTTGTTTAGCAAGAAATAGTTACTATAATTAGAGTTACCTTATTTAGCCTTTGTATCCACTATATATATGGAGTTGAAATAATAAAGAAAAGCAAGCAGCAGGTTACCTGTTGCCTCTAGTTTTTCCTGTCTTTCTCCTTCTACCGCGTCACACGCACGCCGGCGTTTGGCCGTCATGAGTCCACCCAACCAATGGCGCCTACTTGCCGTGCTCACAAGCCACCTATTCGTCGGCTTGTGTATCACTACGATCTCCGAAGCCGTGCATGTAACAGTTTAGTTTTTTTATTATTAACTTACTGATACAAAGATCGGTGGAATATCTTTACATCAATCTCATTAACCATTGTACAAAGTATTGTGTGAACTTTTGTTGCAAAAGTATCTTCATATCACCTCGAAATTGTTGTTTGCAGGACATATTGAGCTTATTGAGATCTTTGTATGTTATGGTCTGCATAGATGAATCGGCTTCTTTTCTGAGATATGATTATTTATCTCGTGACAATGTAGCCGCTGTGAGGAAAGAAATCATGACACTGTGCAGTGAGCTCAGGCCCCATGCGCTTGCTATTGTTAGTTCGTTTGGAATCCCTGACGCCTTCCTCAGCCCACTTGCGTTTGACTGGATTGAGGCAAATGCCCTGTCTTCCCGGAGCGAATGAATGCCAGCACTGTCAGATAAGCAGTGTGGTGCAGCGACACCACTACACATTAGCGGAAAAATGCATATACAAAGATTGGTACGTTGTATCGTTTACAATAGTTGTTATCAACTGTCAAGTAGGAGTATATAGCTCGGGATGTTGATGTTGATCTGCTATGCAGGAAAAAATAAAAAGAGTGGGTGAGTGCGTGGGTGGGTGGTGTGGGGCGGGGGGTGAGGAGAGGGGTGGTTCCAGGATCTGCAGTGAATAGCGTACGAAACTCGGTAAATAATTGCACTGTACGTTATCCCTTCATGGAAGGGTGTGAACGAGTGGAATATGATCAGCCTGGCGGCTTTACCCCATGCGAATCGATACTATTTATGGATGGTATATGGCTGCAACGTTTCAGTTTGAAACATACAATCTTCACATGAATTCTAAGTGAAAGCGTTCAAAGAATGAACATAGATTATCTGGCATATTTTTCTAAACAGTGCCTAAATTTGGATTATTTAAATATATTTCCTGGAGATCACATGCAATTCGATGGGAGGATCCATGTGCCTGTAGTTTTGTGCAATTCGTATGTTGCTTCTCTAAAGACACGTCGTGCCTTTTGACTTGGCTAGTCAGTGGTTTTGTGCGATTCGTATCCTCTGCTGTTGCTTCTCCAATGGCATGTTCCTTTTAACTACGCCAGTACACGAATTTTTTATTTTTTATATTTTTTTATATTCGTTTATGCAAAATTATATGTCGGATTGAAAATTAGATAAAAATAGACGCCGGTCGCACCTTGAATTCGCGACAGCACATCTGTCGCACTTTGGGCGCACGATAGGTTGGTGAGAAGACGGCGCAGGAGAGCCATGGCACCGGTCGCACTCTCAATTCGTGACCAGGGCACCGGTCGCACTCTCAATTCGTGACCAGTACTGTATTTTGAATTTTGAATTTACACGAAAATTGGAAGTTTAATATGGTATGAAATATTAAACTTCCAATTTTCGTGTAAATTCAAAATTCAAAATTTAAAAATACAGTACTGGTCGCGAATTGAGAGTGTGATCGGTGCCCTGGTCGCGAATTGAGAGTGCGACCGGTGCCCTGGCTCTCCTGCGCCCGTCTTCTCACCAACCTATCGTGCGCCCAAAGTGCAACAGGTGTGCTGTCGCGAATTCAAGGTGCGACCGGCGTCTATTTTTGTCTAATTTTCAATCCGACATTAATTTTGCATAAACAAATAAAAATAAATACAAAAAAAATAAAAATTCCCAGTACACTCCCTCACAGGCCATCCAAGTCACATGCAGGCCTAGGAGCTGCGCGCAACGGCTCGATACGACGAGCTTAACTGAGGAAGCCTCATGGTCTTTTTCTGTTCTTGCAGTCCATTAGTGATTAGAGCATCACCACCAACCTCTCTATATCGTCTCTTTAAAACACTATTAATGTTCATTCTTTCGATCCCTCTATTTTTTAACAATTTATATTGATGAAAATATTAGCACTTTTAGGCTATTATATTTCAAATATAAATCATAAAAAGATCCAATAAATAAGCAACTTTACCCACGAACGTATGGTAGATGCACATGCAATAGAAGCATACGATATCCCTCTAATAAGCTCGCAAACACAGCGTATAGGAATACGTATGATGTATCCTGACCGCTGAACTCTATGTCGATGCTAATGTTATCGTTATTGGTGTTGTTGATGACAACGTTTGGGTTGGTGTTGCTGTCGTCGATGACCATTGCCTATGAAGCCATCAACGCAAATCGAGATGGAGAAGCATGTGGTGAAGAATAGCAGCCGCGCTGGGGCGCTTCCCAAAAAGCTTATTCACCCCTCTCGTAGTGCATGAGCACTAGGGTGGTGAAGTTCCGGAGACCTGCTCTCCCATTCGACGGCTCACGCTGATGGATGGGATGGGGAAGCCTGGTCGCAATGGCGCAATAGATGGGAGTGACAAAACTTAGGTTTTTTTCGTATGCGACTCTTGGTGGCGGCATATGTAGGGAAAACTTTGTGCGCTGACGGGCCACGATTGGCTCGCATGTTCCCACAACTCGAAATCATTCCGCAAAACTCAGAGAGCAAGAGAATAAACTGTAAAAGGAAGTCGCACCTATGCAAGCACGAGGGTCCATTTTTGGCGGACCATTCACACAGGTGTCGTGCGCACGCGTCGACCTAACTAGGTACGAGCCTGAGCCCGAGCCCGAGCCCAGCGAGGCAAGCGAGCGAGCGTGTGTGGTTTTCTATTTCTCTCTCCCATCACATGTTCCCATCTGTTTGGTTTAGTGGAGACACCAGAACTGCGTGCGCTTTTGTCTCGTCGTGGCGCCTTTTCAAAAACCACCTTCGACGTACACCACGCCGCTCGGGAGCGCGCAACGCACGATTGGGCTATGCGCCGATTCGGTCTTTGGGCCATTCGCTGGTTGACTCGGCCCAGAGGAATTAATCGGTTAAATACCGATTTAATCATTTAGTTAAATTTCATAAATAGCTTTAGAATTATTTAAAATAGCTAGAGACTCCCAAAAGTTCTAGAAAAATTTAGATAAATACTAGAGGCCATTGCTGATTTTATAAAAATATGAAATGTAGCCACTGAAAAGGGGAATTTGCTCTGTTAGTTCTAATTGTAGTGTTAAATTAATTCTAGAATATTTGTTGGCTATATTAATTAATTAATTTGACCCAAATGTCCTTTAGAAAATTTATTGGTCAGGTACATGCCTTAATAATTTGGAATATTTGAAATTAGTATTTCCACTTAATATAAAATCATAGGAGTATGTTATTACTAAACACCAACAAATAACTAGCACTTCCTTTATTAAATTATCAATGAGATGATTTTAGAAAATAAGTAAATAAGGTATTATAACTTAGGATTATCTCTTTTATTTAGAAGCATCTCGTACATGTCAACTCCGATAAAACTTACCTGTAGGTAAGTTGAATTTCGAAAAGTTGTCATCTTATGTCGTTTAGAAACCCTAATCACTCAACTACGACCTTACCATACGAAATCATATTTTGCGGTGTAGTGGGCTATTGTATACTGTTAATATTATTTATTAATGCACTCTGTCATGCATAGCATATCATACGAAAATTTAGATTCGCTAATCGATCATTGGCATTAATGCTGAGGGTATGACCTAGGTCGTGCATGCATCATGTTTTCTGTTGTATTAGTAAATAATTATTGGTTTGTTTATATGATTAGACGTAGGCGATCCCGAAGGAAGGTTTGGGGACGTCGAGGAGGAACACCTACCTGAGCAAGGCGAGTTAACACTTACTCTTTAGATGTTTGTCCCTATTAGGGAGAGACAGCGACTTTCCCTAGTGCGGATTAACATCGCTAATATCATGATTGAATACCCAAATTTCCGTCAACTATTTTGCTTAGTAAACAGCCTAGTTGTTAATCATGTAATATTTATACATGCCTGCCTTTGACCTGTTTAGCCTTAATGACTGCCTTGATTGTAATTACTCTTGTTAGCCTATGATTAGTCTGGTAACCTTTTACCCTACCTATTGGGTAAAACTTGCTTAGACTGGCTTAGGCTTAAACAAATCTTCCGGCTAATCGCGACGGAACGGTGATCCGATATTCACGGTCATTCATTCTGTTCATTCAAATATGACATGACATATGACAGTTAGGGCTATTAGTTGCATGCTGGGCTGATTGTGTTAGGGTAAGGTTATGGGGGATGTCGGTGTGGTTGATCTGTTGGTTGGGAAGGTCGAAGTGTGGTGTGGTCGATGACCGTGGAAGTAGAGATTATCGGTGATTATCGGTGGGTTGCCCCTAGAGGACATCCTGACGGATGATTTAGGCAAAAGGTGCCTAAGTGCTGGGTATAGCCAGGGCTTACCCTGGAGGAGCGCAGAGTAACACGTGTAGCGGTGAGATCGTTGCCATCTGAGAGATGGTTCCAACACAACGTGTGGCCAATCGCGCGGAGTACAAGTCTTGGATCGCCAGCTGTGTGCGCTCTGCGGAGGCCCTCTGGGACCATTCTCGATAGGGACCGGCATTAGTCATCACCGAGGATGATAAAGGGCACACATACCCAGGATGACGGTCGGCTAGTGAGGGCTGGCAACCCCCTAGGCCGAGGCGGGCATGCCATGGTATGTGTGGTCCACAACAGGATTGCCAAGTCCTGGAATGATGGTGGAACTAGGAAGGTTGGGGGCAACCGGAAGAAAGTCAGGGTGAATGGATATGGTGGTATGGTGATCGATTAAGTGTGTTGTGTATTTGGTCGAGAGTTGGTCGAATATGAGTTGGTTGGCATGCTCGGTTGGTCAGTTGGGTTTGGGTGCATTGGTAAGATGGTACACCCCTGATTTATACAAACAAGGCACATTCTAGTTGACGCTAGTTAGGATGTTTTTGAAGTCTTATTAAATTTGGCTTTACGCAAATAAAATAAACCTTTCCTCCAATAAAAGCCTTCTAAGAACTATATGTCTTAAGGGAAGTGTTAACTACCCAACGTTTGGATGACGCTGACCTCGCCTTCTTACTTTTTTTAGATGAGGGAATCGAGGAAGACCCTTACAAGTGTCATGAAGATGACGGACAGGGCTTCGGCGGACTTGAAGAGTCTTATGGGTTGCTCCGGTCGTTGGTGGGCACTTAGCCGATTGGGATTCTTTTGGGTACATATTTTGGGTGATAGCTATCATACTCTAAACATTGTTGTGTAATATTAAGGCGTGTATTACCCGCCTTACCAAACTCGCCTAAGGGCGTAACTTGGTATGTAATATTCAGGACTCCTTTCTATCGATGTATGCTTGTATCGGCTATGTGATCATCCGCGCTAGCGTACTGATCCAGGTGCTAGTGCATGGGATTATCGACCCTCAAGATAAGTTTAAATTTGAGGGGCGACAAAGCTGGTATCAGAGCTTGCGACTGTAGGGCCCATATGACTTAGAGGTCGAAATTAGGAAAAATTATATATATATATTTCCATTTTATGGCTATTTTTATGCTTAAAACACCCTTTAATACTGTCTATCTGTTCTAACAAAATTGTTGTCAAAACGAGAGGTCGACTCACGGCTACGAGGACCCACGTTACTGAAGCCAGTGAGTCCAGGGATAGCAGCAGCTGTGCCGGTCTCTCTCCTTCAGTGCGAAGCCATGGTTCTTTTGGAGGGACGCTCGATCCCTTCATGGTGGTACTGCCTACCTCGTGCGGGTGGTCATCTACTGCGAGGGGGATGATGTGGAGGCACAAAGCTACGAAACGGAGATCCCGACCACCTGCAGGATGCGATCAATGATGCTGCTATGGAGGCCACTACTAGACTCCAGAAGGAGTACAGCGTCTATCTCCGGGGGGCCTATGCACTGCTGACGGCTATGCATATGAGTCGTTAGAATTCTTGACCGAAAAGATCCATTTCTTCTTCAGTAATTTCAAAATCTGCAATAGAATTTTGGCCTGTTTGTTTAAATTGAGCAATTTCCAAATATACCGTAATAACTTCGTATAGCATACATTATACGAAGTTATGCATGTGAGATGAAGATATCAAAGCAAAATTGTCCCTAGTTGTGGTACGCCGCACTTTTTTGTTTAGAAATTTTTTTATAGTGGCTATAGTTGTTACCTTTTTTTAGATAATGGAATAAAATTCCGATCTTTACATCATGAGATGTACACAGCTAAGTTCACACACCTTAAGTAATTAATTAATGATAAGGTAGGCCATTTAGCTAGAAAAAACCATGGCGAACCAAACGACCGTCGAAGAAAGTTTTTTTTAACGATGTGTGACAGATGATGGCAATGAACCGCGATCATACGAGCTTTGGAACAAATCTAGAAGTGCTATTTTCCCTCTCTCTGAATTAGGCACATGTGGAGTGAAACATAAGGCTGCATTAATGGGAGCCTTCCAAGATGCTGCTATGATCGTGAGGCCCCATTAATAATTCGTGTTCCCCAACCCCAAAGACCTAGGATTACACTATTTTAGGATATATAATACATGATGCCTATTGGTGTCTAACTTAGTATGATGAATAGCGATGATAGAATAAAATAGAAGAGATAAAAATTGATTAATAGTATTGAATAGAGTTAAGTTTATTCTAAATTGGTATGGCACATTGGCAGAGCAAGCGGCAGAGATCCTGATTTTTGAGGGCAAATTAAGGACTAGCAAAAAGAAGCATGTCGCCCGTTGGGCAAGCAGTCAGAACTGTGAGAGTACCCCCTTGCCAGTTTGGAGTATTTGACGGCCCCCATGTCACCTTTCTTGAGGCAGCAATGTACACTGGGCATTGTGCCTGTTTTACCGTACATTTTTGCCATTGATTCACATAAATGTGTTGCGCAAAAAGTGGTTGATTCGTAGATAATTTTAACGCCCACTGCTAGATAACTAGGTTTAGATACCGGTCCATTAGTGCCGGTTAGACACAAACCAGGATTGACAAGAAAACGGGGTTAGATAATGGCCCATTAGTTCCATTTAGACACGAATCGGGACTGATGGTGACATCAACCCCGATTCAACGGCTACGAGGCCACAGGGGCAATTTAATACCGGTAGAAAGCACCAACTGATACTGATATGCTCACATTAGTACCGGTTTGTGATATGAATCGGCACCAATGAGCCTTCTAGTAGTCAAGTTGTGGGAGATCCAATTTTCAATAATAAATATCAGAAACTAATTATCCTGATGATACAAAAGATGATTCCAAAATTGTCTTATCATCCGCACTTTAATTCTTAAAAAATTACAATTTTATAATCTTGAATACTAAACTTGGGTGTAGGGAAGATTTAGAATTCTTGACCGAAAAGATCCATTTCTTCTTCAGTAATTTCAAAATCTGCAATAGAATTTTGGCCTGTTTGTTTAAATTGAGCAATTTCCAAATATACGAGTAAGTACATTAAATGTGCTAGCAGGTTCCAAAAGGAAATTAAGTAGCATCTAATTGCAACTGTCGACAAATAAAGGTGCATGCTAAAATCAAGTAGTTTTATGCAATTTTATCATTTTAAGATCCTATATTAATTCAACATATTTTCTTTCAACAAATTGAAATTTGATAAGTACTATCTCATTTTTCCTCCGGTCCTTATCTCATCTTCTTTCGTATGCCTTTTTTTAAAAAAAATCATGTTATTAGAATAGGTAAAAGTGTGTTAGAGTTTTTTGACGTTATAAATTTCACTTCCACTGATATAGAAACTGGGCTAAGGAGTAAGGACTATGGCCGATTCTTACCTAGTGCCGAAGCTGACGTATCATTGAAGTAGTTCTCATCAGGGAATAGGCCTCTGATGTAGCTGATGTAGCAATGATTAGTCTATTGTTATGTTGACAAAATAGGCAAGAAATTTTCTCTGGATTACCATATACAACTTCAGCTACACACCAGGAAACAGTTTTTGAAACCATCACGTGACCACCATTGCAATGGTTTCAAAAACAGCGCAAGATAGGATTGCAAAGTTGTAGGATCGTAGGTGCTAATCACCCCTTAATCTGATATCTAATATACTCGATCAACAAAAGTAATTAAGTAAAAACAGTAATTAATCAAGATCATAAGCAAACCAATATGAAAATTAAATCAAGAACGAGAAAGATCGTATACCGGAACCTATCTTCTTCATTGATCAAATCAGTACATTGTTCTTTTTACGATTAAAGCACCGACCTCTCAAATTCCTCTCTAATCTCTCCTCTGATCTCTGAAAATATTATATTTCTCGTCCTTTCGCGCCGACAAAACAACGTGGAAAACCCTAAAAAAAACAAGCCCGCGTATTGTTTACATAGTCGGCCGAAACCTCCTCGGCCCGCGCCCTGGCTGGGCCTCCATCCTTGCTGCAGCCCGTCTGCAGTCTCCCTGCCTGCCGGGCCGGCTGCTCACCTGCTGGCCTGCTCGTTGCACTGCCTGCGCTGCTTATGTGCTCTCAAGACCACACAGCGCCTGCACGTACATACTGACACACGCACACCACGCATGAAAGAACAGAGCACCTGCTGATCATTCGAAAAAAGAATGCTGAAATAAGTAAGGTCTAATTTTTAGAAGCCTATCAACCAAACTGGTTGAAACTAATTGAGAATTGCGATGCATATTTTTAAAACCTTCTAGAATATTAAGGAGTAGCCATGAGAGTAGATACTTGCATGGCAACCCTTAGAAATATGTAGACCTTACTATGTAATTGAGAATATACAGAAAGTAGGTTGTTAAAGAGTGTACAAGAAAGAGAGACATAATCTTATCCTATAAATAGAAGTGCTCTACTCTTGCCATGATATATCATCCAAAGAGCATAGTAGGTGAAGGTAAGATAGAAGAGTGCTAGATGGTGAGAGTGTGAGAGTGAAAAGTGCCAGGTTAGTCAATCTTGACAATCTCTTGCATTTGTCGTCTTGACAATCTCTAGCATTTGTCGTTATCTAAACATTTCTTCATTTTCTATTTCTTTTCATGAAACTACGTAGGTCAATCGACGATACTGCCCTTTGTTAAATTAGACAGTGGCCTCCCTATCAAAAGATTAATCACGTCCACGCTATTTTTAAGTATATCACATTACAAACCAACATATTATTTTTGCCATTTATAGAGTGGGTTTGATTTCAAACATACATTACAAAGTATCACCATCATATATAAGTTCAAAATATTGTTCAATATATAGTCTGATGGACGGGTCTCGCATGTCATATATTCTACACTCTTCTTTCCTCTCCCTCCTTCCTTCTTCCTCTACACTCCACCTCTCTCTCTCTCATCTTGACCGAAGTATCTCGCTCACCTCCGGCCACATCTCTCCCACTCACCTTCGACCACCTCTCTCTCTCTCCCCCACCCTTTGACCATTTATCTCCCACCCTCCGACCACTTGTGGGCGGCGACTGCGGCGTGCATGAACAAGCAGGAGGCTGCGGCGGCAGTCCGCACAGAGATAAGAGGTGGCAACAGTGGTGATGGAGATCGAGAGGGGGTGGGGGCTCACCAGAAAAGGAGGGAGGGTTTGAAAAATGACCAGAGAAGAAATAGAGAGAGGAAGAGGACCGCTAAGTCATCGCGTCACCAAGCCATGGGCCATCAGAGTTGGGGAAGATGCGAGGCTGCTTTGCTCAAGGTTGACAGTGGGTGATAACGCTTCTCAAGCTCGATGGCGATGCGACATAGGGCGAGGCGGCGCGGCTACCAAGCCAGAGGCAGGACCGCGGAGCGACTTGGAGATGGGAAGAAGAAGAAAGCGGAGAGAAGAAAGAATAATGTATGACGGGTAGGGCCCGACGGTCGGACATATATAGACCATATTTTGGTTTGTATATGCTGGAAATATTTTGTAATGGCATGTTTGAGATCAAACTCATTCTGCACTAGCTAGTATTTTGCTTTTTGTAATGATATTTTGAAAAGATATTTAATAATGACACATGTGCTGAGGAGGAGAATGGGCACACAGAGAGGCATAAGCAACAAGGTAAACGATGGGTTGCCTGTGGTCCACAACTCCACATGGTTGCCATATAACAATAGCGTTGAATGATATTGGTCATGTTTGTTTCGGATTTACGTTGCGTGTTTAGGTCCTCGTGGAGAGACCTCAAACATGTTATTACAGGAACATTGATCGAGGGAAGAACACACATATATTTTGAGAAAATACTCCAGGCCGGGAATCCAATCGCGTAGGCTGCCACGAGTCCAGCACTCATCACGCTCCACCACAGCCCGTTAACTCCAAGCACGCACGTAGAAACATCTTTGTCATTCTCACACTCATTGTTACATCATCTTCAACGGTATTTTTTGAAGATCATGTTTTCTTCGCAAAGAAATTCTAGTTTTTCAGATGCTCTAAGTATTCTCTTTATGGTTCTCACCCGAAGAAATTTCTTCGTGTATTCCTCTCAGAAGAAAATTTTATCTCCATTCTCTTCACGAATTCCTTCAAAGTGATGATATGGGAGATAATGAGGAATAAAGAAAAAGAATATGAGGAAGGGAATGAAGAAGAGAATTGGATGAAAAAAATGGTTGAAGATTGTTTTACATTCACGCAGTGTCGCATACTGTTGTGTTGCACTACTAACTCTCTCACCCATCTCTCTAGTTTATATCCGTGTGGAGCGAGCTCTGCATGAGGACAGCGAAGAAGTCGAGTATATTGGTGGTTCCGCGCATGGAGGCAGTGACCTGGTCACGATGGCGAACTTTTGCTCCGCCATGAGTTGATGAGCCCGCGTACGCTTATGAAGCCATTCACGGTGGCAAGCATGCAGACTGGCCAATGGGCCGCCCCAGTTCGGCCTGGTTCAGGCCCGATTGGTTCGGTTACTATGCAAACCGACCCAATGGGCCTGGGTCTCGGCACATGTGTGGTTCGCACAGTAACCGACCGAATCAGGCCGGCCCGGTTTTATATGGACTGGTTCATTTTAATTAAAATATCTAAATAAATTAAGAAAAACCATTATATTTCATAAATATACACTATAAATTGCGTAAATACATTAGATATCATTAGAAATATATATATAAATGAATATATTTAATTAAATAAATATGCTAAAGTGACGAACCGAACCGGGCTGGCCCGATGAACCGAACCGTGCCGGCCCGGTTCAGTGAACAGTGCGGGCCGCCCCCGGTTCAGCCTTGTTAGACCAGCCCGTTTGGCCACCTCTACAAGCATGGCCTGATGGAGTGGTGGTCGTGAGTCTCGTGACATCGTTGCGGGCAACGAAGAGGGCTCAAGTGGTGGCTGTGTTGGAAGGAAGATGAAGAGGGCTCTCCAGATCTAGAGTTGATGATCGGTATTTGGGTGAAGATGATTTCGCATGAAATATGGAATAAGTTCATTTTAGGTATCTAAAGTATCATGCAGATAAAAAACCCTCTAAACTATAATTTACTCTTTTTTTCCTACCTGAACTCGTAGAACCAAGTCAAAACACACATAAGGTGGTTTCACCTAGTGGTTTTGCTCTTGTGGCTACTACGCCGAGGTGGTTTTACTGACGTGTTTGTGACCGCTTGGTAGGCATGTCATCAAAACCATCAAGGGAAATCATGTTGTGATGTGTTTTGGTCCAGTTTTACAAGTTCATGTATGAAAAGTAAACCAATAGTTTTTGTGCATTTTTTTTGGACTTGCGTGTGTGTGTGTGTGTGTGTGTGATGGACTTATTCTCATAGCTTGACTTCTGAGCACAGTAACATTCTTGCGTGAAATATTCAATTTGCTTTTCTGAAACTTTTCTTCTCTGATGTTTCATTACCAGAGGCATTCCTAATATTACAAGTTTTTTTGCAATGCTGCAGTGCTCAAATTAAAAAAAATATAAGTGCTTTTCATTCGAAAGTTGCAATGATATAATTTAATCGTTGCATCAACTGCTTTTTAATGTTGCAATGCTCTAATTCAAATATTTTAGTGCGTTCACATAATGTTTCAGTACTCTAATGAAATGTTGCAGCAGCTACTTTTAAATGTTTTGGTGCTTACTTTTCAATGTTGCAGTGTTCTACTTTTCGATGTGGCAACTTTTGATTTAACATACATAACATTTGGGCCTGACTAGTTTTCGCCTTGGAGAGGCTAGAAGACCGGCCGGCATCTATGCATGGCATGGGCCTGAAGCTTCCAAAAGTCCACTTCGAAAATCAGGATTTGACACTCCTTGAAATTAGCATATCATCTCTCTCTTGACACGTGACACCGTGGAGTATGATGGTAAGCTGGTTTGAGAAATCTGTAAAATTTTAAAGAGTTATATTTTAAAATCTCCTAATTATTATACAGCAAATTTTTTTGCTCTCTAAGAGCAATAGTAGCACCAGGTATTTTAAAACATTATAGTTTTGAATAGAGTAGTCGATGGAAAAAATCTTTTAAAATATATTGTAAAGTATAAAATAATTTCTAGAGATAAGATAAAAAGAGAACAGAAAATAGTGAAATAAAACAGAGAAACAAATTAAGTAATCGACGTCAATGATCAGACTGGTTTTCGCCTGGCATCTATGCATGGCATGGGCCTGAAGCTTCCAAAAGTCCACTTCGACCTCATCATTTGCCAACTCATCTCTCTCTCTCTCTCTCTCTCAGTTTCCTCCTCTGATGGTCAAAGGACATCTAATTCACTCAACACTCTCGCGCTGAGCCAGCTCAACTGTTTTGGGATCATTTGGAACCTTTGGCTAGAACACGAGGCCCAATTAGCATCCTACGTATGTATATGTGTTCCTTAATCTCGTTTGGACAACCTCCGCTTGTGGGGACAGAGACAACTTTGTTAAGAGTAACATAAGCTTTCACATTTTTATATTTTGCACACGATGGCAACTTAGCTTTAGAGTTTTTCGTACTTCTTCTGCCTAATCATTGAAAGAAAAATGCCAATCCAAACAGCTGCTTACCAACGATATATGAAACAATATATATATTTTGTGATACACAAACTAATATATCTACCAATATGTATATTCTGTGGTACACAAATTAATGCCATTGAACTTGTATTTAAAAGTATTTTTCAATGATTATAATTTGGTTATCACGAAGGATATACCATAAGAGAAATTAAACATGAAAATATAGGTTTGATGATTTTGCCAAGTTAAATAATATCTTATTTTTTTGGATAGAGGGAGTAATACCACCAGTAAGGATGCAGGCAGGTGCGGGCTCACCTGCCGGCCTGCTAGGCCCTCCTGCGAAAACCGGGTTAGTGGCCCATGCAGGGACCTGCTATTTGCGAAGTGGGCTTAGACAGGCCAGCCTGCCAAGCCTGCTAGGTTAGGAAGGTGAACCTGCTAAGGCGGCTCCCCTTCCTCTCCCCCCCCGCTCCCCCTCTCACGGCGGCGGCGCCACGCGCTGGGGGTGGTCTACGAGCTCATGTGCCTCATCGCGCTCTCCAACTGCACCCAGTTCGCGGTGCGGAGGCTAGCGGGGCTCCTCGCCGCGCGCGTCGCGGCGCTGCGCTTCTTCGTATGCAGTCCAACCTCGTCTAGCTGCGCTTCGCGGTGCGGAGGCTAGCTGCGCTTCTACCTCGTCTCCGGTGATGTCAGATTGGTTCCTCTGCCTGAAATCCGCTTCTGTATATATGTGCTGATTTTAGTGTTGGGGGATTGGATCCATGTTATATTAGAAAGCAAGTTAATGCAAGTTATATTAGAAAGCAGTGTGTGCAAATTGATGATGTTTGTGTAAATTAGTTTACTGCAACCCTCATTTTTCATCCTTCCTTGTGTAAAATCGTTTGGGCGTGGTCAAAATGTTTCACAAGGGAAAGCAGGAATTTTACTGTCATCATAAATCTTACATAGAGCGAACTGGAATGAGCTGCATGTTTATTTGTGGGTGGTTGTTTGATCTTCGAAAATTCAGATTAGAGTTCATCTCTGTCCGTCACCCAAAATGGTGGTGGATGTGTTCATACCATCTCTCCAGTGAGAAAACCCGAAACTGGTTTATGTTCCTAGTGTCTTGTTTACCATTTGGGCAAGGATGATGGCATGATGCTAACTTATGTTCAGTGTTCTTTTTTTGTGACAGGTTGCAGTCAACGTATATGCTTGAGCCAAATTTTGCCGTTGTTTTTGTTTTTTCTTTTTAGCTGGGAGTTGCTGAAAATTATTTTAGAAACTCTAAGAGAACTATTTAAATTAAATTAAATTAAAAAATAACAAGTTTTTATTTTAAATTAAATTTAAGCTGTTAGGTTTTGCAGTGCGTGTAGCTGACTTTGCTCTGTTTGGAACGGCTGGGGGTTGAACGGTTGGGGGTTGCAGTGCCTGTAGCAGGTGCAGCAGGCTCTGCAGGCAGCCTGCTTCATCACAAGGCCCAGCAGGCTGTGTGGGCTGTAGCCAATTCTGTTGGTAGGCTCTGCAGGCTGTAGCAAAATTGTTGGTGGGTGGAGCAGCAACCTGCAGGCCGCCTGCAGGCCGGCCCGCCTGCACCCTTAAACACCAGCACTGCCATCAATACGGAGCCGCCTGGGCGCCGGAGGCAAAGCCAAGAAGAGATGGACGGTGGCGACTTGCCAAGGCGAGTGCATCCAAACACCAATATGGCCTGCACAGCTGCACTGCCCCCAGCCTCGCCTGGACTCAACTCAGCTAAAGCTAGCTCAGCCTCAGCAATAATTGTGCTCCGCGCCCACAAAACACATCCCCCCAACCCAATTAATCAAGCGAATCTCACTCTGCCTCCGAGAGTACTTCTACTGCTACTGCCACGAACCCAGATGGAATGGAGAATCAAGCGAAGCAATCACGCATCACACCGGAATCAAGGCAATGTATGGGGTAGTATGAATCAATCACGTATACATGCTATATATATATATTCATATTGTCATGGAAAATTCTTCGTCGTAAAGTCAAAGACCACCGCTTATTGGCTGTGCCCACAAATGCATGGATGGATGGTTGGAGATGACTTGACTCACTGACACACTGAACACATTGGATGATCACCAGGGTCTTTCTTCTTCTGTAGATATACACTCGAATGGAAAGAGAAGCCAGGAGGAGGAAGAAGAAGAGTGGGAAGGAAAGAATGAACAGGAGAGAGAAACAAATGGCGCTAATGATCAGGGGACGAGCTCACGAGATGGATGAACAAGAAAGAAAGGTGTGTACCATCATGGATGGAGCTAGCGAGCGAGCTAGAAGAGCTCCCAGTCGAACCGCGGGATCGGCGAGGTGGTGGTCGCGGCCGCCATGGTCGTCGCGGTGGCCGAGGACGTCGACGGCATTGACGACAGCAGGTCGAACGTCTCCCACTTCGCCGTGGGCGCCGCCGCCGCCGGCGCTGCCGTCGTGGCGGCCGCCGGCGCGGGGGGCGGGAACTGCCGCCGCTGCGACACCGGCGGCGGGCGCGGCGGGAGGTGCGGCGCCCGGCCGGCCTTGGCGTGGCCGTTGGCCGCGGCGCCATTCGCTTTGGGCTCGCCCGCCACCGCCGCCGCGTTCTTGGCGCGGATGGCGTCCAGCCTCTCCACGTACTTCTGTACGCGCTTCTCCTGCATCGAGAGCCCCCGCGAATTCAGCTCCACGCGCTGCGAAATTAATGGCCAACGAAATTGGGGGGCGAGGAATTAATTAATCCTGCGTGTACGTGCTCACCTGCATTCGCCGCTCCACCTTGACCTCGCCCTCGGCGGCGATGGCATCCAGCTTGACCAGCTCGGTCATTAGCGCCTCGGTGAGCGCCACCACGTCAGCCTCGACAACCTTCCCGCCCTTGCCCACGATGGTGTCCAGCGCCGACACCTGCACACCGGGCCAAATCCTATCGATCAGCAGCAGCTCGGCGCCCAACTCGACGGCAGCGGAGAAGAAGGTCGAGCGCAACCGGCCGGCCGGAGTCGCCGGAGGCGAGTACCTTGGTGGCGAGCTTGTCGACGTGGAGGCTGATGCGGGAGATGGACTTGGCGGCGCGCTCCGCCTTGTCGGTGCGGCGCTGCTCGAGGAGGCGCTTGGCCTGCGCGGCGGGGTCCTCGAGGAGCACCACCTTGGAGCGGTCCTTGACGCCGGCCATGTCCAAGAACGCCTTGGAGTCCCTCTCCTTGTCCTTGTACACCACCTTCTGGTCCTCCGGGTGCAGCCCCGTGCGCGACGACATCATCTTCTTCAGCTCGCCTGCAGAAACAATCTCAATCCACCGATCGGACGCCAACGCCATGGACGCCAAGTATGGCCATGGATAGTTCGCTTGGAGCAAAAGATAGGAACACATGTGTTCAACATCTCCAAGTCGTGAAAGTCAAAACTTCCCAAGACATTATCCCCCTTTTCAAGAAATGAATGTTGATGTCTTTTTCAATTCTCCCCCTTTTGGCAATATAGACATCAAGAAATTTGAGGGAACAAGCACAAGGCATGATGCAAATGCAAATGCAAGTCCTAGGGAGCTTTGAAAATTATCCATTTGAACGTGAAGCACATGGCAAAGATGTTCGAAGCAATGTAATTTTAGTTCGGTGCTCACAAGTTCAAGAGATGCTAGTAAATCGATTTTTCATATTGGAAGACGTGGCTTAGAAAATCACGATCAAATGCCGTGGCCTAGCAAGGCATCAAGACGGCTTCGACAGAACACCACATGCAACCAGTTGAAAACAATGTAGTTACAAATCGACAGCTCAACTAACTAGCATTTTTCAATTTTTTTTGTTTTTCTTGTAAACATTTTGTTGAATTTAGGCGGGAGAGCCTCTAGCCTCATACCAATGGCCGACGGTGCCCAGCATTACACTGAAGGATTCACTCATCTTGGCTATCCGATGTCCTTCCAAGTTCATGCCTCTTTTGTGCAATGGCAAGCTATCTCGAGAAGGATGACCAGCTAGAGCTCTCCAAAACTTGAAATTGCATATTTTTGGTTTTTCAATTTACAAGAGCAAGATTTGGCTAACAAAGATTTCACCAAGTTGCAAAGATGACTGAACGAAGACTGCAAGGGCCTCATCAAGCAACAACATTCAGAAAGTGAAAATCTTATGCCACATCGAAGTTTTGGAAAACCAAAAACAATGCCAATTTTTGGACTAGACGCCAATTGAACGAGCTAGCACAAGCTGAAATGTGAATAGTCTCGGCATCTTGCAAAGCCTAAATTCAAAAGCATAATAGACAAAGCTCCAAAAAGCAAAAGAAGTCTATATGCTAATGCAAAGTTTTCCGAAAACTCCCCCTCAACAAGTGAGTCAACAGTTTCATCCCAAAATAATGTGCAATAAAAACAGCAACAATGAATAAGGAGCCGGAAAACCGAGGAAATGCACCTGGGCAAAACATAAAGAATTAGGCAAGAACAGAAACCACTCAAGCTCAGACTCGCTCTCATCTGCCGCCTGCGACTTACAAGGAAAGACAACTCTACACCTCGGTTACCAGAGATACGACACAGACCCTGTCTACTCATAGACCTATAAGACTGTGTGGGATCAACCTAGCCAGAGGAGAGAAAGAAGCCTATTACGCATGATAGCAACCTAAGCACAAGATAAGAGGTCCGTGCCACTGCACGCCAGAAGTCTAAGTGAAGAGTGCTGACAGCCTACACAATATAACCAAGCCCGAATGCAACCCAAATGCAATGCAGGGAAAGCGAAAAGAATATATTACAAATAATACAAGTAGCCCAAACTCCCCCTGACTATAGGCTAGCCAAGCTCACAACCCCGAGCTCTCCCCTGAGAGCCTCAAACCTAGACTTGTCCAATGGCTTGGTGAAGATATCAGCCAACTGACGGTCGGTCTCAACAAACTGCAAGACTATGTCACCCTTCTCCACATGGTCTCTAAGAAAGTGATATCTCAGGTCAATGTGCTTTGTCCTAGAGTGCTGCACTGGGTTTTTGGCAATGTTGATGGCAGATGTGTTGTCACAGAGAAGTGGCACACTTGCTTGAACTAACCCAAAGTCCTTCAAGGTAGAGCAGAGCCAAACAACCTGACTGCAACATGCAGCAGCGGCAACATACTCAGCCTCAGCAGTGGACTGCGCAACACTCGACTGCTTCCTAGAGGACCAAGAGACAAGAGAAGTGCCAAGAAATTGGCAGGTGCCAGAAGTGCTCTTCCTATCTATCCTACAGCCAGCAAAGTCTGCATCTGAGAAGGCTCTGAGAGATAGACAAGAGGCAGCAGAGAACCAGAGGCCAAGGTCTGCAGTCGCTCGGAGATAGCGAAAGATCCGCTTCACCGCCTGAAGGTGAGACACTCTAGGTGAGGCCTGAAAGCGGGCACAAAGACACACAGCGAACTGGATGTCCGGCCGGGAGGAGGTGAGATAAAGCAGGGAGCCTATCATGCTACGATACTCCTTCTGGTCGACTGGCTCACCATTCTCATCGGGTCCTAAGGCAACAGTGGTTGCCATCGGAGTAGAGACCGGCTTGCTATCAGACATGGCAAACCGACTCAGCAGGTCTTTTGTGTACTTACTCTGGTGAAGGAAGGTCCCCTCTGGTGTTTGCTTGAACTGAAAGCCGAGAAAGAAGTTGAGCTCCCCCATCATGCTCATCTCAAATTCCGAGCTCATCACCTCTGAGAACTCAGAAACAAGAGCAGAGGAGGAACCACCAAAGATGATGTCATCGACATACACTTGCACCAGAAGGAAATCAGAGCCAACCCTACGGGTAAACAAGGTCTGGTCTACCTTACCCATTAGGAACCCATTTCTCACCAGGTAGGTCTTAAGCCTCTCATACCAGGCCCTGGGTGCTTGCTTTAGCCCATATAGAGCCTTATCAAGCTTATATACATGATTAGGATATCTTGAATTCTCAAACCCAGGAGGTTGCTTCACATACACTTCCTCCTTAATATAGCCATTCAGGAAAGCACTACGGACATCCATTTGATACAGCTTGAACCCATTGGATGCCATAAATGCTGCTAAGATCCTGATGGAATCATGTCTAGCCACAGGAGCGTATGTCTCATCAAAGTCTATCCCATCGATATGAGTGTAACCTTGAGCAACCAATCTAGCCTTGTTTCTAACCACTACCCCATCCTCACTTTGCTTGTTCTTGAACACCCATTTAGTACCTATTACATTATGTCCTTTAGGGCATTCAACAAGCTGCCACACTTTGTTCCTCTCAAAGTTTTCTAACTCTTCGTGCATCGCATTCACCCAATCAAGATTAGAAAGTGCATGGGTGACGTCCTTCGGTTTAAAGGAAGCAACGAAAGCAGCAGATAAGCAAAGGTGAGAAAGCCCAGACTTCGATCGGATCTGTCCTGGTGCAGCTTTGAGCTCACTCCCGAGGATCTTCGGTTGGACCGGGGTCCGTCTGGAGTGAGGGCTCCGCCTCCCACTCTTGCTGAGTATCAAACCAAGCCTCTGTTGGCCCGATCGCCACCGCCTGGTTGGCAGCCCTTGTTGGATGATGATGATGATGATGATTAAGGAGAAGACCCCATGGAGTATGTCTCTGAGTCCGACTACGAGCAGGATTAGCTCGTAGCTCCCCGCTACCCTGTGCATGGGTCGCTGTCGCCCCTTTTTCTTTTCCTTTTTCTTTTGCTTTCTTTCATGTCCGTCGCTTTGCCGCTGCCCCACTTCAAATATCCGGGCCGCCTCTATATGAGGGCCGCCCCGCAGGTGTACGACGCTTCGTCTCCCTGCCTTGCCCGTGCTGCTTCTCCAGCCGCGATGAGAAGGAAGCCAGGAAGCTGTTCTCTGAGTCCTCGCCATCGGCCCTAGCCGAGCGAGTTCCGGCTGTTCCTCGAGGAGATGAGACACTTTCCGCTCTGGATCATCGTGGTAACCATCCTAGTCTGGTTAGCGTTTACCTGGTGGGTCCTGTGGACCCACCCCTATTAGTCGTTCCGGCGCCAGTGGTGTAGCCTGTGTGTAGTTAGCTCACGTTTTGGGCTGACGTACCGGCTTTTGTGGTATCGCGCCCCTGTTTGTACTCTAAAAACTATTATGTTATGTTATGTGATGTGCGTGTGCATTGTGCCAAATTTGCATGTTTTAACTTATGTTTCGAAAAATCTGGGTAAAGCTCTCCCCTCTTATTGCCTCTCGTCCTCTTGTCAGCAGATGGTGATTTCGCGCCAAGCTGGGCGTGGGGAAGTCACCCGGGGTCGAATCCGTGGTGGTGCTGTGAGCAGAGCTAGTGGATCCCGCCGACTTGGGAGGCGAGTTCAGTCAGTTCCAAACCCAACTCGTTCTGGTGACCAAGCTTCCGTTGGAGGGCCTCCCCGTGATTTACTACCTTTTCCCCCTCCAGCGCCACAAATAAGATCTTCTCAAAATCCACAAGAAAATCAAGCCGAGTCCACTCCCCACCTTCCACCACCACCTCGTGGAGATCCTACCCTGAGAGTGTTCATGGAGATGCAGTTTCAGATGATTAGAGATTTAGTGATGGAGAGAGACAATGCTCCCATTCCTTCACCCGTGCCAACCCATCCACCAGCTCCACCTCCTGTCCGTTCCCGCGTCAATGATTTCCTTAGAGCTAATCCTCCCAAGTTTGGCGGATCCGCTGATGCCATGGAGGCAGCTGATTGGTCAAAAGGGATCGAAAAGTGTCTGATTATTTTTCAGTGTGGTGATATGGAGAGTGTCCAACTTGCGGCGTACTAGCTTACTGGGGTCGCATCTGCATGGTGGGACACCTTTTGTGAGGCTCATGAAGCTCCTGAAAAGATCACTTGGGCTGAATTTGTTGAAGCTTTTGAGGAAAATTATGTCCCTGATAGTTCGAAGGAAGCTAAGAAGTGTGAGTTTCATGCCTTGGTTCAAGGGAGCATGACTATGCACGAGTATCTCACTCAGTTCACTCTGCTGGCTCGTTACGTGCCCCGTGATGTTAGGAGTGATGCCGACAAAATTTACTTCTTTAAGAAGGGCATGGACCCTGAGATCCGTGCACTGATTGACTCCACCGAGTTCACCTCTTTCAAGCAGTTGTTTGCTAGTGCTGTTAAGCAAGAGGAGAACCGTCGTGTGTGCCTTGCTGCAAGGAAGCGGAAGAGGGCCCAGAAGGATGTGCATTCTGGCTCTTGTCCTAAGGGACAGCGCACCTGTTGCCGTGGACCAGCTATTCCTCCACGCCCACATTCTCAGTGGGTGATGTCTCGTCCTGTGCCGCAGTCAGCTCCACCAGCTAAAACTCAGATGTCTGCTCTCCCCAAGAAAGACCTGTCTAGTATCAAGTACTATGCCTGCCAGCAGATGGGGCACTATACTAGCTCCTGTCCCAATAAGGGTGCTGTGTCTGCTCCAGGTCAAGCTAAAGCTGTTCTGCCGAGGCCCGTGAATTCTGGGCCATCTCGTGGAAATTTTCCTCATGCAAGGACTGTTGTCTCTGTTGAACGTGGTCGGGTGAACCACGTTAGTGCTGAAGAAGCCCACGCTGATCCCAACGCAGTGATGGGTAAGTTTTGCATCAACTCCATACCCACTACTACTTTATTTGATTCTGGTGCAACGCATTCATTCATTGCTGCATCCTTTGCTAAAAATCATGGACTTGAAACAGGTGCATTAACGAAACCAATGTTGATTAAATCTCCTGGGAAAGTCATTCATACCACCTAGTTGTGTCCTGATGTTTGCATAAAAATAGAGGCTGTTGAATTTTTAGCAGACCTTGTGGTCATTAATTCCAAAGGGATAGGGGTGATATTAGGCATGGATTGGTTAGCCAAGTATAAATGTCATATTGGCTGTGCTTCTAAGACGGTCAGATTGACTAGTGATGATGGCAAGAAAATTCAGTTTGTTGCTAACTCGTGTTCTGAGAATTTGATTGCTCTTAATAAGTTGGAAGGGTCTGACCTGAAGAGCATGCCCATTTTGAAATACTTTCTTGATGTGTTTCCCGATGATCTACCAGGCATGCCGTCTGATAGGGATGTTGAGTTTGTCATTGACTTAGCCCCTGGTACTGCGCCCATTTCCCAAGGGCCGTACCGTCTTTCTGCAAATCTAATGGCTGAGTTAAAGAAACAAATTGAATAGTTGCAAGAGAAGGGATTTATACGCCCTAGTGCATCACCTTGGAGTGCCCCAGTTATTTTTATGAAAAAGAAGGATGGATCCTTAAGGATGTGTGTCGGCGTCTGGGAATCGCGCTCCTGAAGAGTAGCGGGTCCACGGACCGGCTGACGAATTTTTGGTTGGAGTGAGGCCCAACGACAACCCTTCTCAGCAGCTCGGGTGGCGGCCAAGCCTGCGGGGGCTAGGGCCGCGCTGTCTTCCCGAACAAGGGCCTGGTGCGACTTGACGATCCCGGTATAGGTCCCTAGTACAGTGCAAGAGAGAAAGGGAAAAGGTACGGACCACGAAGACACAGGAAATTTACCCTGGTTCGAGCCCCCACTGCCGGGTAATAGCTCTACTCCAGCTTAGATGATTATATGGTGGAAACAGTACAAAGGTGCCTAGACCGGGCTTGAAGGCACCGATCCCGAGCTTACAATGGAGGTGGCTAAAGACTAAGGCTACTTGCTAAGGAAGCTTCGGATGCGGGTGTTGCTCGTGCTCAGATGGAATCGGATTGGGGGATCTCGGGTGTTCGATTCACCCTCCTCTCGAATGTCCAGGAAACCTTCTTTTATAGGCGCGGTGGGCCGCCCGAGGCTGATACGGCGGGCCCCGCGCTGGTCTTTGCTTTAGTGGCAAGGCTCTTGTCTCGTTCTAGGGTCCTGTCGGGTCTCAAGCCAGCAGGGAGAAGCTGGTCGGGTTAGTACTGGACACGTGTTTGTCTTAACATGCCGGTTTAGGGGAGAGAACTTCTCTAGAGAGAAAGCACTTTCCCTTTATCCCCAATATAGCCTTGACTGGACCGAGCCAGCCCTGCGCCACCCGTTGGGGGCGTCGCATAGCGTAACAACCATCTGCGGCGTGCCAAGGAGGGAAAAGTGTGGTAGGACATGGAGGCCGTCGCCATTCGCCGCGGATCACCCAAGGGACCTTTTCCCGGGCTAAGGATAGCCCGGGAGGGGCCGTAGGGTTTGACTTGGTCAAGCCCGGGACAGTTGCTGGCGGGTTAAACATTTTCACCAGTACGGCCGGGAACGGCCTCTTGGATTCTCATGCGATGGGCCCGTATGGAATCGGCCCAATGCCCGTCCCAGGAGGGGTCGTTTACGAATCACCAACAATGTGTGTGGATTATAGATCACTTAATGAAGTGACCATTAAAAACAAATACCCTCTGCCTCACATTGATGATTTATTCGATCAATTGAAAGGAGCCTGTATTTTCTCAAAAATTGACTTAAGATCTGGGTATCACCAAATCAAGATCAAGAATTCTGATAGTCCCAAGTCAGCCTTAGCAACCCGGTATGGTTTATATGAGTTCACCGTCATGTCTTTTGGCCTCACCAATGCTCCTGCCTATTTTATGAACCTAATGAACAAGGTGTTCATGGATTTTCTAGATAAATTTGTGGTTGTGTTTATCGATGATATTCTGATTTATTCCAAGTCAGAAGAAAGCATGAGGTCCATTTGAGGATGGTTTTGGAAAGGTTAAGGGAGCACCAGTTATTTGTCGTGCTTAGTAAGTGTGAGTTTTGGATGAAAGAGGTGTCCTTCCTTGGTCATTTCATTTCTGCTAAAGGTGTTGCTGTAGACCCCGAGAAGGTAGCATCTGTGGTTCACTGGAAGCAACCAAAATCTGTGACCCAAGTAAGAAGTTTTCTAGGTTTAGCGGGATATTACCACCGGTTCATCGAAGGGTTCTTCAAAATAGCCCGTTCGATGACCAACTTGTAAAAGAAAGAAAGGAAGTTTGAATGGACAGCCAGCTGTGAAAGTAGTTTTCAAGAGTTGAAAAAGCGTTTGACTTCAGCCCCGGTGTTAATTTTGCCTGATATCCATAAAGATTTCGAGATTTATTGTGATGCCTCTCGTCAAGGTCTTGGTTGTGTTCTGATGCAGGAAGGAAGAGTAGTGGCTTATGTGTCTAAGCAGCTTAAGACACATGAGCAAAATTATCCTACTCGTGATTTAGAGTTAGCTGCTGTTTTGCATGCCTTAAAGATATGGAGGCATTACCATATGGGAATCACACTGAGATCTTCACTGATCATAAGAGTCTTAAGTACATATTCACCCAGCCTGATCTGAATCTAAGGCAAAGGCGTTGGTTGGAGTTGATCAAAGATTATGATGTGGGGATACACTATCACCCTGGCAAGGCCAATGTGGTGGCTGATGCTCTAAGCCGTCGTTCCACCTGTAATCACCTACGGAGTGAGGAGATTTCACGGGATTTATGTCAAGATCTGCTTAAGCTAAATCTTGGAGTGGTGAAAGTGGGCCATTTGAACTTGATGGAGTTGCAGCCCACTTTGTTAAATCAAATAAAAGAAGCCCAAAAGGGTGATGAAGAAGTTCAAGAGATCAAAGGCAGAATAGTGAAGAATAAAGCACCCAATTTTTTCGTTGATGTCGAGGGTTGCTTTGGTTTAAAAAGAGGATTTTTGTGCCTAATGTCAGTGCACTAAAGGAGCTTATCCTTAAAGAAGCTTATGACAGTCCTATATCCATACACCCTGCTAGCACCAAAATGTATTTGGATTTGAAAAGTTCATATTGGTGGACAAGTATGAAAAGAGAGATCGCAGAATTTGTGGCTCGATGTGACATTTGCCAAAGGGTAAAGGCAGAGCACCAGCGTCCCGCGGGTCTGTTGCAACCTTTGAAAATTCCAGAGTGGAAGTGGGAAGAAGTCAGAATGGATTCATTATTGGGCTTCCAAGGACCCAAGCGGGCCATGACTCTATTTGGGTCATTATTGACAGGCTTACCAAAGTGGCCCATTTTGTTCCAGTTCGCACCACTTATACTGGTGGCAAGTTGGCTGAGTTGTACATGAGCAGAATTGTGTGTTTGCATGGTGTACCTAAAAAGATCATGTCTGATCGAGGTACTCAGTTCACTTCAAAATTTTGGGGCAAGCTCCATGAGTCGCTTGGGACTCGATTGAATTTTAGCACAGCTTTTCACCCTCAAACTGATGGGCAGACTGAAAGAGTGAACCAGATCCTAGAAGATATGTTGAGGGCTTGTGCTTTGGCTGCGCCTGCCAATTGGGATAAGCAGTTGCCTTATGCCGAGTTTGCATATAACAATAGTTATCAGTTCAGCATCCAAATGGCTCCGTTTGAGGCTTTGTATGGAAGGGAGTGCAGGACCCCTTTGTATTGGCAAGAAACCGATGAGGCAAAAATATTTAGGTTGGATATTTTGCAAGAGGCCGAAGAGTAAGTCAAAATGATCCAACAGAGGTTAAAGACAGCTCAATCCCGGCAGAAGAGTTATGCTGATAATCGTCGGCGGCATTTGAAATTTGCCATTGGAGATTTTGTGTATTTGCGTGTGTCGTCTCTCAAAGGCATGCGCAGATTCCGTGTAAGTGGCAAGTTAGCCCCGAGGTTTATTGGTCCTTTCAAAATTCTTGCCCGGAAAGGTGAAGTGGCCTATTAGTTGGAACATCCTGAGTATCTAGTAGGTGTGCACAATGTGTTCCATGTTTCTCAGTTAAAGAAGTGCCTTCGAGTTCCTGAGGAGCAGTTAGTTCCTGAAGTATTGGATTTGCAGCCTGATTTTTCTTTTAAAGAATACCCAGTCAGAATTTTGGATGTGACAGTTCGCAAAACCCATAGTAAGGCTACGCATTTTTGCCGGGTTCAGTGGAGTAATCATTCTGAGGCTGAGGCCACTTGGGAGCGTGAGTCAGATCTTCAGCCTGAGTTTCCAGCATTGTTTCCAGAAGAATCGAAATCTCGAGGACGAGATTCACCTTAAGGGGGAAGGTTTGTAACATCCCAAATTTTAAAATCAATTTGGCACGTTGATAATTATTAAACTGCATGATTTAAAAAAATATATATTAAGATATCGATTTGAATGGCATCTTGGCATCGCATGCATCATCCTTAAAATAAACTTGCGCATTGAAATTTCCAAAATGAAAACCCCTTGTGCAAATTATAGTATTTTGTGTATTAGATAATATTTCTGTAAAACTGTTTGGCAAAATATATAGTGTTTTATTTAATGGAAGTATTTCTTTAGAGCCAAATCCTGGAGTTTATTATTTTGATTGGTGTTCTGAATCCAGTGGGCTTTTTCCTCTAGCCCGTTACATCCTCCTCCTCTTTCCCTTCCTTTTGTTTTCCTGTTTGGGCCGTCCAGTGCCGTCCCGGCCCCAGGTTCCTGCGGTCCATCTCCAAACGCAGGGTCCTCTCCAGTGGGCCCCGTCTTGGCCTATTTTGCCGCCCGGCCGCGTTCTCTTTCTCTCTCTCTCTCTCTCTCTCTCTCTCTCGATTGACTCATTGTCGTGCGGGTCCCGCTCCTCGGACCCCACCTGTCAGTTTCGTCCCTAACCCCGGTTCTCTTCGTTGACTCCCTGCTCGTTCCCTATTTTGTTTCCTCCCTCCCGTGCGTGTGCTGGCACCCTACGCCACGGCCTCCTTCCCCTGCCCCTTCCGTCACGTCGAGCGCTCCTCCCGGCGTCGGAGAACCCGGCGAGGCAGCGTGTGCGCCGAGCTTTCCGCGCCCTTGTGCCTAGGCGCAGCCATGTCCTCTTTGCTAGGCGCCGTACGCTCCCTCCGTGTCGCTGTGTCCTCTTGGCTGCGCGGCATCCCGGCGTGGTGAGCAACGCTCGTCCTTGCCCATAGGCGCCACGTACACGTCGCCGCACCCCAACTCGCCGCGCTCTATCTTTCTCTCTCTTCTTCTTTTCCGGAGGGCCGTCTTGTCGCCATAGCCACCGTCGTGTCCACACTCCCATGCCGCCACAGCGCCCGTCCTCACGCCGCTGTGCGCGCCGGTGGACATTCAATGCCAAGTGTCGTTGCGTGGCGCGCCGCTCCATTTATACCGACGCTGTTCCCAAATTTCCCCCGCCTTTGTGTCACGCTGGTGAACCGAAGCCGCCCGGTGAGGAAATTTCCGCGCCTCGGTCTCGTTTCCTCGCTCGGTGTTCATGCTCCTATTGATCTGTGCCCAAGACCGCTTAGCCAAAGCCTCCGTTGGAGTGTCTGTCCCTCGCTGTCGCGGAGCGTGTGCACCGGCGAGCCGCCCCGGGACTCCACCTTCACCTTCGACCCCGGAGGTAACTCCCCCACTCTTTGATGATGCTCGTGCGCACCCAAGTCGCGGTGGATTGCCGTCGTCTCGCCCGGTCCACGGACTCTTTTGGCCGTCGCCGCCGGACCCGTTGCGCCGCCGTCTTGGTGTATCTCCGGCGCTGCCGAACCCATCCGCGCGGTCTCCGTGTTCTCCGCTACCTCCCCTACCGGCAAATCGGCCCATGGTCGCCGAAAGCTCCCGGCCATGCTCTTCTTCCCTCTCGGCGCCGTTGGACAGAGGAAGAAGAAGGGGAGGGAAATCGCCATGTTCACTCTCGGTGCGCAGCTGGGTCGAGCTAATTTCGGGTCGGCCCACCGGCCAGAAGAAGCCTTTCCAATATTCTAAGAACATCAAACAAAAGATTTAGCTAAAACAATTGTTAAAAATAGTTTTGCGCTATATATAAATTCTGGAAAAATTTATAAAATACCTTTAGTATTTCTGAACCTTAGAAAATATTAATTGGCATTCCATCCTTGCTGCTTATGTGTGCAATGGAATCCATAGCTTAGAGATTTCATCATTTCATGTGTATATGAGCAGCATTCGCAATTTTCCCTTTTAAATAAAATGCAAAGAAAATAGGGTTTGCTGCAATTTTCATAAACAGCATGACATCAAATATTTTGCTTATGATTGTTGTATTGCTTTGCATGTGTGTTCGTGCGAATAGGAGGTCAAGACCCCGAAGGCCCGATCGACGACGTCCCCTTCGTTTTCCCCGGAAGCTACCAAGGCAAGTCCCCTTTGATCATATCGTGGAGCCATTTTCGTTATTTAGAAAATATTTACTAGACTTGAAAATGTGCATGCTAGTTTAAAATGTTAATTGCCATATTTACTAGACCTAGATATCATGCCAAATAGAAAAGGTAAGAAATATGGTAGGACTAAACCTAAGGCTAAAATATAAATTGCTCATATTTAGTTATTTCGTTGAGGTAGGATAAATGCTTAAAAATCTTTTATGCGGAGTGAAGTAATCATTTGTGTGAAATGAGAATATTGTTGAGAAATGTTTGGAAAAAAGGTGATTTAAAGATAGCGCATCAAGGGTGATGCTTAGTAGGAAATGATTTTCCCCTTACCCCAAAAACCTTCCGACTAGGGAGAGATATTTTGTCGGTTGGTGCAGTGCGGCACCGTTTTGGAAAACTGGGCTAAAATATTGACTCTCTCCTAGTATAAGGACTGTTTGTCCAATGATCCTACAAACTGAGCCATGACAGTACGACCTCGAGCCCCGGTATGGGACGGGCCCGGTCGTTGGCCCTCGTGGTTGGCGGTCTTGTGGCGAAACACCTCTGGTGCGTAGCCTCTCGAGGATAAAGTGTACCCACTCTGCAGAGTTAAAACTATCATGATAGCCGTGCTCGCGGTTACGAGGGTGCGAAGGGACTGTTCATATGGTAGTTCTTCATTTTTAAAACCAGTTTTAGAAAAAGGTTTCTAAACAAAAGAATGTGAGCTGAGTAAAGAATTTGAGAAAGTTTTCGTTTGAGTTAGGTGCCACCGGTTACATTCCGGATTGGGGGTCGGCCTATCGGAAAGTCTCGCGTGGAATGGACCTAACCGTTTTGAGAAAAGAAATGAGAAATGATTTTGTTATCGCTATGGCACTGAGGCCAAGTTGCGAGAACCGTTTGAGAAAAGCTCAAAGAAAATGTTAAGATTTATTGTTTCTAAATTGCTTTGCCAAAACTAGACCAATAAATGTATTTTCACAAAATATCCTAAGCTCTCCTTGTACTTAACCACATTTGCATACTTTCCGACTTGCGAGTACAATTTGTACTCATCCTCGTTTTTCTCCTCTCCCTTTTCAAAATTTCAACAGTTGGTCCATCCGACTATGTCCCGCCGTCCGAGGAGGACTCTGATTACGACGAGGAGGCGTTCTCCGTGGAAGACTATGAAGAGTAGGGTTGCGTATTTCTACAGCCCTCGTGCCTGTGGAATAAATAAATTTCTAGATTTTGTAATAGGCCTGTATCGTTGTGAACTCTGTATTACGGCCTGCGAGCCGTTGCTTGTGTTTGTATTGGACTAAGTTCCCTCTTTGAAATAATCAGAACGTTGGCAATGTACCGTTTCTGTATAACTGTGTGTACTAGCCACGATCCTTGGGACTAGTACGTTTTTACGCAGGTGGAATCCGATCTTGTAAATCGGGTGCCGACACACTGGGAGAAACATTTTGCTGCGACGGACAGTCGTGCTGGACAATCTAATGGTTCGGACAAGCGAACACACCCTTCTCCGAACAAAAATATTATGGTGTGGTAGACCATCATGTCGGAACTCGGAAGTCCGATATGGCCCGAAACCTCAACAAACAATTCTCCAGAAGAAATGTTCTGGCACGCCGGACCATTGCGTCCAATGTTCTGACGACAACACGAGACAACGCCTGAAACACTCTAAAACCAACATCTCGACACACACACACACACTCCAAAACCTAGGTGCTTCACGATCACAAACTTAATCTAACTACATCAATATCAAGGGGGAAAAAAAGCAAAGCCTTTCCACGATTCAATTATTTTCTAGGATAAAACACCAATTTGGTCCCTCAACTATAGCCGCTGGACTACTTTGGTCCTTTGACCCGGTTTTGTTAGTTGAGGGACCTCCCAAGTCCGGTATTGAGGTTGAGGGACCAAAGTAGTCCAGCGGCTATAGTTGAGGGACCAAATTGGTACTTTTTCCTTTTTTTTCTAAGAGCACTAGACCTTCTTTCTCTCTAGTGTATATAGCAGGGAGTCAATTGCGTGTGACCTTCAAGTATTTTGTATTGCAAAAATATTCGATTGACATCCAACAAATGTGCATGTCCTTGTATCGAAAATTTCATAGATATCACCTAAAAATAAATGTTCAAATGCATCCATCATGAGTTAGAAAATGGACGGCTTAGATCATCCACCGTTAGTGGTGCTTAATAGACCGACCTAGTTCATGCACCACTAGTGGTGCCATCTACTTGGACTTGTTTGCTTGCCCCGTTTCAAAAAAAAAATTAAAATTATATAAATAGGCTATACTATATATATAATTAAAATATATATATATATATATGTAAATTTCCATTTTCAAATAGTGCGACACAGTTACTTGCACTGAACAACACTATGAGCCAAAGCGGGCCGCCTCAATGGACCGAGGCTCAGGAGCAGGCACGGTTTGTTGGACCAAACCAGGCAAGCCCAGTTCGGTACACGGGAAGCCGCTCGGTTTGGTTTGGCCCATTTGGCACCACTCGGCTTTTGGGTCGAAAGGTTTCTTGCTTGGGAAAGACAAGCCTCGCCGCCTCCGCCGCCCGAAACGAAATGCTTCATGCCCTCCGCCGCGCGGTCGGCGCACTCCTCCCGCTCCGCGCCGCCTTCTTCTCCGCCTCCTCGTCGGGCACCACAGTCTCCTACCTCGTCTCCTCCTGCGGCCTCACCCACCCCGCCGCCACCCGAGCCGCGCGCTACGTCCACCTCGGGGACCCAACCTCCGTCGCCAAAGCCGATGCCGTCCTCGCCCTCATCCGCGGCCACGGGTTCTCGGAGCGCGCAATCGCCGCCGCGCTCCGCGCCCACCCTGCGCTCCTCCTCGCCAACCCCGCCAAGACCCTCCTCCCCAACCTCGTCTTCCTCCGCTCCGGCGGCCTCTCCGCCGCCCTCCTCCCCAAGATCCTCTCCAGCTGCGGCGTCCTCATCGCCTACGGGCCCCTCGCCCCGCTCTTCGACGCCCTCCGCGCCGTCCTTGGCTCCGACGCCCGGCTCGTCGCCGCCATCGCCTCCTTCCCCTTCCTCCTCCGCGTCAATCCTGACAGCATCAGCCACCGCGCAATCCCCGCGCTCCGCACGCACGGGCTTCAGCGGAGCGACATCGAGCGGCTAGTGAGCTCCGTCCCCGGGATCGTCTTGTTCCGCGCCGAGCGGATCGGCGAGGTCGTCCGGGAAGTGAATGCCGCGGGGCTGAGCCCCGACGACCGAATGTTTGTCCCAGTGCTCGCCACTTTCTGCAAGATAAGCGCCGCCACGCGGGAGAGGAAGATGGCGGTGTTCCAGAGCTTCGGCTTCAGCACGGCCGACGTGCTCCTCTTGACGCGGAGGTACCCGGGGTCCATGGTCGTGTCGGAAGCGAAGCTAAGGGCGAACTTAGGGTTCTTGATGGACACAGTCAGGCTCCGCGCTGCCGACATTGTCATGTACCCGAATTTGGTGAGTGTGAGCCTCCAGGCCCTCAATAACCGGTGTGCTGTCTTGAGCTTGTTGATGAGGGCAGGGCATGTGGAGGAGGGCGTAAGGTTGCCCCCTCGCCTCAAAATTACCAGGAAACGGTTCCAAGAAATATTTGTGAGCAAGCATGCCGGTGACATTCCAGACATTGCTCGGGCGTGGAATGGAGAGATTGCTTTTAGCGGTTTCCAGGTATCAAAGAAAGCATGAGGCCATGTTTGCTGATTTTCTATTTTACCATGTTATGAATTTCAGAACAGATTTGATTGTGAGAATGGTGCTCATGAAATGGCATGTGAATGTTATCTGTAAGTGTTCTTTCTTTGCAAGTCAGGTAGCACAGAAGATTTTCGTTAATTGGCTTCAGAATTCAGGAAATGTTTTGAGTGTGTTTGATTCTTGATGGTGATCTGTTCCATTTTTCCATGCCATACAAAAGGAGCGCATGATCTGCGCCTCGCGGAAGTGCATGCTTAGAAGATAGACTGGTGACTTTAAGGTTATGCATTGCCTGAAGTTTTTCAAAAATGCCAATTTTGGGGTGTTTCGAACAGGCCCTGAGCAGATTCTATTACAAGAAGAGTACTCTGAAAATAACATGTTACCCTTGTAAACACCAGGAGGGAGCCCCTCCTCGAGTTTATTTTATTGTGATTTCAGGAATATTGCATCTTAAAACGGACAAGTTTACATTTTTGCTTACAAGGATGGTACTCGATGACACGTTAAATGCTGATGGATGGCAATTTGTATGCTGTGTTCATGTGACAGGAGAGCAAAACTGAAAAATTGAAATAAATGTGTAATCCATAATCTGCCACTTTCTGAGTCACCGTCATACACATGAGTAGCATGTTTTGCATTGCACATCTCTGGGAGTGGCATATGCGATGAGATCTCATAAAAAATATCATTAGGTCAATTGCGGTAACGTTTTAGCATGCTTTCTTTAAGAGGTGCACCACTCCATGAAGCTTGCAGAGCAACTCCAACTCCCCCTTTATATTTCCCCTCTAAGGCTGTCTCTAACAGAATCCCTAAATTTGACCCCCTACAGGTTCCCTTTAAAAAAAATCTCGCCCTATATTTCTTCCATTTCCAACAGCGTTTCCTATATGGAGAATTGTATAGGGGGAGGAGAGAGAACCCCTACAAATAAGGGGATGGAGAGAAAAACTCTATTTTAGAGAACGGAATAGGGAATGCTGTTGGAGCACATAAGGGAAGAATCCATCCCCTATTTTAGGGTAGAGGGTGCTTTAGGGGGAGCCTGTTGGAGACAGCCTAAAACACTATTAGCGTCCCCTCTATCCATCCCTCTAAAATTCCTTCATAAATTATACTACCCTCTAAAAGATTCCTTCCCTCCAGCAGCCCCGCTATATCTGCTACGGTATTATACAGGGCCTCCTGGTTACAAGCGAGATTTACGGACTTGTGGCGCGTGGCATTAGTTTTGTAAGGCACAAGTGTATTTTATTTTTGTAGATTTTCTCCCGAAGGTGACATGGCGAGTTGCCACATGCCGCAACCAGAGAAAATAATTCAACTATTTATAAAGGGTTAATAGGATATATGCCACCGTTGGAACTCGATATTTAAGAAATGCCATCGTTCCTTTGCTAATATGATATATGCCATTGTGAAACCGCGTTTTTTCGATATATGCCACTCCATGCGACACGTGTCCTTTTTTTTTGCAAATGTGACTTGTATTTTCGTATTTTGACCGTTTTGCCCTCATCTTCTACCTCCCCTCTTCTTGTTCCTTCCTCCTCCTCTATCTCTGTGGCCGAAGCCCCCCTCCCATGGCGTGTTATTCAGCGCACTGGCGAACCCCACCAAGCGACAAACTCTTACACAACGGCCAGATCCGCCCCGTGCAGCTCTCCGGGATGCTTTTCTAGCCCTAGTCGCCGCCGCCGTTGGTTGCTCTGTCACTGACGCATGCGCCAGAGGTGGATGGAGGGGCATTCGGCGACGCGGAGGCCGACAAGAGCAGCAGCATCCAGAGTAGCTCCGTCCTGCAAAAGGCGCGGTCGCTCTCCCCGTTCTGCACCCACTGGAGGTCACCTTCCCCATGTCGGCGCTAGTGCTGAAGTTGGGAGTTCGTCAAGCCGCCGTCGGTGACGCCGACCACGTCGCACTCGTCGTCTTCCTCCTCCACCGCCTCGTCCACATCCTCCTTGTCCTCGAGAGGCTCCCGTCGGTTGGGGTTCTTGAAGGACACCTTCCATTGGTGCTCCTCTGTCGTCGCTAGCTCCTCCTGCGCCACCGCACCGTGGGGGTATATGATGAGGACATCACTGACGAGCTTGCTATACCTGATGAGCTTGCTGATGGAGTAGGAAAGCGTCGAGACGGCATGAATCCTTATGCCATGCCATTCAAGCGTTCATCAACGAAAGTTCAGCAAGGTTACAAGGTTAAAGAAGTCCCCGACCACCGGGCCTAAGTCGAGAGGACGTCGAAGTCGCTGTTGAGTCTGGTTCGGCCATACAGAACCAGTGCACCTTCAAACGGACGCCTAGATCACACACGACGTCCAAATAAGGCAAATAAGAACTATACGGAAAGCTTACATGAACCTTCCAACGGATCCAGCCACGCCTTCAAATTCTATCCGAGTCAATAGGAATCGCGAAAATAAGTTAACGGACAGAAATTTCTCGGCGCTGCGTCGCCGTATTTTTTGGCCCAAGGCCCATGTACCCCTAGAGTTAGGGTTAAGCACGCGTGGGCATCTGTTTGGGCTCCCCTCCTCTAGCCGCCGCTCTATATAAGTCCCCCGCCATGCTTCGTCTTAGTTGGGTTTTGTTTAGTTGATTTCGTCACGGTTGTGTGAGATTTCGCCTTGTTCTTATTATGTCGGCTAGACCAACAGGACCAGGTTTCTAAACCCCTATTATCCTTAATATATATTCGTAATTGTGATTGCTTATCTTGTGTTCTTACTCGTTTTTCAGTTGCTTGCAGGAACCGTCCTTCGTGGACAGGTCGATCGCGCCTCTGGTTTGGTCAATAACAATCATCGTGGTGGTTTAGCGATCGTCGGGATTTTCCAGTTCCTTGTGGGGTTGGAAGCCGGATCGTATAGGTCTCCGTGACACCTATCGAATTATCATCGTCGTCTCACCAGAAAATCGGGACCCGCATCCGCGCCCCATCAAGTGGTATCAGAGCATCCCTTGCCTGGTGAGAAATTTTTGTTTTCTGTTTAGTACATTGGTTTCATACCTAGAGTCCAGAAAATTGCCACACAAAAATAAAATTCCAAGCCCTTTGAGCCTTTACTATTACCGCATAGTTTAATTCTTGTTAAATTTGCATTGCATCATCGAGTCGTTGCTGGTCTTAGTGTTTGATCTTTGGAGTTTCGAGTTCGAGTCTTGTTTTTGTCACACTGTTCATCGTGTTTTTATTCGTGGCTGTCCTGCTATATTCCATCCGATCATATCTTCCCAAAAAATAGTGGATTGGTTACTTTCCAAGAGTCTCACACTTTCCACCTACCAAAACACCTTCCATATCCCCCTGATCGAGCCCCACCGCTCCCCCATCTCGGCCAAGCCCAGAAAGGAAACACCAAAACCGTTTTCAATTCGTCCTCGTGTGCAATTTTGTGACTGTTGTAGTAAACAGTTATAACTTTTGCATACGAACTCGGATTTGAACTTTCTTGTGCTCGTTAGAAAGATATCAAAATTTCCTATCAGATCCAACTTTGTTTTTGACAAAATTAATATTTCCAAATTCGGCCTCTAACAGTGAGAAAACTTGTCATCTTTGTTAGTCTGATTTCATATTCACTTGTATCCAGTACGGTGTTTTGCCCATATCTCACTCATATCAACTTGAATTTTGATGATCTTGGATATTTTGGAAAGATTAAAAGATCCTCTAAAACTTTTGTATAAAAGTGTCGGTGTCTGGAAAACGCGCCCCTGAAGGGCAGCGGGTCCACAGACCGGCAGACGAATTTGTAGTTGGAGTGAGGCCCAACGACAACCCTTCTCAGCAGCCCGGGGGGGGCGACCGAGCCTACGGGGGCTCAGGCCACGCGGTCTTCCAGACAAAGCCTGGTGCAACTTGGCGATCCGGGTACAGATCCGTCGTACGGTGGAGGAAGAGAAGAAAAGAGGGGGAGAAGAGGGAAGGAAACAACTCAAACCGTGAAGACACAAACGATTTACCCTGGTTCGAGCCCCACTGTCGGGTAATAGCTCTACTCCAACCTTGTTGATTATGCGGTGGAAAACAGTACAAGGGTGCCGAGACCGGGCTTAAAAGCACCGATCCTGAGCTTACAAAGATGGTGGTTAAGGACTATGACTACTGCTAAGGAAGCTTCGGATGCGTATGTTGCTTGGGTGCCTTGTTAACACCTGAACCGCCTGGCCTCGACTGGATCCAGAGCCTTTCCTTTTATAGGCGTGGCAGGTCGCCCGGAGCTGATGTGGCGGGCCCTGCGCTGGTCTTTACTTTAGTGGCGACGTTCTTGTCTCATTCTAGGGCTTTGTCTGGTCTCGATCCTGCAGGGAGAAGTTGGTCAGGTTAGTACAGGACACGTGTTTGTCTCGATATGCCGATACGGGGAGGAATCGTGCTTTAGGAAGAAAGCACTTTCCCTTTATCCCCAATATAGCATTGACTGGACTGAGCCAGCCTCGCGCCACCCGTTGGGGGCATCGCGTAGCGTAACAACCGTCGTCACCTGCCAAAGGAGGCAAACGACAAACCGGCCTGCCCGCGCGTCTCTCCCCGGGCTGCAGGCTCCGGGGAGATGCAGTTCCTCCCAGTCAAGGCCGGGGAAAAGGTGGTGGGACATGACAGTTGTCGCCACCTGCCCACGGACAGGCGGACTATCCGCGGGACCATCTCCCGGGCTAAGGATACCCGGGGAGGTACAGTCCCTTTCCGGTCAGGGCCAGGGAAAGTAAGGTGGGGCACGACAGCTGTCGCCACCTGCCCGCGGACGAGCGAACTGTCTGCGGGACCCTTTCTCAAGCTAAGGATAGTCCGGGAGGTGCGCCACGCTCCTGGTTAGGACCTAGGGAAGCGCAATTGACTTGATCAAGCCCGGGGATGACCCCGGCGGGCCAGACGTTCCTTTCGGCACTGCCGAGGGTGGCCTTTCAAATTTTCTGTACACGCGGCAGGCCGGGATCCGGCCCAAGGCCCATCTCGGGGTGGGCCGCTCACAAATCACTAACAGTAGCCAAAAGCAATCCCCAGATCACCAGCCCAAAACCCTAATCGGCTAGCTGCCGGATCGCGCCGCCGTCCTACGGCCGTCCCGTGCCACCACGGCGCCGCTCACGTTGCCTCGTACCCACGCCGTGCCCCAGCGCCGCCGCCAACCGCCGCTTGCTCCCCGCCCCCAACCGCCGTCCTCTAGCCGCATCATGCCGCCACGAATGCGCCATCCCGGCCGCCGCCGCCCGGCCGTCGCGCAGTGCAGCTCTGTGCACTGCCGCCGGAGCCCACCCGCGCTGCCGTCGGGCAGGAGCCGCCCAAGCTGCCACACTCTCTATCTCCGACAAGCTTGGGAATTGGAGCTTCGAACCGACGCTACTACTCTGCGTTCTCCCGTATCGGTGAATCTGATTGAGGCTACTCTGCTTATTCTCTGTGATGACATATATAATAAGTAAATTTACTCTCTGTGTTTGCATTGTTGTAGTACGCCGTCAACTTTGTCCATGTCCAATTGTCCATAACTCCGGAACTTGCTGGAGCAATTCCACTGATTGGTAGGTTCCAGTACGTTTCTCCTTTTTATTCTGGCATCCCCACGATATGAATATGTAATATGGCTCCCATGTAACATTAGTGCTGAAATATAATAGGTGGAGGGCTTTCTTAAAGCAATGCAAAAACAGATTCAATCAGCTGGAAAGCGTGTTTTTTATTAAAAAAAATGTTGTTTTTTCTCTTACTCCATCTCTCTCTCTCCCCAGCTCGTGTTATGCTGAATTTCCCAAATATTTGTACCACTTTGTCTAAGAAATTCCCTGAGCATCCAAACAGGATGCAGCTTGAAAAAGTAAGAATTCTTGAACTATCTATGGGCCATATTTCCACTTGAAAGTTTATTAGAACTTATGGTAACTCTGCTTGGCAGGTAGATAAGTTTGCTCTTGATGCTTTGAATGAGAATGCTGAAGGTTACATCCAAAATCGATAGCAATGGATCATGGTATGTGCAAACTACAAGATTATGGGTTGCAATCCACCAGATTGTTTCTACTTTATTATGATCTAAAGCGCTTGGATTAGCAAAACTGGGATTACATTATCAAAATGGCTTGCTACTATATTATGCACTCTTTTTATTTAACATCCTTAATATCTGACCTCCTCTTATTTCACATCGTGGATTCACAATTTGCGTGTTTTTTTTAAAAAAACATGTATTGGTTGGAAATGATATCCATGTCACCCTTACTATGTACCACCTAAATCTACTTAGCTATTAATCAAGTAGGATATGAACCAGAAAAAAGAATTAAGCTATGTGCCAAATACCAAAGGCTTGTAAATCTGTACCATAAGTGGAATAAAGTACCATACCGAATTACAGGTGAGTATGAACTTGAAAACAACATGTTCATTCTTTTGACCTTTCTATTTTAGTATAGTCTATCCTGAAACAGTGGCATTTTGTGTAGTAATATACCTTTCTTTGCATAGTTTTTCCCTTGAAAAAGATCACGATTATACTTTTTTCTTCACATTTTGCTAATTTCCTTTTAAATTCCATCCAATCAGTTGCTTCGTAGATTCGCTGGAATTTCATGAACAATCTCTACGGCTTATTTTGGATTTGAGCAGTATTGTCATAACATTACTGGTCAGAAAATACAGTAGCTGAATAAACCTACTATCATTTTTCGATTTGTGAACCGTAAATAATAGCCTTTTCACTACTTTCCACAGCCACATCAATACTTCATGCTTTTATGGATCTCTTTTGTTCATTTGTGCGGGTCAATCTTTTCTAAAAAAAGATTTGATGATCTGCTGCTTGTATATATTTATATGCCTGTTTTTCTGACTTTATTTTTTTTATTAAACATGCAGCTGCAGCCATGTCAACATTACTCTAGAATACAATTTGAAAACATATAGCCATTCCAAAGGTCGTTGGGCTGGATGGATGGACGATCTTGCTACCACAAAAAAAAATCATGTTGTCTATCAGTCCGTGTATATACGTGTTGTCTTTTGGCGTCACTATATTGTATTCAATTTACATTTATACCTTTAGGTGTTACTATTATGCTTATCAAGGAGCAATGCTACTTGTTTGTATAGATGATAATTTTTTATAACTAAATGAAGTATTATTTAGTCATCCCGTGTATAATATAGGATGTGGTTCATAGTTTTGTAAGTGTCTTCTATGGTAGTACATGTGAGATGGTTTTTTACGTAACGAGGTGTCTTATACGGTATGTCATATAAGATGGTTACATACTAAGTGTCGCTTATTAAACACTATAAGAGGCGGTTATAGGTATACAAGTGTCTTATACGATAGGATATATAAGATGGTCACATACAAAGCGTCTCTTATAAAGCACTATAAGAGACGGTTATAATCACGAAAATGTCTTATATAGTATGATATATAAGATGGTTGTACATAGAAAACGTCGTATAAACATATCAAACATCTCATATGAATGATCTCTTTTGCGACATCAGTCATATAAGTCATTTCAAAACCGTTTTAAATGATTAAAAAAACGTCTCAAAAGTGCATTTTTGTACCCCTTCTCTGAACAAAACATTATGGTGTGGTGGACCATCATGTCGGAAGTTCGATATGGCCCAAAACCTCAACAAACAATCCTCTGGAAGAAATGTTCTGGCACATCGGACCATTGCGTCGTATGATCTGACGACAAGACAACTCGACAACGCCTGAAACACTCTAAAACCAACATCTCGACACACACACTCCAAAACCTAGGTGCTTCACGATCACAGACTTGATCTAACCACATCAATATAAAGGAAAAAAAAAGGCAAAGCCTTTCCACGATTCAAATATTTTCTAAGAGCACTAGACCTTCTTTGTCTCTAGATTGATTCCCACTTAGTGCATATAGCAGGCTTGGCCCATGAGACCTATTGTCTTATTGTCCTGGATCACTTTGCTACTCTGGAGGATGGATTTTTCTCCTTTTGAGTTCGCAAACGTTCTTACCCATCGATAAGCTCCAGCTAAATTGGAGTTGATGTGAGCACTTCACTAAAAGGCAGACGTTGAGTCTACAAAAGGGTGGGAACATAAAATGTAGGGGACTTAATTTCGTGTGGCCTTCAAGTATTTTGTATTGCAAAGATATTCGATTGACATCCAACAAATGTGCATGTACGACTCCGTTATAGTCATCTTGTCTATCTTTTTTTTTTTCCTTGTATCGAAAATTTCATAGCTATCACCTAAAAATAAATGTTCAAATGCATCCATCATGAGTTAGAAAATGGACGGCTTAGATCATCCACCGTTAGTGGTGCCTAATGGACCGACCTAGTTCATGCACCACTAGCGGTGCCATCTACTTGGACTTGTTTGCTTGCCCGTTTCAAAACGAAATACATTAAAATTATATAAATAGGCTATACTATATATATAATTAAGGGAAACACTATAGGACGGACGGACGTCCGTCCCGACCCCTCGCACACGACTCCTCCTCGCTCGCGCTTCCTCCCGCTCGCCATGCGCTCCTCCTCCCTCGCGTCCTCCAGTGCCGCCCACTGCACTCCTCCTCGCCTCGCGCCTCCTCCTCCTTCTCCTCGCCTCGCGCCTCCTCCTCCTCCTGGCCTCGCGTTCCTCTCCCGCCGGCGCCCGGTGCCGTCCCGCTGCCTCCTCCCTCGTGCGACGGCCGGTGCCGCCCCGTCCTTCTCCGACGAATGGTCGTGCGCGCGCTGGAGCTCCTCCATCGCCGTGCTCCAAGCGCCGCCGCCAGATCTGGCAGGGGCCAGTGACCACGCCGACGAGGGAGCATGGGGGGCACCGGCATGGTGTGAAGCTCGCCGTCACAACAGTGGATCCGGCGAGCAAGGGGCAGGATTTCGCCGGATCTGGGGAAGAAGGAGGCAAGGAGGAGACCGATCGCTATTTTAGGCTCGAAACTTGAGGTTTGTCCCTGGAAACATAGGATTTTTGTGCTTGAAACTTGGAGTTGTACATATGAAACTTCGCCTTATGAAAAAGTCCTTTTTTTGTCCACTGAAACTTAAGTTCTGACTAATGAAACTTGGATCTTTGTCTACCGAAACTTGAACTTTGCACTATTGAAACTTGGGGTTTACTCTCGAGACGCTTTTTGAAACCTCAGGTTTCATTGTCAGGTTGCACGAAACCTGGGGTTTTACGATTGTGCTGAAACTTAAGTTTTGCCCGCTGAAACTTTGGATATTGCCTACCGAAACTTGAATTTGTACTATCGAAGCTTGGTTCTTACTCTCGAAAACTTTCTGAAATCTCAAGTTTCGTCCTCAGGTCGCAACGGTTCATCAGGTTTCTACCGTTATTTTCCAGGTTTCCGTAGGTATTCACGCAGGTTACGCGATGACGTTAGGCTGACGTCAGCAGGTCCGGACGTCCGGACCCTAGTGCTCGCCAATAATTAATATATATATAAATATGTAAATTTCCATTTTCAAATAGTGCTACACAGTTACTTGCACTGAACAACACTATAAGCCGAAGCGGGCCGCCTCAATGGACCGAGGCTCAGGAGCAGGCACGGTTTGTTGGACAAAACCCGGCAAGCCCAGTTCGGTACACGACAAGCCGCTCGGTTTGGTTTGGCCCATTTGGCCACCACTAGCGTGCACTTGCCTTCGGCTTTTGGGTCGAAACTCGAAAGGTTTCTTGCTTGGGGAAGACAAGCTCGCCGCCTCTGCCGCCCGAAACGAAATGCTTCCTGCCCTCCGCCGCGCGGTCGGCGCACTCCTCCCGCTCCGCGCCGCCTTCTTCTCCGCCTCCTCGTCGGACCCCACAGTCTCCTACCTCGTCTCCTCCTGCGGCCTCACCCACCCCGCCGCCACCCGAGCCGCGCGCGCCGTCCACCTCGGGGACCCAGCTTCCGCCGCCAAAGCCGATGCCGTCCTCGCCCTCATCCGCGCCCACGGGTTCTCGGAGAGCGCAATTGCCGCCGCGCTCCGCGCCCACCCTGCGCTCCTCCTCGCCAACCCCGCCAAGACCCTCCTCCCCAACCTCGTCTTCCTCCGCTCCGGCGGCCTCTCCGCCGCCCTCCTCCCCAAGATCCTCTCCAGCTGCGGCGTCCTCATCGCCTACGGCCCCCTAGCCCCGATCTTCGACGCCCTCCGAGCCCTCTTTGGCTCCGACGCCCGGCTCGTCACCGCCATCGTCTCCTGCCCCTTCCTCCTCCGCGTCAATCCCGACAACATCAGCCACCGCGCAATCCCCGCGCTCCGTACGCACGGGCTTCAGCGGAGCGACGTCGAGCGGCTAGTGAGCTCCTTCCCCGGGATCGTCTTGTTCGGCCCCGAGCGGATCGGCGAGGTCGTCCGGGAAGTGAATGCCGTGGGGCTGAGCCCCAATGACCGAATGTTTGTCCCAGTGCTCGCCACTTTCTGCAGGATAAACGCCGCCACGCGGCAGAGGAAGATGGCGGTGTTCCAGAGCTTCGGCTTCAGCACGGCCGACGTGCTCCTCTTGACACGGAGGTACCCGTCGTCCATGGTCGTGTCGGAAGAGAAGCTAAGGGCGAACTTAGGGTTCTTGATGGAGACAGTCAGGCTCCGCGCTGCCGACATTGTCATGTACCCGAATTTGGTGAGTGTGAGCCTCCAGGCCCTCAATAACCGGTGTGCTGTCTTGAGCTTGTTGATGAGGGCAGGGCATGTGGAGGAGGGCGTAAGGTTGCCCCCTCGCCTCAAAATTACCAGGAAACGGTTCCAAGAAATATTTGTGAGCAAGCATGCCGGTGACATTCCAGACATTGCTCGGGCGTGGAATGGAGAGATTGCTTTTAGCGGTTTCCAGGTATCAAAGAAAGCATGAGGCCATGTTTGCTGATTTTCTATTTTACCATGTTGTTATGAATTTCAGAACAGACTCGATTGTGAGAACGGTGCTCATGAAATGGCATGTGAATGTTACCTGTAAGTGTTCTTTCTTTGCAAGTCAGGTAGCATAGAAGATTTTCGTTAATTGGCTTCAGAATTCAGGAAATGTTTTGAGTGTGTTTGATTCTTGAAGGTGATCTGTTCCATTTTTCCATGCCATACAAAAGGAGTGTGTCTCGCGGAAGCGCATGCTTAGAAGATAGGTTGGTGACTTTAAGGTTATGCATTGCCTGAAATTTTTCAAAAATGCCAATTTTGGGGTGTTTCGAGCAGGCCCTGAGCAGATTCTATTACAAGAAGAGTACTCGGAAAATAACATGTTACCCTTGTAAAAACCAGGAGGGAGCCCCTCCTTGAATTTATTTTATTGTGATTTCAGGAATATTGCATCTTAAAACGGACAAGTTTACATTTTTGCTTACAAGGATGGTACTCGATGACACGTTAAATGCTGATGGATGGCAATTTGTATGCTGTGTTCATGTGACAGGAGAGCAAAACTGAAAAACTGAAATAATTGTGTAATCCATAATCTGCCACTTTCTGAGTCACCGTTATACACATGAGTAGCATGTTATGCATTGCACATATCTGGGAGTGGCATATACGATGAGATCTCATAAAAAATATCATTAGTTCAATTGCGGTAACGTTTTAGCATGCTTTCGTTAAGAGATGCACCACTTCTGCATTGTTAGCCCTTCTTATTGGTTACTAGCGAGATTTTCGGACCCGTGACGCGTCGCATTAGTTTTGTAAGACACAAGTGCATTTTATTTTTTTAGATCTGCTGGAGATGTCGTGGCGCAACCTAGATGCCCCATGTGTTGCAACTAGAGAAAGTAATTCAACTATTTGTAAATCCAAATTTTTTTAAAAATGGCTAATTTTTTCATGGGCATCTACATGAAATTATGGTTTTACATACTTTTAAACTATAGTTATATTTTTCAAACCTTATTTTTTCTTTCTATTGTTTCTTAATTTATTTGGTACAAGTTAACATTTTATAATGATTAAATTCATTTATGGACCGACCGTGAATTTTTTTGTTACATTTTTTTTAAATTTTTTTTGGGATTTGTTTTTGGTTTTTTGAATTTTTTTCCTGAGGTACCATGGTACAAACAGGAGACAACCACTAACGGATTGTAATACAGAATAGATGGTCGACATTGTTCTATCTTTTATCTATATAAAGTAGAATGCTACGAAGCCACCACGTAATCATAAAATCCTAAAAATTTCTACGTTAATATAAAATACTAGAAATTCTCACATTGATTGAAAAAAAATAAAAGACCTGCACAGTCGATTGCAGTAGGATCAAATTATAACAGATTAGATTAAAAAAGTTTTCATAACAGCAAAAAATAATATAAATAAAAAACCACGTCACATTATAAGTAAGACTTCCCACTGTATGGCTGCCACCGCTAACTACAATGACGGGGTGTCCCGGTCCTCCCTCGCCTCCAGTCCTCCATGGCCACGATGCTCATCCCTTGGAGATTCAATCCCGTGGGTTGTGGAGCTCATTCGGCCGTTAATTATAACCTGGGATTTTCCAATCCCGTAGGTTGTGGAGCTCATCCAACCGTTAATTATAACTTTTGGTTATTTTCTGTAAGAGTTAATTCATGAGTTTGAGATTTTCGAATGAGTCATTTTTCTTGGCAATGTGCAGGTACTTTTAAGGCTCCTATCCCAAATTAAACTCATGGAAGAAATCAATAATAAATACCTTTGTTGTGCTGTTCATCTCAAGGATGCGTCAAGAGATTCCTGTTCTTTGTAAATCGAATAACCTGATCGGTTAAAGAATAATGTGAAAAAAACTATATTTGCTCCATTGATTTGCATCGTTGTTCATTGTTATGTGTAGTATTGTGTGGCATGAAAAGTTTATTATAATTTTTTACGAACTCACCACTAGAGAAACGGCCTTTCGTATCACCACATCAGTCCCGATTCATAGTTACTGGGCTAAAAGCAAGATTTTTCGTCCATATTAGTCCTGGTTCGTGTTATGAACTGAGACAGAAGAGCGCTTTGATAGACGGGTACATGCCAGCAAGCACGGGCACACATTAGTCTAGGTTTGTGTTACGAACCGGGACTGAAGGTAAGGTTTTAGTCTCGGTTCGTGTTCCAACATAATTTAAAAGAAATGCATATTCTAGTCTAGTAAATATGTGTGGCTAATGGATTGGTTGGAATGGTTAGTGGGAAGTTCCGTGGTGGCAGGAGGTTCAAGCTCGAGTCTTGGGTTTGTCATATTTGTAAGCCAGTTGCCAATCGGGACTAAAGGCTCTTTACCTGGTATTGACCTTTAGAACTCCATTGCTACTAATTTGGCATGTCTTGCCTCATAAATTGTTCTTTTATAATTTTATACTCCATTCTTTCCGGTATGTAAGGCATAATTTGTTTTCACTTTTTTTCCAATCTAGAAGGCGCAGCTGCATTGACTGTTCAGAAGTTTCAGAAATACCCTTCGCTGTGTAGGAACCTGCATGAGCGCTGATAAAAAATCATCTCATTAATTAGGGGCAAATCAGGAATCACAAGTGCTATATACGGTCTCCTTGGTATTCACGAAAATCAAATTATGCCTTAGATACAGGAAAGGAGGGAGTATGTTGGTTTGATTTCTATTTTTTTATTGTTTCGTTGGGCATGCATCGTATTAGTTTTTTAGATAACGAAAACTTCTGGCCTCGATCTACACCCAATCAGGCCATTTGTAGGCACGCACCTATAATGATGCTGCTCTTCATTTTATTTTTTATTTTTTTATGGACAGTGCTCTTCATTTGGTGCGTACATGCATCTCAATGGATTGAACAGTCAATGCATCATGGTGGAGGCATGCAGAAATATACATGCATGTCACATTGCGCTTTTGGTAGCAAAAATCACACGCACATTCTAAGGATTACCGGAAGGGAGATGCCTATGCACCGATGCAGATTAATGTACCACTCTGGAGTCTGGACTCTGGACTCTGGACACGACGAAATGTAGTTGACGAGATCATACGACTGAATGCTAGCTAGCCCGAAGAGGAAAAGCCTACGCTGCTACGCATTGCTAGTTTGCTACAGACTGGGACACTCGGATAATTAGAAAGTGACATAGAGGTGCATGGTGAGAAGCAGCGAGAGCCCAGAAATGACAAGATATGTGTAATAGGCATGGCTTCTGTTCACCAATCCCGCATAAGCATTATTTATGTTCTTCGTCTTTCACCAATCAAATGGAATCCGATAGCTTTGCACCAATCAAATGGAACATGATAGCTTTGCAAATCGAAAGCCCGAGGACTTGTCAGAATACTCTAATACTACTGGCCTACTGGGGACGAGAAGTTGGCTCGGAGATAGTTAAGAGCAGTTGGTGGAAGCGTATGAAGAAGACAAGATCACACACAAACAAATGTCCCACTAACCAATGAATTCAGATTGCGAAAAACTTAATCAATTCCATATAAAGAACACTGTCCTTCAGAATTGACAAATCAAAATATTGGAATTTGGAAGGGAGATTGCAGTGCTGTAGATCGAAGGTTTGGGGCGGAGAAGCATGCATCCGACACATTGCTAAAGATCACAACACTATATGCTCTAGAAATTAGAAGTCTACTCGAAGGCATTGAGAAGCAGCCTGAGAAGCATAGGGGGAAGACATGATCCATAAGTTATATACAAAGAGCCTACGTATACCCCTTTTGAATTAATGATTTTGAAACATGGGAAGTCCTGCTAGATTTATATACAAAACATTACCCTCAAAGTTAACTAATCAAGAAACCAAAAAGGAAACATGTATATGTGATACATATTGAAGGCCTAGGGAGGAGACATGCATGCATGTGCTACTACATACTCCCTCCATCCTAATATACAAGGCGTAACTGAATACAGGGCACTTCCTCGGATCCCGTTAATCTGCATGCACCACACTTAGGTAGCTAGCGCACTCCGCTCTCGTTAATTGCATGCATGCATAGCATTGAAAGCTAGCGCAGCAACCACACGACCTTCTCCTTGGCTCACTGCACGGCTCTCGTCTAAAGGATCGACGCGGGCTGCTGCGCGCGAATTTGGCAACTGGACACGCTTATGAATTTCACATCACGAAGCGCCGGGGTGAGCAGCGAAGAAAACTGTTCCTTGGTCTCCGTGTTAAATCCAATTACGTCTTATATATTAGGAAGGAGGGAGTAACACTTTAGGGATTAGGAGATGATTGTAATGACCCTAGAAGCTATTAATGGTAGTGTAGGGAGAACAATTGCACCCGCACAATACCAAAAAGGAAAAAAGAGATTGCTTTTGCTTGGAGGCAGTCGCCCCCCTCGCCACACGGCCGCCGATGGCTGATCGGCGGCCTGTGCGAGGCTCAGGCGTGGGCAGGCGACTGCCTTCTAGCCGCTCCCAAAAGAGATGCATGAGCTCCAAGAAATCATAATAAAAATAATAGGAAATATTAATATATGACTTTCCTCTTTCGATAAACTAACAAATTTAAGCGCAAGTATGATAGATTACCTTATATATGTTTTTAGTTCAATCTAATATGCCATCAATTATCGTGGATGCATATTATATTGTTAGCACCGTGACCCACATTAGTTATTTTGAGATATTATATGACAAGAGCTTAAGATGACTAAGATCACGATACTCCGGAGATTATAAGTTCAAAGAACACTCCTTGGAGGTGGAGATCTATGTTCATTTGCTATAGGATAAGAAAAACATGCACGACATTCAAAACATATAGCGACCAAAGATAATAGAAAATTAGGTACAATAAAAACATTATGTTGTACTTAAAAGGTTTGATATCATCATATTAATCAGAAAAATCCAAACCGTATAGTGGTATTGATTATAACTGTATAGATCTTAAATATGTTTCTAATTGAATTTAATAAAATATCAACACCATCTACCATGATGGCTAATAGATTGTCTAATATGACTAGGAATAAACAAATCTAGCCGCACAAGTACACGTGTCACCAACTCACCATGCTAATTTCAAATAATTTCCCCTTCAACTCCCATGCTAGCATATGTGAGATTAGTCCCTCTCCTTCTTCTATCTGCATCTTTGGAACTCTTCGAGTCTTGACGATTTCTTTGACCAGATGTCCAAAGCCCATGCCCTCCACCTCATGTCGCGCTCTTTCTCTCGTGTCGGTGTCAGTTTGCCCATCCAATTTGGCCATGAATGACGCCGATTGCGTTCGCCACCGCTGCACTGATCATAGCCATCGAAAGTTGTGATGATCAATTAACTATCACATGATACATGGATGGCGTGGAAAGATGACGGCAGAGGTGGAAGAAAATGGCACCAAGGAGGAAGCCGAATCCCGTGTGTCAAGAAAAGGTTGGCATCGGAGAGGAGGAGACAGGAGGATGGCGTCCTCCATGACCATGCCTGCCGACGGTTCCTGATTCCTCCAGCAGCAACCGCCCCATCCATCCCCGCTCGGGTTCAATCTCTCTCCCCGCTTCTTCATCTTTTGATTCCGCTCGTGAGGATCACTCGATCGATCATCCGAGGTCGATCCGTGATTCCGCGCGCGTGCTCTGCCGCGCGCATGTATGCTCCGCGAGGGGAGGGGTGATGAGGAGGGAGAGGGGGGCGTTCGCCTGGGGCTTCTCCGTCGGCGCCGCCCTCCTCCTCCGCCGCCTCCGGAGCCGCCGGAGCCGTCGCGCCCGTCCGCCGCGGAGGGCGCGAGCAAGAAGAAAGGCAAGATCGCGAGGGCCATCCGTGCCAGGCTATCGTCGTCCCTCACATCCAGCGGTGCCCGTGCGCGCGCTTCTTGCTGGGGCGGCGCCGGCGTCGGGGCGCGGATTCCGATCGGCCGGAGCTGGGGCGGGACGGCTCGCGACGAGCGCGCCGCGCCGCCGCACTCGCCGTCGGCGGCGGCGGGGGTCCGGGCCCTCCTGGAGCACAACGATTTCTATTGCCAAGAGTGCAACACGCACAGCCACACGTAGCGAGGTAGGGGGAATGTCTTGCTCGTCGTATACTATCGTACCATGTATCGATCGAATGCACGGAAAATGAACCCATCAAAATGTGCATCCTATAATTTCTATATTTTTTTGCAGATTAATTTACAGTTTACAATGTAATTCGCACATGTAATTTATATTCCTTTGTCTCTATCAATCGCACCTTTCTTCATTCTGAGTAGAGCTCTTAGTCGTTTGTAGCTAAAGTAGAAATTCACAAACTATTCTTCTTTACATTTCTGAGGTAATTATGATATCTTCCTCTCATCTTTTTTCTCTATTGTGCAGTATTCTCAATCCCATGTCAAGCTTTTTTTAGATAATTGTCCTTTTTCTCACTAAACTTGTAATGACTCTTGCTTGACTTCATGTACTTGAAAATTACTTTTTTCAACCCTAAAAGTTGTGTCAGTTTGTACCGATGACCCCAAAATAGTTAGAGAAACCGCTAAATACTGAGATGACAATTATTATTCGATTAAATGCATATGTGGATGCCACATATGACTTTTTTAAAGAGGTTACTTTAAATGAATGGCATCCATGTAATAGCCATCCCCCATATGAAATACGCTTAAGAAATTTCCAAAAAATTCAACTTCAAAAGATTTAAAGTTTTGAACTTTTGTAACTCGAATTTTACAGTTGAATTTTAAAAACTCAAAGTAAAACTTTTAGAATTTTGATACGCTCACAATTGATTTTTTTAATTTTAGATTTGGAATTTTGATACAAGCAAAATTGAAGTTTGTATTTGGACTTATGGTTTTTTATACCTTCAAATTTGAAAAAACTAATTTTAAAATCGAAAAAAAAAATTCGTAAAAATGTTTTGAAAAATCAAATTCGAAATTTGAAACTTTGCTTTTGTGCTTTTGAACATTAAAATGTTCCAAATTTGCTTTTGGTCATTCTTCAAGTTCCATTAGTAGGTTAGGCAAGTTTTATTTGTCTTTCATTAAGTTTCATCGGTAGATTAGTCATATTTTATTAGCCCTTCATCAAGTTTCATGAGTACATGTCATGTTTCATCACTACTTTCCTCAAGTTTCAATACAAATTATTTTCGTTTTCATTATATTTTGCCCATGTTTCATCCATATATTCATTAGCGGTCTGCCAAAGTATCACTATAAATTATTCAAGTTTCATCAGTTTCATCTATTTCACCAGTTTCATCGATTTCACTAATGTTTTCATGTATATATCATCAAAATTCATCATTAAGCTTCATAAGTGATGGTAGTTATTTTTCAAACTCCATAAGTTTATAGCCATTTCATATGTATATTGTCAAGTTTCATTAGTAGGTTCCTTGCAAATTTCATGTTGACATCAGCATGACATCAATTTCAAATGACATGGAAAAGTGCAATTCTAGTTTGCCTCTTTGTTTGCCCCTTGTTGCTACCAATGTTTTGCAGGACAAGCTAATGGAGTCAAGGATGACTCCAAATCAATAAGTGGAGAATGATGAGGACATCAAAACGAAGGACATGAAGGACACAAACATGCCTCCTACTTCCACTACGAGCACTACCTCGACCACGTCCACCACGTTGACTATGTTGCCGTAAGGACGCGATGAACAACAAGTGCGTTTGAAAGATTTGACCAAATCATTTTATCCGTAAAAAAGGGAGGTCCATCATGTCATAACAAAGATCCAAGAACCTCACCCACAACCAAGCAAACCCAAATACAAGCCCAACTCTACCGAAGGCCTGGCTCGGCCATTTGTGACCAATCTACACCAAAACGGACGCACAGGATACTTATACATGAGATAAGGTTTCCAACGATCAGGCCCCACTACTAAATTCATCAAGAATCCACGGAAATCATCAAAACAATTAAGTGGGCCAAATATGTCGGTGCTTCGTCACCTCAATTTTGGGCCCATGGCCCATGTACGCCTAGGGTTTCATGTGGGTGTATGCCACCATGGCCAGCACGCCCCTTTGACTGTCATATGTCTACATATGGCCACCACCCTACTTATCTTGTAATCGCGCGCGTCAATTAGACCGTCCGTTTTACTCATCTTCAGAACCCCAACTCCTTTTTTGTGTCTAATTTGCACTTGCAATTCAGATTTCTTTTACCTTTGTTATTGCTTTGTTCTTTGGTTGCATCGCAGGAACAAATCTTTGTGATCAAGTCGATCATGTTTGGTAGGGTTGATTATGCTCATCATGGTGGTTTAGCGATCGTCAGGTTCCAATCCTTCGTGGTTTGTAGCCAGATTGCCAAGGTCACCGTGACACCAAATCAATTATATCCATCTCACCAGAGGATGGGGCCCGGTGCCCTCATCATGTTTTGTTAGCGGGCAAGGAAAATGTGGGGGACCTATTTTCTTTGTACGGGTTGTTTGAGTTGTATCTAGGATCGTGTGACCGATGTTGTTTTCATTATAAAAGTAATGGATATTGGAGCTATGGCTTCTTCTGCAAAAAATGTGGAGACAGCTTCAAGGCATTTGAGTGGAAGTGGTCCAAGAGAAGTTACATTCTTTGTCATCTTGGCATCTAAGTTGGGAACAATGGTTTTGGGGAAATGTTGTGTTAGACTTTGGAGAAGATATGCAAATAAGGCAATTGGAGACTTGTTGAATGTTATGACAATAATTGATTTCACAAACGTGTGCATATGAGCAAAAATTATTATGTTGTTGGATTATAGAGTGAGATCATGTGTGATTGTGGATTGAATCTTGTTTCGGATTAGGGTTAAGTGGATGGCTAGGCTAGGAGAAGGAGAAAGTTTTTCTTCGTCTCTAGATATGGGTGGTGATTTTTAAAAACCCTAGCAAGATAAGTGGTGTATCTATTGTGAGTTTCTAATCATTCCTATGTAGCAATTCATTTAAGTCTTTTTTCTATTTGCACCACTTAATCTTATGATATTTTACTTGGGCCTTGTTTGTTTCATTAATGTAGAGTTGTGTTTTACTGTAGCAAATTTGTGACCCCTCAAAATACGTTTTAACGAGTTCAAAAAATTATGAAAAAATATTTTACAAACTTTAAGAAGTACTATTTGAAACCCCACAAAAATGACTACAAAAGATTACATCATTTGGCTTATAGATATTGTCGATCTGCTGAGTTGGGCCGAAGACGCACACAAGGAAAATAGAAGAAATATAAAACAAAGGTCCTTATCCTTGGCGTTCCAGCTGTACGGCCTAGTTGCCATCAATTACCAAAATCATTAAGCCCATGGGGAGGCTTGATCTTACAGGGAGGTTCTCGACGGCGGGGACGGGACCAAGCCAAGAGACAGAGAGCGGGGACGCCACCGGATCAAAGTCACTAGCCAAAGTCGCCGGAGAGGGCCACCATGCTAGGTGGCCTGCGCACGGGAAGCGAAGGAAGCTAGACGCCGCTCCACCCAAGCGGCACATGCCGAACCCCGCCACTAATCAGGGAAACGCCAACCTACGCCACCAAGCACTTCGGTGGGAGGGGAGGGCAAGGAGGCGAGGACAGGACCAGGCTAGAGACAGGGGTCGCCACGCCGCCGGAAGACGAGAGACAGCACACCACGCCACCACGGGAGGGGCTGAGGAGCCGCTGGACACACGCCCCTGGAGCCCACTTGCTCCGCCCACTCTGACCACTACCGAAGCGGACCCCCTAAGCGGCCTCAAGGGAAGGGGGAAGAAGGATAAGAAGCCGGTGCCGAGCTCCGCCGAGCTACGAGGCCACCGGAACCACGCCCCTGGAGCATACCCGCTCCGACCGCTCCGACCACTACCGAAGCGGACCCCCAAGCGGCCTCCACCGAGGCGGGCTCAGGGGAGGGGGAAGAACGATAAAGAAGTCGGTGCCGAGCTCCGCCGAGCTACGAGGCCACCGGAACCACGACCCTGGAGTGCACCCGCTCCGACCACTCCGGCCAACATCGCCAGATCGGAGCCTCCTGCTTGCGGAACCGGCCTCCAACGGAACGGTCCCCCTGGGCGGTCACCTGAGACGGGCCTAGGAGGAGGGGAAAAACGAAGAGGGAGACCAGCGACAAGCTCCACCACGGCGCGCAAAGGTGGGGACGAAGAAGTGAAGTCGCACATCCAGCGAGAGACGACGCACGGCGAGCGAAACGGGACACGAGATGGAACGACCTCGTGTCCTGTGAGAAGGAGAGAGGCGAGACGGGGCACACACTGCTGGCCGAAGAACAAGTGCGGGGCCTAAAACAACCACCGCCCACCAACCCCACCGGAGAGAACCGACACCGAACACCGGCGCCCACGACGGGGGGAGAGAAGGAGGCCACAGCTGCCGACCACCACGGCAGAGAGGGAAGGAGGATGTTGGCACGCCGGATCTGGGGAGGGAGGAGGATGCTGGGGCGGCCAAGCACCACGCTTCAGATCTGGGGAAGGAGGAGGACGGCCGTGGCGGCTATCGCCGACCAGAGCGCGCCGGCCAGCCGGCCACCAGCCACCGAGCTACCATGCGGGCACCGCCGAAGCCCGACGTCACTGGATCTGGGTGGCCGGCCGCTGGATCCGGCGCCACAACCCGGTGTGCAGCAGGAGGGTGGATGCCGGCGAGGAGCACAGCGAGGTCGCCCAGCCGCGCCGCCGAGGAGGCCGGCGAGGAGCACAGCGAGGCCGCGCCGCTGCGCCCCGCCCAGGCTGCGCCGCCCGGGCCTTGTCGCTGCGCCCCACCCAGGCCTTGGCCACGTCGAAGCCGGCATGGAGCGGTTCCCGTGCCTCACCCCACTCGAGCGCGGCGGAGAGGCGGAGGATGGAGGGGCACGGCGTGCACTCCGGCGACACGACGCCGACCCAGCGCCGGTGGTGCACGCCGTCGCGGCAGGCCCCGCCACCAAGCCGTCGCCATTCCTCTGCCCACTGCCAGATCTGGCTAGCTGCAAAGGGCGAGGCGGCGCGCAGGCATCCCACCATGCGTCCACGCCGCAGCCTTGGACAACGGCGCCATCCCTATCTTGCACCACAACCTCCACCGGAGCCGACGCCGGCCACCGAGCAGAACCACCAGTGGAGAGGAAAAAAGAGGAAAAGAAAAAGAAGACTCCTGCCTCAAGGCTCCACCGGGGTGGAGAGAGCACTGGTTGAAGAGGAGGGTGCCAAGAAGGCCCGACGGCGACGGCAGCGCCGCCGTGGCCACCGCCGCCGGGGGGCTAGGGTTTGTGTATGGCCGCCGCCACCGCCTCTGCGCGGGCTGGGGAGTTCAAACCCTTGCGCAAGTTCGACCTTGGCTAGTTTTTGATGGCCGGATCTAGTGAGCACAGCGTGGGGCTTGTTGGATTTAGAGAAGAAAAAAAGGAGGAGGTTCATCCCCATTTTAACATGGAACCTCAAACATGTATGTGTGAAACTTCTTTTTTGCCCTACTGAACTTTATGTTTGTTCTCGTGAACCTTTCTTATTATCCATCCCCCATTTTCGCATTAAACATAAAAAAATATATGTGAAACCTAGGTTTTTTACCTCCTGAAATTTGGATTTTGTACCATTAAACTATCGTATTTGTTAGAAATTAAACGTGACACGATTTACAAAAGACACCGGAGGCACACTATTTGGTAACGCAGTTCACCTCTCAAGTTACATCTCCCAACAATGATAATAAACACTTCTCCCAACAATGCAGTCGGCTGCCGTGGGTCGCGACCACAAGCTGGCCATGACCTCCAGCAAGCCTAAGCTGCTACATAGTCATTCATGACTTGGTTACACAGGGGTACCTCCCTATTTATAGTGGAGATCAGGGTACGAGTCCAACCTTCACACGACCCAGCCTTTCCTATTACAAGTCCATTTAACCAATTCATACACGTATTCGACACAAACTCTAACAAACTTCACCTTGGCAAATGCGACTTCACCATCAAAAGCTAGATGTTGTCCCGCGCGAACACCGTGTACTTGGACTTTGATTGGTAGTTCCCAGCTTACGTTGATCCCACCTGACGAGTCTGACTTGACATGTCGTCTTTCTAGAACAAACATTACTATCTTGAGAACTCTAACTTCGTCATAACTCCACCTGCAATGGTACTCTCTGCACTTGGAATTTCACAACTCCCCTACAGCCTATACACACGTGACATTACTCTCCCCTGATCATTGCAATCTTGCTTCCTTTTATGATCCCATGGCCCTTCCATCTACAAAAGACTAAAACACCATCCCATCATGTTATGGCCTAGAGCAAAAACAGATTCCTTCTTAGTCCTAACACATGTTTCACACCCTAAAGTATTCGGGCAACTCCACCTTGCATGAAGAAAACCACTTCTTTCTTGTGTCACTTGAAAAAGATCAATTGAATCCAACATCCATGTCCTAGGTGACTGCAAATTGATACTTGAGATAACGTCTCCTAGGTGACTGCATAACGTCTCCTAGGTGACTGCAAATTGATACTTGAGATAACGTCATCATCGTTTCCTTCTAAGTCACCTTTAGTCTCTGGCACATGAGCACTAGTTCCTTATTTTGTCGACCTTATGCCAACCGCGGTTTGCAACATCTATCCGCCATCCAGAAGTGATCCTTGGTCTCATCACCTAATCCATTCTCTACTGTGAAAAGATTTATGATCTGACAGCTTGATCAGTTCACCACCAGGCACAGATCGATACTGACTTCGCCGTTCAGCTAGACAGTTTGACCTCTTCGGTCAAACTATCGACAACCATCATGAGCACCTGCGTCCCATGCCTTGTTCCAAGATTCGTGCTCAAATTGGCTGCTCCATCAAGCCACATATCTAAGTTTTTCTCGGCACCTAAAAAACTCTCTTCTGCTATGCCTTTTGGCTTCCATTGGACCTGCTTTTATAGTGGTGAGGAAATTCTACCACGAATAGAACTCCTTTCTCCTCGTACTCAAAATCCTTAATTTTTTGAAAAATTCGGATGAAAACTGTGCAAAACTGAGTCTATTTCGGCCTGCATCCAATGCCGACCACCAACCTAAGCCGTACTCGGCCTGCCAACCCTACTTAGGTCGCCAGCTAGCGGACACCCCGCTTGGGCCGCCGTGCACCCGGCGCGTCGCCCCACCTAGGCGCTTGGGCTGCAGCCTCCCCACGCCATGGGCTTCCTATAGCACGTCCTTATTGTGCACCACGCGCACTGTAACCACGTTCGCTGTGGGATCCACCTTGGACGTCCTATGCTGTCGAAATATTCCCAAAAAACCATCTCCACATCCATATCCAATCTGAGCTCGTTTGACGTGCCTTCCACACGCCGCTAGTTTTGTGCTGCCTCGGACGTCCTCATCATCGACGCAAATTGGCTCCCAGCATCATGATGGCGTCCCCTATCGCACGTGGTCGCATCGCCACAATGCTTTCACCTGCTCCAATTTCTCCGGCTTCCAGCCACGCCTAGCCGTCATCGGTCTGATCCCGAGCCAGAATCTTTGCCGCCGCCACGTGGACTCCTCAGCCACCTCGTTGATTTGATCGCCACATCTAGCCGATCCTCACCAAATGCAGCTCATCAAAAGGTTAAGGCCTCCTGCCCAATGTTTCGACGCAACCGATCTCATTGATCGCCTCTATGCTCCATCTTGCGTTCTAGAGCCGCCGTGTAGATACATAAACATCGCGCCTCCATAGATCTTCCTCATGGCAAACACGTTGCTCTGATACTTCTCGTTAGAAAATCAGACGTGGCACAATCTAGAAATGACACCAGAGGCACGATATTTGGTAACACAATTCACCTCTCAGGCTATATCTGCGGGGCAATGATTATGCACGCTCCTCGCCAGCAACGCAGCCAACTGATGTAGGTCTAGGCCACAAGCCGATTATGACCTCCTGCAATTCTAAGCCGCTACATATAGTCATTCATGACTTGGTTACACAGGGGTAGCTCTCTATTTATAGTGGAGATCAAGGTACGAGTCCGATCCTGACACGACACACCTCTTCCTATTACAACTCAGAGTCCTCGTAACCAACTCATACATGTATTCGACATAAACTTTAATATTATCATGAAGTTTTAGCAGTAGGATTTTCAAGTTTAAATAGTTATTTTACAAGTTTCAATACTTGTTCTCCTAAATTCTCGCGATGACGGTGACACGTCTTTCATATTGAAACGTAGATTTTCGCTCGTTGAAACTTAGGTTTTGCTACTAAAACTTGAACCTCACCTATTGAAATTTGGATTTTATCTATTGAAATTTGGATTTTGTACACACGAAACTATTCGTATTATCAAATTTTATTTTCAGTCGCAAGTTTTTTAAATTTTAACAGCTATTTTGCAAGTTTTTCTAAGTTTCAGCGACGACATTAGCTGATTTGTGGGCGAGGAAGCGATAGGGATCCCCTGCAGTTGGTACTGTAAATGCACGGTGTACATTTTGACCTGAAAACAGATTGTAACTTCTATAAATATGTCATACGGTATCCAATTTGCATGAAATAAATTTTGTAATTCATTTAAAATCATAACGAACCCATTTTTGAAACTTTTCATTTTTTCAATTTTTATGATTGTTTTTGAATTTTTTGAATTTTAAAAATTCAAAAATTCAAAAAACCATATTGAAACGTAGATTTTTGCTCGTTGAAACTTGGGTCTTGCTACTATTAGGCACTGTCTTTTCAGCGTATCGTTGCGTTGACATATTACTGTAATAAATTTAAAAACACTTAAAAAGAGGTCTAAAGATTATAAAAAAATAATTAAAAAATAGTTTTAACATCTTTGAAAGGACTACTAAAAGTCACGAAAAAATTGTTACAAATTATCACAACATATAAGTTATGTAAAAATAACAAAATTTGCTACAGTAATACGCAACGATACAATACGTTGAAAAGAACAAGCCCTAAAACTTGACTTCACATATGGAAATTTGGATTTTTATGAAACTATTCGTATTATCAAATTTTATTTTAGTCGCAAGTTTTTTAAATTTTAACAGCTATTTTGCATGTTTTTCTAAAGTTTCAGCGACGACATTAGCTGATTTGTGGGCGAGAAAGAGGCCAAGGTAGGCCAAGGTAAATGCCCGTGTCTTCTCGAAGTTTCGCCGCTATATCTTGAGACCGAAGAAAGAAAGGAAACGAACAAATCCTATCCGTCCCCAAATAAAAGGAAACCAGGGCAGCAGGGCAGGAGAAAAAAGAAGGAATTTTTAAGGAAAGCAATTGCGTGCCCCGTGCAGTCATCTGCCTTTGGCCTGCCCGCCTGAGTCGGGACTCGGGATGGGGGCCGGCATGAGCAGCGGCCGGCGGCGCGGCTTCGGCTTCGGCATCGGCGGCGGTGGCGGGGGAGGCCGGCCGAGCGGGATGCTGGCGCTGCTGGCGCTGCAGGTGCTGCTCGAGTACGGCCGCGCCGGCGCCAGCCGCCCGCCCGTGACGGCGTTGCTGATCGCCGCCAACGCGCTCGTGTACCTCCGCCCCGGCGCCCTCGACGCGCTCCTGCCCCCGCTCTTCCGCGTCGCCTTCAACCCGCACCTCATCATCCAGGTATCCCCTCCCGTCTACACCACGTCCACGACGCCTGCGGATTACGCGACCAAGTTATGCGTAGATCGACTGTTTGCTCTTGTTCTGCTAGAAAAAAGTATAGCCGCACATCGAAAGCCGACACCTTTTATCCGAATTGGGGTTATGTTGTGCCAAGGTTTTTGCCTTCAGGTTTAGCTGATTAATAGTACCTGATGTGAATTTGCAATTGGGGAAACTTGATATGATGATTACTGCACAATGCTACACAGGAAACTTGATATGCCAATCTTTGTAGTGCAAAGGGGGATGGAGCAGCTGATGAACAGGATTTATTTGTGGGGATGGGGATAAAAACGTGATGCATGCACTATGTTTCAGTGGAAATTCTGTAAAGGATTAACAGGATTTCTGGTAATTTAGCAAAAAAGGATATGTCAAACACACACCGAATATAGAAGGAAAAGAAAATATCTTCCTAAACTGAAACCACACACTGGAAATTAGAGGAAAAAAACAGCACTCTTTATTGCAGCCCAAACAGGAGGCTGAACAGAGACGAATTTCTCTGTGTTCCACCACGTGGTGGTATTTATTTTCCCTTGTTACCAAGGTTATCTTAGGCGCTAGGAGGTAGGTGGGTGGCAAGCTGGGGGCAGGGGCCTAACACCTAGGGGGCCTAGGCGGACGACAAAGTACATAAAAGGAATATCTTGATATGCTTCATATATATTCGATGAATTGATGTAAAATGACTTCTTTTATCAAACCTATAACATGAAAGAATCCAGCATGTATCACTTATGCATGTAGCTATGTAAATATGTAATATTGTCATATTGTCATATTGAGCGATTCATGGGCAAGACACCGGTTACATCCTACCATGCGTACTCAAAGGCATACACAACAAATTATTAACTGTTTCATTGTCTAATGCACAGTCCACTGTCTACCGTGACTTTTGAGTCTTCACAGCAGTAGCCTGTAGGGGTTTAGGGGATGAGGGGTAGTAGCATCAGCTAGCAAGTCAAGAGGGTGGCAAAGAGGACCAGGGGAGAAAGCTTCAGGGTTGACCGGATGTGAGAGGAAAGGAAGCTAGTAGCAGGGTGGCAGGGGAGGAGGGGTGTTGCGGGTGCTCTCTTCATGTGAGATGCTCGAGACAACAAACGTTGAAACTCCCTGCTATATTCATCAACTCGATCACAACCTTGCTTCAAATTTACTAGATCACCAAGGGGTCCAACACTTGAATGGCGTGTGAACCTTAGCAAAAACGTGTTGTAAAAGTCATTCCAAGTGATTTCTCATCTTGCTTCCAATTAGCCATCACCTCTTGGGCCTCTCCGCGAAAATGAAGTCTGGCCATTGTGACATATTCTTGTTCAGGAATATCATGTGCCCATGCAACGCGTTCACATTGGCGAAGCCACAGCAGTGGGCCCTCAGTGTCGTCGTAGGAAGTTCATACCGAGGAGCACGAACCGCCCACCGCTTGTCCAGATTCCCATGTTCGCCCTAATCTGCGTTGTTGCGCCAGGGCCGACGTGAATCGAGAACCTCCAACACCGGATCCTTGCTCTGTGGAGGGCGCGGGTTGTTTGATCCTGACGCCGCAGATTCTCCCTGGCCAGAGATCCTCCCCTCTTTATTCTAATCCGCCTTAAGCAGATCAGCCAACACCTCTGGATGTTGTCCACCGACGCCTGCATCTTGCCTTGATTCACACATAGCTTGTTGATAGCATCTTCCACTCTTCTGAGACGCTTCTCGTTTGTTGCCATCCGAGGATCATTGAGCTCTGATACCAATTGTTGCGGGTGCTCTCTTTCAAACGCTCGTGCACCCCGGTCGAAGACCGGAACGGGAAGGGTTGGACAGCACCTTGCGGCTGCCGCGTCCTCACCTAGGTATGGGCGGTACGTCGCCACCGGCCAGTTTTCGATGGCAGCGCCTAGAACTAGATTTGGTGGCACTAAAAGCGTGTCGTTTTCTCTCCTCCCTCCTTTATATGTTGATTCATAATGTCTACTTAATATGGAAACAACTGAAATAGGAAAGATACAATTGGGATAATATAGGAAAAATTTAAGAAGATCATCTCTAACTCCTCTAGCCGGCGGCTAAGATAAGCCCTAGGGCTGTGAGGGTCCTCAAACTGCCGCCACATCATGCTGGGCCTTTTCCTGCTGCTGGGACTTTCTTCTATGGTATACCCTATCAGGTGGAGGCCTAACAGGACACGGCGGCCAGCTACAAAGAGATGGAGCCTAATGTTAAGCTTGACAATGCCTATTTATTGTATTCGACAACCCAAAACCAGATTGGGATTCCCAATCCTATGTCCTTTCCATGTTGAAGCGGCATTCAGATATAAATATGTTCAGATTTCGGTTGATGAAAACCATTGTTCCATACAGTATGGTCTGTTAGAAAAAAATCCAAAAGTAACCGTAGCTCCTTTTCCCTCACCCCTTTGTTCTGATGCGTACTGGTATGGCCGCCTAGAGGATCACAACTTGTTACAAGCTTGCCCATAGAGTTGTTACACCTGAGCTATGCTAAGAGACCAGCATCCTATATTACTCTTATTCTCACGCTCAAACTGGTAATTCCAGATACAGGCTGTACCAATTCACAATGCATCTTGCAACCCTTCTCTTAGGAAATTATCGCCATCAGAATGTACTAGTAGGATATCATCTTGTGCCTTTATAAATTCATTAAATGGAGCAGTAAACACTAAACTGTAATTGTAATTAGTTCTGTTTGGTTTTTCCAAAGTACCCGTTACAATGTTCTGCTGTTGTATGAACCATTTGAATTAACGTTTTTGCGATCACTGTTGCAGTATGGTGACCTGACACGCTTCTTCCTGTCAGCATTTTACCACCTAAGCGAAACCCACTTCTTCTACAACATGACATCTCTCTTGTGGAAGGGCGTACAGCTTGAAACATCGATGGGCAGTGTTGAGTTTACTTCCATGGTTGCTTCCTTGCTTGGCCTGTCTCAGGGCATCACATTGCTGCTGTGCAAAGGTCTACTACTTTTTGGTAACGAGGCCGCATATTATGATCAATTTTCTGTTGGATTCTCTGGGGTGCTGTTCGGCATGAAGGTTGTGCTGAATGCCTGGTCGGACGATTTCGTCTTTCTGCATGGGCTGGTCATTCCAGCAAAGTATGCTGCTTGGGCTGAACTGCTACTCATCCAGGCTTTCATTCCTGGGTCATCATTTATCGGCCATCTCGGTGGGATACTTGCTGGACTGAGCTACCTCTGGCTGAAGCGATCATTCTCCGGGCCAGACCCGCTCGAGCTCTTGATTTCAGGGATTGCAAATGTTGTGAGCTGGCCAGTGAGACTTGCTCGGAAGATTTTGAGGTCCGGCCGTCCTCAGGGCCGCGTAACAGGTCGGCGCAGAGTTGGGCACGATGAATCATCAGCAAGACACACTGGCCGAGGTTTCTGGAGATGCTCAACCTGCACGTACGATAACTCGCCTTCCTCGGATATCTGTGAGATGTGCAGCACTGTGCGCGAATCCCGTGCTTTCTCCCGCAGGCAGCATCTCCAAGATAGGAGGGACAGTGAGCTCTCCGTCGAGGAGATCCGCCGCAGGAGGCTCCAAAGGTTTGACAGATGATCTAATTCATCGATACCAGTACATGGATAGATAGCTGCTTTATGGATCGAAATCTCTCTAAAAGGTTTCAGGTGGCCGATAAACACATCATTCTACCATTTTTTTTTCAGAGAGCAGTTTCAGCGAACTGATCTGAACAAAATAACCTGTCTGAAAGCTTGTGTTAGTATATCTTCTTATGCTAGTTTTGCCGTTTAATTTGACTAGCTCACATTGTGTCATTCAAGACAGCACAGTCCCATTCCAACATTGATGTGAAAAAAAGAGAAAAACACTTGTCCCCTAAACTTTGGGGCTGTTTGATTGCACAAACCATCTTAGTCTGTTTGTATGAGCCTAACTGAGATTTGTTTGGTTGATCAGTTAGAGTGGGATACAAAAATTTAAGAGAAGGCAAACAAATGTAAAGTATAAATTTTAGAAAATCTATAAATTTAAAACAAAAATAAAAATTTAAACAATAGATAATCAAAAATTCAAATATAAAAATTTTAATCTTTTGAAATTTATATGGCAAGTGTGGTCTAGTTTTTTCAAAAAATGTCACGAACTTAATTTTGAAATCGGTTCCGTAATTGTAGATACTAATCAAAAGATATACCAAAAAAACAAATTGAAAATGTGTATTGAAGTGCATGCATGTGGTAGTTGAATTGGCTCGTTTCTATGCGTGAGCCCCAACTAGGGGAAATTCTTGAATTAGATCGGGCTACTTTGAAATCGGTTGGTGTTTTTCGCAGCAATCCAAGGGGTTGGTTCATTTTTGATCATGCTACCTTTACTTTGCTCTTCTTTTTCGGACACATTTGGCGTGGTGCTAGAACCTTGTTTAACAAGACGTTTTTGATGGTATTGATCCAGACTTGGATGCTCAAGTGGAATTTGGAACATTCCAAAAAGTAGGAGATCCAACTACAAGGAGACAGGCAGTCTGATACCACATTGCCATGGTGTGGCCGATTCCTAAGTTCCCGTGGAGCTCGGTTGTAACATTGAAATTGCATGAGACTGGCCTGGCTAGAACAGTAAAATCAAGCAACTAAACAACGGATACAGTGTCTCACCCAAACTGACCAACCTCCATACAGGCAACCAAACAGCTCCTTTAAGACTCCGTGCATGTTGTGCAATCAATGCATCGCTGCCCCCCTCGCCATCATCCGACCTCAAAACATCATATCTAAACAAATGGCATCATATCTAAACAAATGGGGTGAAGGATTTTTTTTTAAAAAAAACCACTTGATTGTCTCTCTCCATACCTTCGAACTCTTGTTGCGAATTGTGCTCCCTTTCTGATCCTCGGCGGCACCGCCCCTCACTTCAACTATGTCCTCCATCCCTTAGCAGAATTAAGTGTCATTTTGTTTCGTGACAACGAATTGAGTGTCATTTATGCAATTTTTCCTCTCTCGCCAAGCTGCATCTGCGGCCCTAGACACATCCTCTCCTCGCTGTCCTCGTCGCTACCACCCTTCCCGCACGTTTCCTCAAGGCTAATGGCGCGCGTAGGTAGGGATGCAAGTGGGATACTTTATGGGTACCCATTTTCCCGCTCTACTTAATTAGAAATGCGATAAAAATAAATTTATAATACACTTCTAATGAACTAGAGCGGGTAAGTGGGTACCCGTAAAGTGTTCCACTTGAATTACTAGGCGTAGGTAGTCGCTGCCCACGGCCACGCCATAGCCGTCCTTTCAAAGCTGCCATGTGGCATCCGTTTCCCACTGCAACTAGGCCCATCTACCACTGTTTCCCGACCCACGGGTACATGTTGCATTGTACCATTTCATTTTGATACTATTTTTAGGGAATAGGTCAGAGATTCCCCTTGTATTTTGTGAGAGGTTTGATTGATTGTTTGGTTCTTGCAGATGAGCACCACGAAGTTGGAAATAGGTAACAGAAAAGAGCGAAATGCATATGTTAATTTGTGCTTACCTGCAAAGCTAGGAACAGAGCTCCAATAGTCGTGGCCATGTTTGATTGTGATACATAAACATCTCTCATCCTCTTTATCTGGAGAACCTTCTTTAATTTTTCCTTGTACTTGACAGTAAGAATGCCTCCCCATTTTGGTGCAATGCAAAATAGGCAGCTCAAAATTTGCGACTAAAAGCATTGGAGATGCATAGATTTAACATTGAAGTAATATTCAAAATGTATCTCGAGAGAATTTAGAATATATTTGCGGATCGATTCAGAATGTACAGGTGCAACGATTCAGAATGTATTTGTGTGAAATCAAAATGCATTTGGGCCTAGTTTTTGTTTCTTGAGAAATGGCCTAGATTTGATTGTATCTAACTCATATTTGTGCCTTCTTATGGATGTACTCCAGTTTTTTTTTTTTTTTTTGCTTTGGACAGGATTTGTCTAGATGCAAACTGAATGGAATTGCCACATCCAGACTGGTCGTCGTTGTCTAAAAGAATCACCATAGCATATAACCTGATATTGTCAAATTTATCATCTGTTTGGCAGACGCGTCCAAGATTTTGTTTCTACATACAACAAATGCATACATGTGAAATTTCATTCTCAGATGTCAGGTACATTATGAATCTAACCAGAAGTAAATTGATGCATTTCCATTATGATTTTAGTGCCATTTCCATTATGATTTTAGTGCTGCTCTTCCATCGTGTTAACCAATTGGTTTCCTATTGCTTATGCTCTGCAACTTATTTCTTGGGGGCGTCACCAATGTAGGACAGTAGGAGCTTCTCAAGGACAGCTATTAGCCTCAGAGTTTCAGGGACAGCAGGGAGCATTCAGTGGTTCAAATCCAGTGCATATGTCGTATAAGAATAAACAATCAAACAATGTAGATTTGTTGGACCTATCTGAAAAATTTTAGAATAATAAATAGAAATTGGACCATCAAATCACATGGCATGTTTCCAGGCACGAACAGACCTGGGGAGGGCTATGGCTTGATAAGAGGACGAAAAGGGCGGCATCGCTGGCGCGCGGTTTGTGTTTGTTGTTGGGGGGGGTGCCTAGTTAGTTGGTGGTGAGAGTCGGAACATGAATAGACTAGGAGAGACAGGTGGTTTTCAGAAAATTGCATTTCAAGTGGGGAGCTGGGGGCTTGGGGCAGGCGTGAAACTGCAAAAAATCCAGTACGCTGATGGGCATCGCTAGATGAAGATCGGAGGGCCACCGCTGGTTTGATTGGATGCATGCACCAGCATCCTGATTGCACAGAATATGCAGCCTAGAATAGCCATCAAAGAATTTATATTTGCTGCACAAAGAAGCTGCCGGCACCATTCAGCTGAAAACAGCGTAAAGTTGTAGTACAGCAGTTGGAATCAATTATGTCCCTTCATTTACACATGCATAACCATACTATCGGTAACAAACTCATGGCTGGAATTTACTTAAATTTCTGAAGTATTCGTAGTTACCCTACAGTAAGTGGAAGTTACCCTACATTAGTACTAGCCTATAACTATTAGAAATTCCAGCACTTCACGTCCTCAATTCTTCGTTAGCTTTGGTTGCCCCCGTTGTATCCACCATGAACAAACCTGGCCAAAAACATGTGTTAGCTAATTTTCTATGACATTTCAAACAATCAAAGCAGGCACAACACTTGGTACTACGATACAGGCCTCGGGCTAGGAGGGCTCTAGCCTAGGGCCTGGCTCTCCAAGCTAGTAGAGGTATGCCCCGCCTCCAAAAGCACAACTGCCCTGTGCTGGCCGTAGAGGCCCAGCTCGTATTGGTGTTAAGGGCTCATCAGGTCATGGCAATGCCACACTTGTACGAACCACGTAAATGTGTAATGCAAGGCACAGCTCCCAGCGTGCAAGTGCATCGGCGCAATGCAAGCCCAATTGCCCAAGTCCTGAAAGCTGCAACTCATCTGCCCTAAGTGTACACCACTTCATCTTTGTCTAGGTGGCATCGTGATCAGCACTTCATTGGCTGATTGCCTGATCACCCCTGGTTTCCACCATCCACAGGGCACAGGCCGCAACCAGCAGCTCCACGTCCAGATAGCTGCAACTCATCTTCGTCTCCGCCATGCACAGTGCACAGGCTGCAACCAGCAGCAAGCCCAATTGCCCAAGTCCTGAAGCTGCAACTCAATATGCCCTACGTGCACACCACTTCATCTTCATCTTGGTGGCATCGTGCACTTCAACATCGGATGATCGTCTGATCACCCCTAGTCTCCACCGTCCACAGGGCACAGGCCGTAATCAGCAGCTCCACTTCATCTTATGCCCTGTCACGACACCTGCACTACCAGTCGGCGCCCCATGTGGCAGCGCCTTGACGCAATTGAGACCTGTCCCGTGAGCGATTAAGCCATCCGCCGACTAATAATGACTATTTTCTGTATGGCTTCATCCTTGACTCTATGAGTCTATCGTGTGTATATATACACTTTTGTTTTTGTTCGATGTTGTTCATGTTTTTGACCTTTTTTTTCTAGGGCATGACGCCATGACACAAATGGTTAGAAATTAGATACTAATGCCAACTGTGCATTTGTGTTGTACCTTATTATTATTGCTTGGCGCAGCTAATTTTATTCAATAATTTTTGGCATTTTTATGTAAGTTTTAAGTACATTCAAGGTTACCCTAGGCGCTAGGCAGCCCGGCAGTTAAACAGATTTGAACGTAAATGTACATATTAATTGTAATGTGTGACTATTTTGACTATGTATTATTATTTTATAAATATAGATGTATTTATATGATGTATTTGTCATTTCATAGGAAAAAACATATATTTTTTATAGAAAATATTTCAGATAATCATATAATAAATTATTAATCAATGCTTAAGACCACCTAATCACCGCTTAGCAGGCCTCCTAGGCCCACCTAGGCCCACCTAGGACTGCCTAGGGCAAAAGCAGAACAGTTGGCCGCCACCTAGCGCCTAGGGGAACACCGAGTACATTAGATTTTAGCTTGAAGCCTGGTGAGATCCTAGGTCTGCCACTCGTATTACCAATAAAAGTATCATCATCTCTGAGACTAGTTCATCCACAATATAACCATGAGCGGAGCCCAAATACTGAATCAAGTATGCAACCTATGAACCATCTAACCTAATTACAAAAGGTTTATGATTCTCTTGTAAAATTCAAATTGATGCATGGCATACTTTAATCCGGATGAAAGACAAAAATCATGAAAGAAACTATATAACAACTCTGTCCCAAGACAATACAAAACCCATCTATCAGGAAACCAGCCATAAGGGTTTTTTGGTGACTATGCTTCAGAGCTGAGGTTCAAAACTAAAATGGGACCAAGGAGGCTACGAAAATAGTTCATAAAGATTTCTAACTCACAAAAAACAAATTTAATGCATGTTGTTTTATGGTACAGATATTTGTGAGATTTAAGAATTACGCTGGTATAGAAAAATTGAGTGCAGCACATACTAAATATAATCTCAGAAGTAGCCAAACTAACCTTCATATGTAAGGGAGCTGCCGCTGGCTCTTCTTTAACTGCAGCTCATCAGCAAGCTGAGAGCACTGCCTTTTTATCTCCTCAAGTTCATGCTCCAGCTGCTCAATCTACAAAGAACATTCAGATCTTATCAAGTGACCTGATATGATACCCAACACAAACTAATTACTCGATGCCTCAATAGTATGTCGTACCGTCTGCTTTAGCTGTGTATCTCGATGTCGTAGTTCCTCGCGCCTGTAAATATATTTTCATGTTCAGAACGAAGCAATATATATGATATATATTATTAGGTTATTAGCTATTCCTATTTATTGAATTAGATATAAAGCCACATTGTAAAATTAAACTGTGTAAGGAAGCACATGTGCGCGCGTGCACACACGCACTTGCTTCTCCCAGTCAATAAAGCTTTTGCCATTTAAAAAGAATGTTGCAAATTTTCCAGGTACCAGCAATTTGTTTTACAAAGTGCAGAAAATTGTAATTGCGGCCACAACAAGCCAATTAAGCAGATTCAAGTTTTTCTAGAATAATATTCCACACTGTAAACTAATGATTTCCCTATGAATGCAATCAGCAACTAACTTGTTCTATCGGTCATCTCACCTTTTAGTAATTATAAAGCCTAACAAGCCAACCAAGCAGGAACAGAAAAAATCTATTCCTTGTATAAAGCAAATATAAGGTCAAATCTACAAATTTTCACAAAAAAATGTTGATGATAAACAAGAATCAACAGATGGATAAAACTCAATCCACATAACCCAAAGTCACACAGCAGTCCAATGATTTGTCTAATTTCATGGGAAGCATTCAGGGAAACATCCACGGGTACTGTAGCCACAGCAGTGCATGGGCAGTACCCACGGTACTACAACATAACACCCAGCTAATGAAACTCGTGATAAAATGTTGTTTATGCAAAATATATATTATTCATTTATTGCTTATTTTGCAATTATCAATATACAGTGAATTAAACAGGGATCTCAACAACACTTGTAAATTTGTAATTGCCAGATCCATGCAGGAAATTCTATGGCTATTATTCCAGCATTCCATTAATTACACATGATGACAATACCTTGCTGAAATTCCCCTATACATGTAAAATCATCTATCATTATCATGTGTTACTCGGACACGGTGCGGGTGTCGTTGTCCGACTCGGGTGCAAGTGTCCAGTTAGGCGAAAAAAAAAATTGGACACACCAAATACCACTTGGAATTGGACAGGGGTGCCGGAATCAGACAAGGTGTCCGGGTGTCCGACTCAGCAAAAAAAAAAAAAGGACAGGTGCCCATGTAACACTTATCATACCATTACCTTGAAAACAGGGCAATGTTTTCTTCACTAAGCTTCTCAAGGAAATTGGGATCAAGTACACCTTGAGAACCAATATCAACTGGACCCTGAATGCCACAAAAAATTCAAAAAAGGAAATAGTAATGATTGGATGTGTAAATTTCAGATATACATGGAGGGATGGTAAAACAAATATTACAGCATAACTTATGAAGTGGACAACATATTGGCATCAGCTGGAATGTATACACTCGTACCAAGTGCCCAAAAAATGACCATATCATTTTGTAGACTTAAAAACCTAGTGCAAGTAAGCAATGCACTTGGGAACTTATGGAATTTGTTTACAAGAGCTATCACATAAGACCAACATTCATCAATTATGGGAGTGGGATAAAAAAAAGAAGCATTTTCTGTCCTCTTAAAAGTTATGATGGGGTTCTAATGAACACCCAAAGAAAAACCTAAAGGACAGCATGACTTCATCAGTTAATGGAAAGCCTAAAAGATGCAAACCTTTTCCAAACTCATTGACTCCATATTATTTTCTTGTGCTCGGTCAGATGATTGTATACCAGGACCTGGCCAAAATATATTTATTAACCACCCATAGGCCAGAATATAGTGTCATTAGAATGGTTAACATAAGAGACACGAGAAAAAAAATTCGTCAGTAAAATATTACAGGTAGTTAAAAATTTGAGAATTGAAAAAACAGCCTGGAGGAGTATCCTTAGCATACATATATGCGCCCAAAATTCAAATTACAAGCAAGAATTACATGAAAACATATCATGATTGTTACATATTAGTAGCTATATTCTTCCTCAAGACAGAGGCTTGTGTGTGCCCATATTGCCCAGGTCCAATCGAGAACTGCAAGTTTTGGTATGTAGTTCTATTTTGTAGAAATAAAAGGAGGAAAATGGCATGCCCTTGACCCAGTTTTCTTAACAAGCAAACAACAAGCTTTGACCTGAAAGGGCATTGGGGGACCAAATCACAGCATTTCAATCATTCTATGTTCAATACTTGATGTTAAGGGTATAGTGCAATATTATAAATTAAGGATGGTTACCATTAGTGTGCAAGGAAAAAGATTAGTGCTACTCAACGGATATTTGCAAGAGTTGCATGCCATGACAACATTTCATGACCAGGACTTCAGTATTTCGTAAGATTAGTATAATCCATGCAATTCAATGCTAATGCATATGCCTTCAACTTGAGGGGCATTAAAGGTAGCAGTGTAATTGTATGTGCCTGTTCAGGTTACGTGTGGTATTGGACTATCGGTGGTGGAAGTCCAGAGGTTCTATATATATGCCCTTTACCTTTAGGCTATTACAATAAACTCAGCTTAGTTGCACAGAAGCTAAACATTTTATACCATTACACTCAACTTAGTTGTCGCTTCCTCGCAAGTCGAAAGTTAAACTTTTGATTGAACAGAAGCTAAACAGCCAAAGAAGTTTTCAAGATAAGTAACATTTCTCATTTCAAACTTTTCAATTGTAGACTCATTTACATGCATCCAAGTAGGGCTCAGAGATAGGCAGATAGCACATAACAGAATAGGACAAATATTCATATTTTATAGTGATCAAACCACCACAATAATATTTTACCATAAGGAACTAGTATTAATGAAAACCATCATAGAGACCATTTGAATGAAGCTAGCACGCTACCTGCACCATTAGCTGTCACTCCAATAACTGCTACATCGTCATATGTCTCCGGTAGCAAATTTGATAGATGGCCTCTAGTCTTCTGAGCAGTGGAAGCTTTCTGCTGAAACTTAGGCCCAGGACCACCTGAATCTTTAAGAGCAGCCTTATACTGGGATCTTAATTGTGGATCCAATGGCTGGTATCCTACAAGATGACATCTCTCTTTCCTGCAAATTCACAATTTGTTATAGAGGAATTTTCGATATATGGAAAAAAAACATATGGCTGCATGCTGTGTGTCTAAGGTTTTGTCCTATTAGCACTTCGTAGAGGTGGCACAACCTAATACAGTACACTTCCCAGTGCCCATGTACTGTTACAAAAAATTAATTGCTAAACACTAAAGCTTTATATACAAACAAAAAAATTAGCAACAGCTTTCTTATAATTGAAGCTGGTGGAAGTTTCAAGATGCAGTGATTGTATATCTTTTAACAGCGCTAACTAGATTATAGGCAGTAGGCATAATACAATACTTCCACTTTAGATTGAGCACTCCATGTGCAAAAAGAGAGGATTATGAACCTAATCACCAAAGGCCCTTACCAATAATCAAGAATAATTTGTCTAAGTTTTGCTTCAAGCCGAATAAATAGTGGAGTCCTCTCAAAATCTTGCTTGTCATGTGCCGGCTCAATATAATTTGCCTCCAGTACACCTGAATCATGACAAATCATCCCAGCGAAGAACAAAGTATAACAACAGTAATGACAGTATTAAACATATGACATTCACCTACAACACTCCTCCCTCTACTAGATCCTTCTTGAAGAACCTTCCAGAAGGGCTGCAAAAGGGATAAGAATACAGAAAATCAGTTCTGATTTGATAAATGGAACAGTACATCTTTAGATGGTCAAGTCGCAGTTCAAACCTTAAATTTTAGTTGCAAAGAATATCAGCACAACCATGTAAAATCTGTCACTATGATGATGATTAATGGGAATTGACCTCTCATTATGTTCATCAATTAACAACGAAATCCAGAAAAACTACCATGGGAAATTATACAGCTGACCAAAAATTTGAAAAATCTTTTGCCACTGACAGAACGATATACCTTACATGACCAGGCTAAAGTCTAAAGAATAAAAGAATCAAATCCTCAATTTGCCAAAAGGAAGAACTAATTGCATGAAACAACATTACTACAATAGTATATGTTATGGTGTTGGTATTAAATGCAGTCCCACCAAACTGGGGCATTGACTAACAGTAGCGGCAGCAAAGTCCTTGGCGAACAAATATATGATAATTAAGTGTCCTAGCCAAATTAAAACAGGAGTTCTAGTACAATTAATAGTTTTTTCTTTGGTATAAAGATGTTCCTGCCACGAACTAGACTGAATTGGTTGTCTTGCCAAAAGAGGAAACTGGTAACACTCCTTGCACCTGGGCAGACGGGCAGTACAGATAGATGGGTTAAACCCTAATATTGCTTGATTGATGTGAATGCATGAACCTAAAAAAGCTATATTCAATCTATAGTAACTAATCTTATCTAATAGCAACTAATCGGTTCTAATCCATAATAACTTATTCTCTAAGAAACCTGGGCGCTGCAGTACCGCGGCACTGTTCATACGCTACTGCGTGCACTGTTCATAGGGCCCACAGACAGGTCCATGGGCCAACGCCCATAACAGTTGCTGTAGATATAAGAATTGAGTTGTTAGCCTCCCAAAAATAGACAGGCAGATTGTATTAGAAAATCAACCAAGAAAGCAATGGACAAAGAGTTAAGAACTTAAACTCTAGTCTCTCCCCTCTTCTAAGATCAAGCTTAAGAACCTCTACCACGCCAGGGAAGAACCCTAGCAATGGCTAGATAAGAGTGAATGTGCTACACTTGGTTCTTGGACGCGTAACACAACAGCATATTACTGTTATGAATACAAGATGTGTATTGATATGTAGGCCAAGGGCCTATATATAGGGCACACGAGAAGCCTAGATAAGGGCAAAGGATATGAAATTTATATGTAGCTTCTCTATACTAGATTTCTATGGTAATATGAAATTTATGGTTTCCTTTGTTGCAAATTCAATCATCTTGTTAGAATATATTAGAATATTCCCTTAGAAATGCTAGATCAGATCATATCTTTAGCTTGTGTATAGTTGTATCTTACATAGTTAGGCTATTACCTTCCTAGTGCTGGATTAGAGGAAGAATTTTAAGAGAATTAGATGATTCTGATTGAGGGGAAAAGACCCCAATATATAGTGTAGGATTATCAGCCAAACTAGGAAGCTCAAAACCTAACTATGGAAGGTACAGCTCTGCACAGACTAGAGATAAGATCTGATCCAACATTAGGAAGGTAATAGCCTAACTATGAAAGGTACAACTATACACAAGCTGGAGATATGATCTAATCCAGCACCTCTAAGGGAATATTCTAATATATTCTAACACATCTAAATTGGAAATAAGAAGCAATCCCCCATTGGTAGAAAATGGTTATTGATTAAGTAGAGGAAATAGTAATAGAAAGAAAAAGGCTTATGCCCTTTTATCTTAAAAGAATGGACTAATCTATCATAATATAATACGCGACTCCTAAAAGATGACGACGAAGATTGAAAGATACATGCAACAGAGAGTAACATCGATAGAGCCACCATGAATGAGCAAGGAGCAGATCGATCCCGGGCTACGGACAAGCAGCCAATGAACCAACCGAGGATCCAACACTGTGGAGAACAAATGACGACAACGGTAATCTAGGACCAAATGGACGAGGGACGGTGCCACAAGAATCTGATCTGCGAGCAACGACAATTTTGCGCCCTAAAGAGATGAGGCTGCCAGATGAGTCACGACAAGTGATAGAGGGCACCACGTGAGTCATGACGAGTGACAGTTGTTGTGTGACGAAGACATAGGAAGACCAACGAGGTGGTGGTCCCCAAGATCGAGATGCCTCCTCCTTGCCTTGTTGCCGTTAGATTTATCCAAGATTCGTGCGCATAAAGTAAATACATGCACAATAACATTGTCATTTGTCATTCAAAGGTGTTAATGCAATAACTACGCAATTAATTGTTACTAAAAAAGGTACAGAGCACAGACTCCATGGAGCACCAAGAATTTTTACTATATATATATAAGGTACATGAGAAGCCCAGATAAGCCAGGAAAAGCCCAGATAATGGCAAAGGATCTAATCTATCCTACTATAATAAGCAACACCTAATATATCTAATAGTTACTAACTTACATCCTGAGTCCATCAAGATTGGTCAGCAAAAACCGTTCCGAAGTACAATGACTTTGTCAAAACTATAGAACAAAAGAACGGATGAATTTCTAGAAGCTCTAGACTAGTGCTGGTAAGAAGGCTGAAGACGTTAACAAGGATAACACACAACAAAGAAAGATATGTAATAGCGGCACAAGAAGCCTTTTACCATTCCAGAAATCTACCGACGAATTCTCATGAGATTGCCAAAAAAAGCAACCTAGTCACAAAGTAGCATAAAAAAAGAAACCAATGTTGCTTGCCGATTGCTCAAGATGTCTATCTACTACATCCATTGGTGCTAGACGGTGTTTTCAAAATCAGCCCTAGGTGGCGCCTAGGAGCTAGGCACTAGGTAGGCATTTTTCCCCGCAACGTCTAGGTGGGGCAGCGTCTAGGTGGGATTAGGCGCTGGGCGCTAGCCAACCGCCCAACTAGCACTTAACGCCTACCAGAGTGCTAGAACATCTATTTAATCGGTATGAAATTATACTGATCTGCTTGAATAAATTTAAAAAGGGGGAGAGTTGTTACCATTATCAGTCGACTTTTATGGTAGACATTCATCCCAAAAATGCCCAAAACAGGCGCCTCCTTTGCGAAGCCAATATCTACCTTCACTGAGACCTAAAGTATTGACTGTTTTGTAAATTCAGTCCAGTCATATAGCAATAAAAATGGAATTGTAGAGGAAGTTCAGAACATCAGCATGATTATCCAGTAGTCTCACAAATGATGTATTCAAGGAATTATTTATGTGCAAAAAATATCATGAAAATGAACAATAGATGAAAATATATTCGCAATGTATTAATTTGCTTACCACTTGTGAATCATGTGCAACTTGAGGTTTGTAAGTAATTACTTTCTTAAACTTTAGCTCATCGGCAATGCTTATCTGTTCAACAGGTTTTCCTCTTAGTATAATTTGGAAGTTTTCAAATGCCTTGAGGTAAAGGATGGAAGTATATGCCTGCATATTGACAAATGCACGCTATTATTTAGATTTGCAAGCTACATGGAATAGAATCAGATGTAAAGAAATAAAACCTACGCGCAATGAAAATCTAAGCTTGTGGGATATATGTTGCTCAATAATTTCTTTTTGGAGCTTTCTTGTTCCAGCACTGGTTGTACCTTGATCTCTAAGCAATATGTCCTGAAAATTGACAATATGTACAGGTACAGAGTTATACATGCAAGTTGCAACCAAAAATGTATGAACATTTACCTTACATATTGGTAGCGAGTTATACTTGCAAGTTGCAATGAAAATTGTATGAACAATTACCTCATCGTCATCCTCAAAGTCAAGTTCTAAAAGACCATCATCATTCATCCACAAATTGTATATCGCTACCTTAGTTCCATGACTATCGATATCTTTGAGCTGAATGCACAAGAAAACCATGAATATACATCTATACCAAAAAAAACAGTTGCTCATTAAAAAAAAGATAAACACTGCAGAATGGTTATTCAATATATTCAGAAAAATGTCATAATCAAGTAGTTGTCATGAAAGAACCACAACTAAGTAAAGCATGTTTGTCTGGGTACATAGTATTTACAAAACATTCTGGATGCCACTTTGGGGAAAACAAGACTAGAAAGCACAATTTTGCAAGAAAGAAAACGACAAACAATAACACAATTTACTCATTTGTATCCAGAGAACATTTGTACCGCAGATGCATCGTTCAGTATATTGTACTACTAAATATTGTATTGGTTCTACCAATGGATGTACCATCCAGTATAAGCTAAAATGATTTTAGGGGGCTGCAATTACTGTTCATGTGCAGTAGCCTGTAGCAAGGAATAATATCCTAAGAGAATAGGAAGCTAACGCCTAACGATATGATTATATCAATCGCCATCTATTAGAGATTTCTAGGAGAAGATCAGAATTGTTGCTTTGTTTTAAAGATTACTTTTGTTGGGTCTAGGTAAGTCATCCCTATAAAATGGATATAAAGTATCCATTATCCATTGTAGGATCTACTACCAACCGCTCCACATGTGGCACCCTTCGCTGCTGGTGAGATCCCACCTTGCCGATGTGTTCCCTCTTTTTCTCCAAGTCTGATCATAACATTTGGGACCAAAAGCTCCAGTTCTGGGCAGCGCAAAACCATCGACAACATTTTAGCACGCTGCATGATCAGACACAGGCCATCAATGCATGGTTCGATGCATGATTCAACATCATCCACAAGATCCTTGATGCTCCCACCACGCAACTCGCTTCCATTAACAGCAAGCTAGATCATCATGACCATCCACTTGAGAAATTGGAAAAAGCAATGAGCGTTGAACAAGTCGGCCAATACCATCGCAACCATGGAGTTCAATGAGGTGCAACATGCAGTGCGTGTCAGATGGCCTTACGGCCAGTAAAGCTTAATTCAATTAATTCAGTTGGCAGTTGAGTTCACTATAGATAATTTTTTTAGTAGTTCGTGGCTACAGTTTTGCCCATGTTGATTGCAACTCCAACTACGTGGGGGAAAAAACATAAGTCCACGAACAGCAATAGAACAGATTTAATTCAAGATCAATCACATGAACAGAAGTCAATAGGTTGGTGGAATATATAGAGAATAAACACTGCCTTTCACAGCAATGCAGGAAAAAACTTATACTAGTTCAATGTAACAAGGACGAGGACGAGGTAATGAACAATAACTAAAATATTAACCAATCAGTAAACATACGCGTCGATGGTTATTCCAAGGGAGAGGAAACAGAAGTGTGATTATTATCTTAAAGAAATACCGTGCATGCCTCCAAATCTCCAATTAATTGCTGCTCCATGCATGCTTAGCAAAATGTTCATGCAATATTACCATGATTTCCCTCATCATTGTACATACGCTATGCGAATCCAATTCAAAGAGAGTAAAATCCTATATGAAGGATGGCAAAAAACATGCGAGCAGACATTTCACACATAACGACTAAACTATGATTTTCCGTAGATATAAGCGACTCCAGGTACATTCGTATCCATTGGATGAGCTTGAAGATCTTTGCTCCCCCTTCACTCAGCCTTGAAGGGTACTTTTGCAAAAACATCCCAAAACCTTTTTTTAAAAAAGCAATCAGGTCCTTCGTCTTCTTCCTCTCTACTACAACTCCCAACCCGAGCTGGCCACCACCCACCGACAGTGCCTCCAGCAACCACCGCCGGGCATAGGTGTGACCTCGCTGGCGCATCATGGACGCGGGGCGGCGCGGAGGCGGCTCAGTGCGGCAACCGCGACAACGGCTCCAGTGCATGCGCGGTCGCCGACGACCACCGTTGGGCGCGGGCCCAATCTCATCGGCGTGGCGGCTCCATCGCATGGCGTCATGGTCGCGCGCTATGCCCGATGGTGTTTGCCGGCGCCGACGGGTGGCAGCGGGCTCGATGGAGAGGAGGAGAAGGTGAGAGGAGGAAGGAGGACACAATGGTTTTGAATCTGAAAATTTGTGGGTTTTTTTTTGCAAAATGAGCGTGTGATGAGAGGGGTGGTCTGAGCACGAATCTTGGTGCAGATCGTGCGGTCGTGAAGGTATATGCAACCGCATGTACATGTGGGAATGGCTTTCCCTTTTAATTTGGTTTGTCAAAAACTCAAAATTATAAGATTGATTTTACATGTGAGCTGAAGTAGAAGAGGCAAATTATATTTTTCCCGTTAGCTGTTTAGAATCAAACCTTCAGTAATAGTATGTTTAGCTCACTCATTCATGAAATATCAAAGGCCAACCTTAAAATACTGTTTCACCCTTCCTAAATAGTATATATATACAAGTTACTATCCATATGTAGAGTTCAGCTTACTGCAAAAACTTACTGTTTGGTTTCAAAGTTTAACTTAAGGACTAAATAGCGTCTGGGGTGAGCATCACCTGCTGTAGCAGCTCTTCCTTAGAAGAAAAAGGGGACCAATCAAGTATTATCTGCAAGCTACTATCCCAATCACCCTGTGAACCATACACCAAAGGTACGATATGGCCGTCTTTGATTTGAAAATCAAGCTGTAATGGTGATGGACAATGTTAGTTCGAGATAAATAAGCCTCCATGAAATATACACTACTGGAACTTGGCATACCATGGGGACAACAATGTCATCCTTCATTGTTCTCCTCAAGAAAGTGTACGAGAGTAGACCAATACTCAAGGTAACATTACTTAGGAGAAAAAACAAAATGACCATCATTGATAAATACAAAAGATTAAACAAATGCATGACTTTTCAAAAACAAATCTATGATGACTGAAATAAAATATTTACCTTCCACGTATTGCACGAGTAAAAACAATTGCATCAGCACCAAGTCTCATTGTGCTTGTCTTAAAACCATTTCCATCTGCATAGTGGCAAAAGGTAAGAAATGTTCTACAATAAAAAAAAAATAGCAGGTAGATAATAGATGAAAATAAATTTCTTACGACCATTCGGACTAACAACTCTCAACAATTATGTGAAATTACAAGAACATTTCATACTTGAAAAGAAGACCTGAGTTATATAATAAATAGCAGATTAAACCATATTAATGAACTTGAATAAAAAAACTGCATTCCTTGTGTCATAAAGAAGTGCATTCAAATGTTTTATCAACAACTTGATTCAATCCTTGTGCATTCCATCAAATAGCACATCACTACAGACAAAACTACAATACAATATCATGAACAGCATAGAGGTTCTAAGGATTTAATAACACCAAGATGGTGTGCCAACCATTATTGGAGCATCTTCATTTGTTTCCATTTCCTTGTTTAGTAGCTTCTTCCAGAGTAAGATGCACAATTCTTAAAATGAAATTACAAGTTTTGTATGAAATGTACATCTACTTGAGAGGAAAATGAAACCAGTCATATAATCTTCCAATGTAATCAAAATAATACACACATTGTCCAATGGTTGTCTTTGATTTCTTGGTTGAGAATCCTAGACTCATGCATTGACGTACACCTTCAGGATCCATTCCTCCTCCATCATCTGTGATTGCAGCTCCAAGTAAGCAGGAATTAATAATAGGGAAGCTTTGGATCCAGCCCAACCTATTCCACTTTCAGGCATGTTTTGAATCTGGGTACCTTGAAAAACCAGCATCGGGCTATTGTCTTTCAAATTGATGCTTTTATCCACTTTTACAAACGTAGCGCCATTGCGAATCTGAGATAGATAAACAAACAACAATTACTTATTTACTTCTATTTGCAACATTCCAGCAACAAGAAGCTAAGGAAATTCTAGAGGATTAGACATTTCGAAGTTAAATGTATGAAGTATCTACAAGATATTACAAACCTCATCAACCACATTGTCGAGAAGTTCAGCTATAGCTGCAATCAAAAAGAACAAGAAACAAAGTATTAGGAAAACAATTAGCCATGGCAACACAAGTATCTTGAAAACATCAGATAAAGAACGATTGTTATAAAATTGACAACACCATCTAGTCGTTTTGTTTATTCTGATCAAGCATGCATCTCAACAACAATCTTTTCAAATGTATTTAGTTAACAAACAATATTGTTACTTAAAAAGAAAGAGCAAAGAAGGGACCATCAATTGCATGCTCTCTAGGATTACTAGTGTGACCAAGAAACTCAGATGGACCAGTATTAACGCATTTTGCTGTCAAATACCCTGAATGTAAACATCGGGCAAACGGGAAATTTTTTTGCCTAGAAGTATAGCTACCTGTTTAGAATATGTTTACAAATGTCCTTATCATCAAGTGAACTGATTGATAACAGCAACTACACCAGCACATATGGTTTTTCAAGAACAGTCCTGAGGTTGCATTTGGTTTTTGAATTTATCCGGAGTGATTTCCTCCCTCTAGTAAAAAAATTGTCGCTTGAGATGCGTACAAGTCAAACTTCTAAAATTTTGTCTATCAATATCTTTTTAAATATTTCTTTCGGTGAACTTACATATTATTATGATTTTATTTATTGGGCTTTATAAACAGATTGCAATAGTAATTAGTAGACAAAGATGCATTTAGGAAACTGTGTCGACATCCCAAACAATGACTGATAGGAATTGAAAGAAATATATGATCCATGGGATGACGAGAAAGAGGTGGAAAGATAGGAGAGAAAGGTACCAAACCAAATTATCTCATTTAAGTGGTCATTAAAGGAGATATTGGACCAAAAGATAAATGGGGTAGACAAATTACACTTTTTTAAATAAATATGTGCCCAAATAGCAACATTGAATATCATTTTTCTGAAGTAGAATTATCCTCTCTCTCTCTCACTAAGAACTAAAGTAGATAAAAAGCGAACAGATTCTCTTCCTACCTTATTTACTCTCTTATTTCCAATCCTTTTACTCCCTCCATATCACAAAAACTTGACATTTTGGACATTGACACAGTCTTCAAAATGCAACTTTGATCACTCATTACCAATGCAATTTATTAGAAAAAAATCATCACAAATATAATATTATGGAAGTGTTTTAAGGCGAATCTATAAGCATGATTTTCATGTACCCAAACCAAGTAATTTAGAAGATTTTCATACATATAAAGTTTTAAAACTGACTTAGTTAAGTCGAAAACATCAAGTTTTTGTGATATGGAGGGAGTATTTGTGTAGAAGCAATGGGTAGCAAGTTTTTAGCTTTTTACAAGAAAAAGGTAATGACATAGTTGTCTAATATTCTAGCAACTTTCAAAGATTGTTCCTCCTCACTCCCGCAGGTCAATCATGTCCACAAGTACCAAAGTTTGAGTATTGCCAACTGATCCCAAGTGTTAGAACTATCTCCTCAACTGGCTGATAAGCGAAAACTACTAGCCTGCAATCTAAAGAGCAAGGCTACTATACATCATTGGCAACAACAGCAAGGCTAGAAGGTCCTACGCACACCAAAATATGAATCTTTATCATCCACCCAAACAGTTATTAAAATTTCTTCCACTGAGAATCACTTGATCCAACAACATTAATAACAGGAACGACCATGCAGTATGCATACCCCATCCAAAGTAATCTAGGGATACCTCTTGCAATAACTTGATATATCCCCTTTTTTCAAACAAACATAGCCCATAATTTAACACAAAACTTTGATCCCCAATCTCTAAATCCCCAACCACGTCGGTCACCTACTTCACCAACACAAACAAAAAAGCAAACCCAATCACAGGACGGAAGGAGCGAGAAGCAGAGGGGAACCAACCTCCGAAAGCCCACTTGTGGGAGGTCGCATTGGTGTGGAGGAACTTGGGGTGCACGCGCGCACGGTCGAAGTCCCCCAACTCCAGCTCATCTACGGCCACAAACAACACCGCCAGAAACAAAACGCCATGTCAATAGTCTCGCGAAACAAGGGCGAAAAAAACAAAAATTCATGCCAGGGCCGCGCGAAACAAGAGCAAAGCTAGAGAAAGGGGAGCGCTGGAGAGGAGGCGAACCCTGGAGATCGCGGTTGGGGGCGGAGGCGGCCTCGAACACGCCGCCGGCTTTCCAGAAGCTGCGGCAATCGAGGGATCGGCCGCCGCCGGCCATCGCCGCCGGCATTTGAGGGTCTAGGGCGGTGGGGTGCTGGGATAGATGATTCCGAGGGCGCCGGCGACGAGAAGGTCTGGGAGTCGACGGGCGGGGACGGGTGCCGCCGGGAGGAGCGCCGTGCGCTGAGAGGGGCGGCGAGGACTGATGGTGTACTGGCCGAACGGGAACGGCCGAACGGGGCTATATTTCTTTATAGAGGTGCCGAGATAGACCGGACCGAGTGGGACGAACCGGGCCGGTCTGCGCTGTTCAGCAGGCCCGGTTTTTAAGTTCAACAAACCAAGGCCTTGTTTGTTTCAGATTAAATTAAATGAAATGAAAATTTGTTATTTTTGTATAGGCCAAATTGTAATATTTTTGTAGTTATTTGTGGGGTTTTAAATAGTTCTTCTTAGAGTTCGCAAAATATTTTTTTCATAATTTTTTGAATTTTTAAAACGTATTTCAAGTGGGTCAAAAATTTGCTACAGTAAAACACAAATCAACATTAATCTGAAACAAACAAGGCACAAAATGGAAGAGGTCCATCTTACCGCCCAACTCTCCGCAGAGTTCGATTTTACTCATTTTCAAAATCAGATATCTAACTTTCCTGACTATCCATACTAAACAAAAGAACCCCTTGCACCGAGTCCATGCCGGTTTTGGACGATGTGGCGTCTTAGTCAGCATGGTTTCATGAAAATAAATTTTGAAAAATTGTAGACAATTATATAATACTTAGAAAATATTATAAAAAATCTACAAAATGAGAAAAATATTTAAAATCTAAAAAAGTAATGGAAGTAATGTTTGCGTCTATACTAGAAGAGAAAAGTAATTTTGTCAAAGAATATATTTTATTGGTTAAATAAATCAAGTATTTAGAAAATTTTTATTTGACTTCTAGAAAAACAAGAAAAATTACTTTAGCTTCTAAAACGATGAAGAAATTTATAAAAATTTAACGATGTTATTTTAACCTTTGAATTTGAAATTTTTAAACTACAATTAAAGGACAAACTAACTTTGAATGTCAAATTATAAATTCAAATTGAAAGATTAAACTCGAGGCCGTCGCGGTTCGTTATTCTTAGGCTGTGTTGGGACCCAAAAATGGAGTCAATAACCTTTTGTGTCTTAAAATGTACTAATCCTTGAATCAAGTAAGCAACACCCACAGATTTTATATCGGTAGATCAAATGTCATCATCGAAATACATTATTACATCAGAGAGTGCATGCCAATGTGGCACTTATTACATATAGCTAGCCATATGTGTCTAGAACAGCGGAACACATGGAATATAAGTTCAACTCTAAATTAAACAGCAACAAAATATATCCCACATGTAACCTGTAGGGCGAGCTCCTAGGCATCAGCAAAATCTTCGTTCTGGGACTCCGGTGGCGAACCCCTCGAAGTACTCCTCTCCTTCGAACTCATAACACTGGGAAACAGAGACTGCTCGTTGGATTAAATAGCCCCCGGTTGAAACACAAGGTTGAGTATATTTAACATACTCGCCAGCCCATCTCACTGGGTTTACTTGCATCAAGACAATTTTTTAAGAATAACTCCTATTTGTTTAAAAGTGTTTTGATAGAATAACAACCTTTGAATCATTTAGGGTGTGTTTCATTACCTAAATGAGATGGTTCCTATATGGGATGTTACAGAATTTGTGTCCATCCATGTGTTTTATTGGGTGAACTGTACCAAATCATTCTTAACGTTGGGATACAGAAAAATGGAATATTCTCTCAATATGCTCGTTCGCTCAGTTTGGTCGAACGACACCATACAACTTTCTCTCGCAAGCTCTTACTTCCTCTTAATTCATTTTTTTTACAGTATACCAAATTTCAAATTGATTTTCGTTTTGAATCTGATTTAGATTTGAAATTCACTTTAAATTTTAAATCTGTTTAAATTTTTAGATTTTGAATTTGAAAATACGTTTGAATTTTAAAAAATTGATTTGAATTTCAATACACCTTGACTATTGAATTTAAAATCCGAGTTGAGTTTTTAGACCAAAAAAATGAATTTATTTTTTGAGTTTGGGTTGAATTTAAATTTCAAATCATTTTTTTATAATTTGCTTGAATTCTGAATTGCAAATACGACTTGAGTTTTGAATATAAAATTTAAATTGAATTTAAATTTAATTAGAATTTTGAATTCAAAATTTGATTAAAGAAATCAAATGTTAAATGTAGTTTGAATTTAAAATCCAATTTGAATGTTAAATTTAAAATTTGGTTTGAATGTTGAAATTAAAATTAAATTTAGTTTAAATCATATAAAATAAAATTATGCGTAAGGTTAAATTTTCTCAAGATATAGAGTGTTATTTGATGGTATTTGAATAGTTGAACCATTCTACGTCATCTCATATGAGAACCAAACAAAATCTTGTATGATCCTGTTCAACCCTCAAAACATATCACTTGAATCATATCGTACAGAACCATCCCATTCAACTTGTACGATCTCATACAGGTTCAACTTGGTACAAACAACCAAACACACCCTTAAATATTCTCCTTTGAAATTCCAACACCAACCGGATTACCCAAAATCTGGCTATCTCACGGTGCTGACCGTTGTTTTCATCATACCCTCACAACACCCACTACAGGATAGCAAAACCCATTTAAAAAATAAAGAAAAGAAGGAATAAAACTACCATTTTGATCACACCACCGTCATCCGCCCTTAACCATGGACATGGCTTTCATAAAAGTTTCTACTCTACAGAGTGCAAACAAAGATAGGACTCGTGTTCAACAATGTCAACACGGCCACACCCACAAAGGATCTGGTCAACGACAAGCGGTGACCAGGCATGGAAAAAGAGACCTAGCATTTTAGGAGAAGCCGGACGTGGAAGTAGATGGCACTAGGATTCCGTGTCTGACGCAGATCTTTCGGGTACGGGGAGAGGGTGAAATCACGACCATTATGGCGAAAGGAACGGCAGGTGGCGAGGGAGCTCTAGCTGGGTAGGTGAAGTAAGCAAGGAAAAGGTGGGAGGATTGGTGATTGGTCATGATATCCTGAGTAGGAATGTCGATATGGATGTCGATGGTGCAGGCGACCCAATCGGTGTTAAGGTGGGGGCCACTGGTGATAGACATGATGACAACAATACTATGGAGGTTGAATGCAGAGGTGCATATCGCTCTATTGACATCGACGCAGATCTTGGATTGCGTGGGGCGATTGGGCGTGTAGCTTGGGATGGACAGAGGCACCGCTAGAGATGGAGGTGGGAGATAGGGATGGAAAAAACGTGTGGCTCATGGCTCGCCTCGGGCTCAGACGAGCTTGGTTCGGCTCAACGCGGCTCGGTGGTGCAAACGAGATCGAACCGAGCCTGTTTTTGTGACTCGCCAGGCTCGGCTTGTTTACTAAATATGAATGGGGAAAAGGCTATGCTCATGGCTCGGTTCAAGCTCGGACGAGCTCAACTTGGCTCAACGCTGCTCGGTGGTGCAAACGAGCTCGAGCCGAGCATGTTTTTTTGGGCTCGCCAAAGCAGTGACTCGACCCTGGCACGGGTCGTTTTTTACCGAGCTTAGCCGAACTAGACTCGGCTCGTATCAACCCTAGTAGGAGACCTAGCCAGAGAAGGGGACAGATCTCGGTTCGGTAGAACTTGGAGGTGTGACCGAAGCAGCAACGAACACGACACCATATAGGGTCTTTGCAAGTAGACATTAGGTGATTGCGAGCAAAGCAGCAGAAACATCAGCCTTAGCCTCAGAGGTTGGAAGATATCAATACGAGCGGGGGCATAATTCCTTTCGCCGGAAGTGGCAAGGTCTTCTTTCTCTACTAGAATTTGGTTGGGCTTTACCACTTGCCATGGTTGAGACGCGGGCAGTAAAGGCCCTCCGGTGTGGGTTGAGGCGCTAGTACCACCACCGAGGGGAGTAGGAGTATTAGCGTATAGGGAGCAGCGTCGCTTGCCTCCAAGAAATAATTCTAGCCACCTCCAAATGATACTAGGCAAGCAGTTATAGAAATATAAGTAGTTAACAATACTAGCCATCTCCAATGATTTACTATTAAATTAGGAATCCTATCCGTTATTCATCCTCTACTCTACTCGTACTTTTTTTACTATTCATCTATATTCTCCTCTCCTATATTTTATTCGTTATAATGTTATAGTGTTGGAATAAGAATAATGTCTTAGGACATTACCAATGGGCGCCTAAGGACATGTTCAGTGCTATACTTTTTTTGGACCCCAACACTATTCACTTAGAATGAGATAAATAGTGTTGGGGTCCAAAAAAGGTATAGCAATGATTAAACATGCCCTAACTTAGCCTATCCTAATACTATAGCAAATAAATTAGAAGGAATAAAAATGTAGATGAACTGTGTGGTTAAATAGTGTTGAATAGACCTAATTAGCTAGCACACTACTTTCAGATCTTCGGCTCCCTATCATAGACCGGTGTTTGGTTCAGGCAAGGGCACTAGCGACTAGTGCATAAATGGTTTGGTTCGAAGTCTGGGTCCTCCAGGTGGCCATCACTACAGGAAACGAGAATTGTGTCATCGGCCGCAATGTCTGTTCCAGCGGCCCAAGGCCCGACGACACCATTTTTGACCTGTGTCAGCGGCTCTAAACAGAAACCGATGATAAACATACTCGTCGGCACCGATGCCTGGTCAGCCACATGAGCTGTGCCAGCGGCTACCACTACGCCGACGACACAAGACACGTTGACCTATCGACACGAATGGAATTTTGAATTTTGTTAACCGCCAAATTAAGTTGTGTCAGTAACAAACAGAAGCCAACGACACAGGCCCTCCCCTCTCACAACATCTTAATGTCCCAGAAGGGAGGGTTTGAAGGCGATCCCACATGGCAGACAAAAGACTTCTCTACCATGTGGTGCCCAACAATTGATCTGTGGGACCCTCACGGCACAACGCCGTCTCCGCAGCCGTGCCGTCAGGTTGTGTCGGTGTGGGCGAATCTCACTGGTTGCCGACATAGTCCCCCCTAGGTGGTCGGCCCAAAGATACGGATTTGTCGTCGGGTTTCTCGTAGGACGTTGACACAAACATCCTGTCGTCGACGTTGTGGCAACGGACCTGTGTCGTCGGCCACACGCTTGTGCCGGTGGTTTTTGTGCCACAAAGTGTTATTCCTATAGTTGTCACGACCCCCTACGTCTCCACAAGGAATCCCACACCATGATCTGATACTAGGCCCAGACTAGTACCTCATGATAGACAATTCAATGGCTATCATCGCTGGTATTAATTCCATTATCAAAATAACGGAGTACTTCAAGGTAGCATCATACGCTATTAAATGGAGTATTTCAAGGTAGGATCATATGCTATTACAATAAGACTAATATTACCAAATATTAAGAATGGATAAAAAGAACATCAGAGCAGCAACAGCCTTACACGACAATTTCCAAGCAATTGACCTGGACACCCGCAGCTAGTCCTGCACACCTGAGTTCGGACCCTCCTGATCCTAATTAGACTTGCTCAAACTTATAAATTCCGTTTCATTCCTATCGGAACGGCCGGAATATCCCGTTCCGACATCCTAAATGGAACATGGTAGGCTGAATCCAGTACCGGCCCAATTTCCGGTTGATTCCGGCCGTCTTGGCCCAATCTGATTATTCCAGGCGGAACACACTCTTCCACCCATTTCGGTACCGGGCCACATTGAGGTAATGTCTCCTTCAAACGGGCTGTGCACGTCCAGCCCCAAAGTGTTGGAAAGCCTGGGGGCGATGCGAAGTGATGGGCGGTGCGACGGGGCGCGGAGCGAAGGGACGGCCGATCCAGTAGCAGGAGAAACGGAGATCTGCATGTCTAGCGGCCTCGTCCGGCAACACTACTACTTCCTCCATAAGCGCATGAACACCAAGCCACACGCCGACCTACTTCAGCTGTAATCCCCTTTCAAGACCCTTCGGCGCAGTATTCGCAGTCGCAGGTAGGCAAACAGAGAGCCAGATACATGGCCGCATGCTTCTGATTGTGTTCCATTCCGATTACGATTGTGTTCTATTCCGCATGCTTACCAGGTACCACTGATTGTCTATGTTTTGTTTTAGGAATCCCTCTACTTTTACCACTGATTCATAGTGACATAGTAGGCGGTTGTGATATTTTTGGCATTTTGATTGTTTGGGATACGCATGATATTGGATGACCAAGAAAAACAGATCGATTCTCACTAATTTTTCAAATAATTTTGGTAAACATATATTTATTTTCTAATATTTATATTATTAAGAGAAAAACCGGAATGGTACGCCGGAATGGACCGGTATCGGCATGTTCCATTCCAATGGAAAAACCGGAACGGTCACCGGAATGGAATTTACAAGTTTAGAACCCTTTAAATTTGAACCGTAACACATGTTTTTTTAATCAACGAATGACGTGGCTCACCTAAGCAATCCTTAACAATGTATGCAAAGGCAAAGATGGAGGGAAGGGTTATTTTACACAAAACCTATTATTTTACACAAAACCTATTACTAAACAGATTTTAGTTGCCAAGTTTTAATTAAGTGAATGCATGATCTTAAGATATTACCAACAATCATCAAAGGAAGGTGTATCCTCGCACCAGGCCAATCCCAACCTACACTAGTCAAGTTTAATTATTAAAAAGGTGGAACTACATGTGAAAACTTCTCGTTCCGTCCATAACCGTGAACACGGCTATCATGATAGTTTTAACTCTACAGAGTGTGTACACGTTCCCCACAGGCCCCGTCTCATCCCAAAGGAGATACGGTACAAGGCCTTTCCAGCCTACTACGCCTACCACTTCACTTGTCCTTTCTTTTGGTTTCCCGGCCCCGCTGGTATCCGCCGCGGTAGGACGCCTACTACTTCTGGACACCACCCGGGGGCGTTCCCTATTTAAGCCATTCGGTCTCAGAGATGAGACGAACCTGCCCCTCAGGTAAGGTAGCTAGCCTTCTCCTAGGGCGAAAGTATCGAACCATAACCGGACAAGTCGCGAGCAAGTGGTTAGTAGGTTTCGTAGGGTACTAAGCTAGGGCCAAACGCACAAGTGGTCGCACTGTTTGGTCTTCTTATAGTTCACAAGCTTGAGTCCTTAGTAGAGGAGACATCCATACCACATCCACAACCCAGAAACCATCTCACCTGGGTCTCCTCTAACCAACCACACATTGATTTTAGTTGATTAGGGTTTAACCAAAACAATCGTCGAAGCCTCGGCTTCGCCGTCTCATTTTAATAAGTGATCAACCAATGCAAACCTAACATCTAATCAAAGGATAGGCTAAGGAACAATAGAGGGGTTCATCAATCAAGGCTACAACATGATAGTAAAAGACTAACATGGTCGGATACTCACACACTAGTCTAATATGTATGCAAGAGTAGCATTATAAACATAAATACATAAAGTGGAATTGTAAAACATGGGATAGGAGTATGCAAACTATTGCTTGCCTTCGAAGAAGCCGGAGCTTTGCGGATCTCCTACAAAAATTCCCGGCAATAATATCCAATTCCAAAAATATGTTATCTACATGTAAATCGAGGAAACCAAAGCAAGCAGCAGATCCAAGTAATGAAAATATACTAATAAAGATATATAAAAATTATAGAAATTATTTGTAATTTAATGGATCTGGAATCACCTGAATTGGAGCTAGGGAACTCCTTGAACAATTCCAAGAAGTTTCGGAATAAATAGAAACTTCCTAGGAAAATATAAAAGTATTTAAACTCTAATTAGGCCCAACTCCTCTTTCTCTCGACTCGACCCAAAGCGGCCCAACGAGCGCGCGCAGCAGCCAGCGCCGATCGGTGGGCCCCATCGGACAACGATACGTGGCGGTTGACAGGCGGGCCCCACTGTGCAGTGGCCGCAGCTGCTGCAAAGCACGCGAGGGCGGTGGCAGGATGCGTGGTGGTGTGCGGCTGGGCAGCGGCGCGGTGCGCGACTCGTGGCAAGGCCGTGTTGGCTGGTGGCGGGGACCAATGGGAGGGCGACACGTGGCGGTGGGTGCCAGCGGGACGACGCGCAGGACGATGGCGCCGACGTGTGGTGGACATGGCGTGGGTGCACACGGGTGGGAAGTGGGCAGCGGCAGTAGGCGCATGGCGGCTGAGGATTAGTTGGCGCAGAATCTGGGGCGGCGGCGGACGAGGTTCGTCAGCGGCGATGTCGGCGACGGCGGCCCGAGAGGAGAGAGAAACTTTGGCAGCTTCTATCTTGCTCAATTCTTAGCCAAAATAGGTGATTCATATGCCCGTCTTGACCGTCTCGACAAGCTCTACGACATGGAGGTATCTAATCTAGGGTTCGGGTTCGGCACAGATAGAGATACCCCGAAAAGTTTTCGGGAGGCTACGGTTTGGTGGTTACCAGCGAGGGTGCAAGGGGCTATCTGGGCGGCCTGCATTTTTGCCGCCGACACAGCGTTCAATCTATGTCGGCGGCCTCTTTTACGCCGACTAAAAAGATTGGTCCAGGGTAGACTGCGCGACCCTTCCCTGAATGTCTTTGTGTCGTCGTGATTTTATTAGGCCGCCGACAAAATGTGGCTTTGTCGTCCACGTAGTGCCGTCAGACCTTTGTCGTCGGCCCGCAATCGACATTAGGCTTTGTCGACGGGAGTTTGACCTATGTCGTCGGTTTTTGCCATCGAAAATGGTGTGGTTTCATGTAGTGCTAGGGCTCCAACCTTGAGGCTTCACGAGTTGTGGTTATCAATGGATGGTCATGGGGCGGTTATATAGTGTTGGGGAGGGGTGGATTCGGCTGGGATGAAATAGGAAAGGTTTAGGAAGCCAAATCCGACTCGGAGTAGAATTCAAAGCTTGTTAAATTGGTAGTCCATCTTCCCCTTCAATATTTCGGCTGAGACGCGGGGAATAGGTATTTTAATTCTTGTAGAAGACACCCTAATTTTTGTAGTTTTGTCGGGAAAGTATTCCTATTATTTCATGCGAGATCCTTCCAAATAAAGCCTTTTTGGGTTTAATCCGAATCTGCGGGTTGCCCAAAAATTAGGAAAAGGCAAGACATATATTTGGGAACCTAGAGCACGCGCTGAACCTTCCCCATCCCAATTTTAAGCAAGTCTTGTGCATAAAATAGATTAATGGATCATAAAATGCTAGCTATAATAGGTTTTTATCTACGCAAATAATAAAACCAAAATTTATCTTATGTTTTATCTCTTTTAAAAACACTTGGGACACCTAATAATTTTATTAGGATGTCACAATAGTGCATATTCTCTATGGTGTATTAGATCCTTCATCGTTTCGGCCTATTCGAGTAATAGCGAGACCACATAAGCATGCTAATTAAATCGCCACATGGAGGGTTCAATTCGTATTGTGGGTCAAGAAAAGCTTTGCGTCATAGCTCTGCAAATTCTTTTCTCTTCGCAACAGCATTTTTTTTTTTTTTGGAGGAAAGTTCGCAACAGCATTTAGACTGCCTTGCAATTCGCTTAGGGCGGTATCGATCACCCCATCCCGCTCTTGGGGGGCAACAGCCACGTGCCGCTCCTATTTAGGGCGGCAACACCCTGTGCCGTTCCACGAGCTGGGAGTGGCTCAACCCATTATCGACAACGCCAGAATTATAATTGCCTATCTGTAATTAGGATTTTTTGAGATGGCAAAAAGAATCGCCAACGGCCGGCCTATAGCCGACTCACGGCTGACGCCAGCGAGCACGTATTCCATTGCCTCACATGCGACCAGCACAGCAGCAGAGGGTGCCAATGTTGGACTTGTTCTCCCTTTCTTGTCCCAGGGGGCGCGCCACCTCGCGGAGCTTCTCTTTAAAAAGACGATGGAAGCTAGCCAAATGCAGAGATCAACCAAGAGGGTAGAAGCAAATCTTGATCTATCACACTCGACCCGAGAGAGCACGAGGGTCATGGCGCCGGTTAAGGTGTTCGGGCCGGCAATCTCGACGAGCGTCACGCGGGTGCTGGTGTGCCTGGAGGAGGCCGGCGCCGAGTACGAGGTCATCAGCATGGACTTCCAGGGCAAGGAGCACAAGAGCCCCGACCACCTCGCTCGAAATGTAAACTGTCTATCTGATTCCTTTCTGCTTCGTCCTCCGTTCCGGTTTCTCTCTCCGATGAATCGTACGGTACTAGATCGATATGCATGCTATGCCGCGAACTGATGTACTGCTGATGTTCTCATGCAGCCGTTCGGGCAGGTCCCAGCCCTCCAGGACGGGGATCTCGTGCTCTTCGGTAAGTCAGCTTTTTTCTTGCCGGCTGATATCTCGGCCTTGCGATGTTTTGCTCGGTTTATCTATCTATCTGATTCCTTTTTCAACTTTGAGGGTTTTGCGACATAGCTTCGAAAGTCAATCCACCTCATTTGATTTGCGCTTTATAGCTTTTATTAAATAAGCATTTGAAAGAGAGAAAAACATGTTCAAAAAACGAAATCATTTTTTATTTTGAATGAAGATAAGATATAGATATACAAGTTAAATAATCCAATCAATCCGGATTTTCCTCAGCCACATACGGGTACATATACTTTCGCAACCATTCAATTTGTGTCAAAATCCGTGCATAACCCCAAGGGGTGTGTTTGCAAAAGGTGCCTAAAACTTCTTCCTCATCTTCCCCCTCCTCCTCTCTCCCGAGTTAGCCGCTCCTGGCGACCACAGCCTCCAACGGTGCGCGACCATGCCGGTACGGCTTTGGCGCCCATGCGGCCTAACGGCGTGGCGCAAAATGGCTCAGCGGCGTGGGCGGGCAGGCTGGTGCTGGTGTGGTCGTGCTCAGGCCACCTGATAGTCACTGGCATTGACAACAAAGGGTGGTGGCCCGCGGCGGGTGTGGAGAAGAGAGGTGGGTGTAGGAAGAACAAAGGACTAGTCCGCATGAAAATTAAAATTGCGGGAGTAAGGGGGAGGTTTGTAAAAAGACGGTGTGAGAAGGTGAGTGATCTGAGTACAAATCTTGAAGCGCATCGTGTGGTCGTGGAGGTATATATATCCGTATGTACATGTTGGAATGATTTTTCCAAATCCAATCGATATATGCATACATGCATGTATATCCTTGTCTCTTCCCTTGACTATGCTCATATACATTGTTAGGATATGCCTCTAAATATTTGTTTTTACTAATTTCTCCTCGGGTACGTCTATATAAAGGCCCTCTTATACCCTGTACAATTTGCACCATTAGTAAAAAATAGGATTTTTTTCAAATTAAATCCTGTGTTTGGGCCGCTAATTCCCAACATACATCTTTATCTGCTGGGCGTGTGCAGAATCGAGAGCAATCGCAAAGTATGTGTTCCGCAAGTACAAGACGGAAGAGGTGGACCTGCTGAGGGAAGGCGACCCGAGGGAAGCCGCCATGGTGGACGTGTGGACGGAGGTGGAGGCTCACCAGTACCACCCAGCGCTCTCGCCTGTCGTGTACGAGTGCCTCATCAACCCCGTCATGTTTGGCATTCCGACCAACCAAACCGTCGTGGACGAGAGCTTGGAGAAGCTGAAGAAGGTGCTCCAGGTGTACGAGGCTCATCTGTCGGAGCACAGGTACTTGGCCGGAGACTTCATCAGCTTCGCCGATCTCAACCATTTCACCTACACCTTCTACTTCATGGCCACCCCGTATGCATCTCTCTTCGACTCGTACCCTCACGTGAAGGCGTGGTGGGAGAGCCTGATGTCCAGGCCATCGCTCAAGAAGATCAGCGCAAACATGGCTACGTTTATATAGTTACAGGGCATACATGCATATGCAGAAGATACATGCCTGGTCAATATATGTGTCGTGTGGCGCTCTATATGCTTGTTACTTGGCGTGTGCTTTTGTTCGAACAAGCTGTTAAAATAATCTCGTTCCATGTCTGAGTCATTAGGAAGTTGTTTTCGTTTTGGACTCGGATGTCAGGTTGCCCTGTTTTGCAACACGAGCCCGGAGTACAGAGTTTGTATTAAAAAGTTTAGGGGCCGACTTTCTGTAATTGAAAATGAAATATATCTCTTAGTCGAATTTTTTTTATAGAATTACATCGTAAATTTACTAAAATTGTACGTTATTAACCAATGTAATGTTAGTTTTATCAATGTATAATTTTAGATTGAATGAAACAAACATGATGACTTGAAAAATAGAAAAACAATAGTATGTGAGCATGTGTATTTACTAAATGTTGACGCTTGGGACCTCACGTCATGGCCCCGAGGGTGGAACTGCAGAATTTGTAGAGAGGGGTGAGCGGATCGCTAGGACCCTACAAGTTTGGACTCCCTACGCAACGCTGGGAGGGAGAGCGCGGATGCTTCGAGACAAGACTTTTTAGGCTAGTTTGGACCTCTCGATAGAGATAACAGCCCTATTCCAGTGGTTCTTAGTTGGATGTGGATCAAAGGAATACCGGGGGGGTTGTCAGCGTGGACTGTGGCCGGTGAAAGACTCTGGCGACCACTTGGAACACTAATTCCTGTCTCTAACTACGGTGTTTGTCTACCTCTTTGGTCGATCTTCCTAGCGTGTGTCGAGGGTTGTAGGGATGGAAAACGGGTCGGGTCCCTCCGGGTCCGGCCGTCGTGGACACGGACCCGAGACCCGAACCGTGGACCCGGACCCGGACCCGAAGTTACTCTCGGGTCTAAACCCCTACCCAGACTGGACCCGGCGGGTACCCGTCGGGTCCAACCTAAGAGAGCAGGAGAGAGGGAGGAGGTGCTCGCAGGGGAGACGCACCGTGCTCCCATGTCCCAGGCGAGCGGCGGCTGAGGAGAGAGGCGGCGTGTGGGTGCCTGGGTCACTGGGTGGGAGAGGATTTAGGGACTTAGGGTTAGATGAGGGGGAGATGGGAGGCAATGACAACATGGGACCACATGTCAATCTATCATTTCGGGTCCGGGTCTGGGTACCCATGGGTCCAATTTGAGACTCGGACCCGAAATCGAATACCCATGGGTCCTAAATGGGACCCGGACCCGGACCCATCGGGTCGGGTACCCGCGGGTACCCGGACCCATGGGTATTTTTGCCATCCCTAGGGGGTTGTGTGTGTGTGTGTCTTACCTTGTATTGATCTGTATATGTATGCCCCTCCCCTTCTATTGTTGAGTGCGGCCCTTTATAGCTGTTCGGGCCATGTTTGAATACATCATGCCATCGTGCTAGTAGGCCCTGCGTATTTAATTAATCAATGGATGGCACAGGGGCGTAACCGGGGCACGCTATTGTAGGAAGTTGATATCCGTTTTGTCTGTCAACTCAGACCCACTTCTATTGCTGCGCATGCACTGTTCTATCGCCAACCTATTCCTGTAGCATGCATTTAAATAGCGGGCTATAGCGACGCTATAGCGGCTGGAGAAAGAGAACGCTAGGCTATGCCCATTTTTGACGCTATGGCCGCTAAAGCGTGATTTAGCTCCGCTAAGCGGCGCTATTCGCTAAGTCCAAATTGTGAAACCCTAATTGAATTTCATGAATCATGTCGTAATGTCAGTATCACAGTATGTCACTTAAGTGGAACCTTGCTACCTAGAAACATATTTGTGATCATAAGTTCATCAAATATCTTGGTTACCATGTTTTTTTTTCACCAATTACTCGTATTTAACTATTTTTGCATGGTTTTTTATAAAAACCGCTATCGGCCATAGCTCCGCTATAGCCTTATAGCCTTTCAAAAAAAGTTGCTGCTATTTGCCATAGCCCGCTATTTAAAACCATGTCCTGTAGTGCATGTTTTGTAGCTCCCGAAGCAGGCGGGTCATTCCAAATGTTCGAGGGGTCCTGCCAAGGTTGTGGCTTAGCTAGAAAGCCATGCCTGGGAGGTCCTGCCTCGACACGTGCCTACCTTGCTGGTATAGCCTAAGCAAGGTCTTGGTACCACCAGTCTTGAACCCTAGTTACAACTGGGCCGATTGCCAGGCCAGAGTCTCAGAACCAGCGCAAGTTAGGTCCAGGTGGAGCCCTGTGTTGTTGCTGTAACTGGCACGCACCGATACGGCAATATACCAAACAAATCAAACGGGCAGAGGGAAAAAAGAGAAGAAAAAAAAAACCTCTCCAAGTCCACATCGAATTCGTGCCCGCACCGCTTCCTCCAATAGAAGATCAAGAAAGCATTGCGCGGTTGCGCCTCCCTCCTCCCGGTGGCGCGGCGTTGTTGGAAGCCATCGATCGTCTTCTTCGGGAGGTCGGGAGGAGCGAGGAGCCCAACCCCATCCTCCACCACAGGATGGAGAAAGACGGCGACGCCCTCCCCCACCACCACCACACCATCCGGATCCCCTCCCCAGGTGCGTCATGCCTGCTCTCCCACCTTCTGGGCTCTTCTTCGATCTTGATCTTTCCCCGACCAAATTCACTTCCTTTTCTCTCATCTAGGGCCAGGTTCTTTCGACCAATTTTAGTCACTGGTTGCGAGAAGCTGGTGCTAAGGATTTGGTAGTTCTTGGGTGTCATTTACTGGTTTTTTTTTTTTTTGTTCTTGGTGCTGAGTCACAGCTAGCATTGAAGAACAGTGGACTTATGTTGGAAACCAAATCCGTTTCCCAACGCTTGATTGACGTGCACGCCCTATTTTAGGGTTTAGGGATTTCTTTTGCTCTTGTTTTTTGGTTTTTCTTGATGTGCTCATCCAGAGAATGTTGTCTGTGATAGGGGCATGAGTGTTGTGTTTTGACTTTTGAGAGCATACGTCTCATAGTCCACTTGACTCCAAGGCCTGAGTGATAATGGTTCATTTTTTTTTTGTGAAAACTGAGAATATATGGCTCCTACTTGCATATTATGATATTTGATTTTTCATGTATGTTATTTTAGTGCACTTGATATATCAGTGGTTACTGGTTCCTATGCTGTGGAAGTGTGGAGTAGCTAGTTTTGGAACCAAGCTCTCATAAAACTTGGCTTTATTAAATAAGGCGAGCACTAGGGTCTGGACGTCCGGACCTGCTGACGTTAGCCTGACGTCATCACGTAACCTGCGCGAATACCTACGGAAACCTGAAAAATAACAGTAGAAACCTGATGAACCGTGACAACCTGAGGACGAAACTTGAGATTTCAGAAAGTTTTCGAGAGTAAGAACCAAGTTTCGATAGTATAAATTCAAGTTTCGGTAGGCAATATCCAAAGTTTCAGTGGGCAAAACCTATGTTTCAGCACAAAAAAGTGAAGTTTTCAAAAAAGTAAGACCCAAGTTTCAATAGTGCAAAGTCCAAGTTTTTATAGGGAAAGATCCAAGTTTCAGTAGTAGAAAAAGATACATTTTCATAAGAAGAAGTCCCCAGAGTTCCAGATCGAGAAAAGAGAAGGTCTCATATGCACAACTCTAAGTTTCGAGCACACAAATCCTAGGTTTCCAGAGACAAACCTCAAGTTTCGAGTTTGAAATATGATGGGTCTCCTCTTTGCCTCCTTATTCCCCAAATCCGGTGAGACCTTGCCCCTTGCTCGCGACGGCGACCTTCACACTCCGCGCTTCCTCATCGCCGTGGTCGCCGCCCCCTCAGATCTGACGGCGATGCTTGGAGCACGGCGAGGGGGGAACTCCGCCCACGCGCTCGGGCGTGGGGAGGACAGGCAGCACCGGCCGCCGCACGAGGAAGGAGGCAGCGGGACGGCTTCGACGTCGACGAGGGAGGGATGTTAGGCGAGGAGGAGGAAGCGCGAGGGGGAGGAGGAGCGCAGGCAGGCGGCGCCGGAGCACGGCGAGGAGGCGCAAGGCCGGGGGAGGAGCGCGAGCGTGGAGGGCGAGCGAGGAGGAGGAGGCGCGAGGTCGGGGGGCATGAGAGACAGAAAGGGGGAGGAGCTCCGCGCGAGAGCCAGAGAGAAATGAGCAGGGAGGAGTCCGGACGGACGGACGGACGTCCGTCATAAAGTGTTTTCGTAATAAAAAGGCTCGTATCTATATATTGGGATCAATGGCTGATTCTTTAGCTGCCGAATACGAGGGTGAACAGATTGCAAGAAAAATAATGCGCAACCTGGAACAGGATTTTGGAGAAGTCTCTCTCATAAAAGTTCTTAGTCTTGTTAATCGTTTTCTTTCTACCAAGTTGATTGAAGGTGTTTCCATCAGCGAGCATATGAACAAACTCTGTGTTTTGGCAGAGGAATTAAAGAATGCAGGCTATCCTTTTAATGAAGAAGTGCAGGTTATGATGGTTCTGAACTCTTTGCCAAATTCTTGGGAACAATTTAAAATATCCTTCTGTCATTCTGAAAGGATGCTTAGCATGCGCATTTTGAGACATCATCTACTTATGGAGGAAGATAGAAAAGTTTCCCAGGGAAAGGAAAGGAATTCTAATAATTCTGAGTTACATCTTGGAGAGGACAAGTCTAAAAGGAATTGGCAAAAGAGGAAGGCAAAAGGTGATCTAAGAGAATCTTAACAAGAAACGCAATCGAGATGATCATGGAAATTATGAATCAACTCAGAAATAACAATGATAGGAGGAATTTCAAATGTCATAGTTGTGGTCAGTACGGGCATTTTCAGAGCTGACTGTAGGAACAAGAAAAAGCTTAATGGACAAAATAAGGAAAACAATACCCCAACTCAATCTGAAGGAAACACTTCGCCTAAAGGTACATCTAATGTTTATGTATGCACTGAATCTTTATTTACTACTACTTTTCCAAATAGTTGGGTTGTGGATTCTGGTTCTACATCTCATATTGCTAGAGATAAGAATGCTTTTACTTCCATGCAAACAATTCCAGGGGGGCATAGATATGTCTACTTAGGCACGAATGCTAAAGCTGATATACTTGGAATTGGAAATTTTGTCCTTACACTCCCCGGTGGAGGAAAATTGTTATTAGAGGACACTTTGTATTCACCTAGCATGAGAAGGAATTTAATCTCAGTCTCTAAGTTGGAATCTACTGGCTATGATATACTATTTGGAAATGGAAGAGTTAAAATAATACTCAATGGGAAATTAGTGCATACCGAAATTCGTCATGATGGTCTTTATTTTCTTGATGATCCATTAGATGAGGGTAACATTAATTGTTTAGTTGGTGAAGGAAACTCCACAGTAAGAAATATTAATGACAGGAATATATGCTCGGAATCTTATTTGTGGCATTTACGACTTGGTCATATATCTAAAAACAGAATTAAGAGACTCATTAATTCTGGAATTCTACAATTTAAGTGGGAGGACTATGGTATTTGTGAGGCATGTATAATGGGTAAAATGACTCGTGCGCCTTTTCCGAAGGCGGAAAGGTCTAATGAGCCTCTTGCCATTATTCACTCTGATATTTGTGGTGAATTTTCCACTCCCACTAAAGGCCAAAAGATTTATTTTATTACATTCATTGATGATTATTCGCGATATGGATATGTTTATCTTCTTAAACACAAGTCGAAAGGTTTTGATGTGTTCAAGATATTTAAAAAAATACATGCCTGGTCAGCCACATGAGTTGTGTCCGCGCTACCACTACGCCAACGACACAAGACATGTTGACCTATCGGCGCGAATGGAATTTTGAATTTCGTTAACCGCCAAATTGAGCTGTGTCAGCGGCAAACAAAAGCCAACAACACAGGCCCTCCCCTCTCACGACATCTTAATGTCCCATGCGAGAGGGTTTGAAGGAGATCCCACATGGCAAACAAAGGACTTCTTTGCCATGTGGCGCCCAACGATTGATCTATGGGATCCTTACGGCTAGACCTGTTCATGGGCGGCCCGGCCCGACCCGCCCCGAAAAAGCCCGACCCGGCCCGGCCCGGCCGGTGCATCGGGCCGGGCTCGGGCCGAGAGAATTGCACGGTAAGCCGTGACCGGGCCGGGCTTCGGGCTTTCGGGCCGGGCTTTCGGGCTTCGGGCCGGGTTCGAGCCCGAAACCGAAGCCCGGAGCGTCGGGCCGGGCCGGGCCGGGCTCGGGCTTGGTCCCGCGGGACCGGGCTTTTCCAAGCCCGGCCCGAAACCCGGCCCGGCCCGGCAGATGATCAGGTCTACTTACGGCACAACACCGTCTCCGCAGCCGTGCCGTCAAGTTGTGTCGGTGTCGGCGAATCTCATTGGTTGCCGACATAGTCCCACCTAGGTGGTCGGCCCAGGGATGGGGTTTTGTCGTCGGGTTTCTCATAGGCCGCTAACATAAACAGCCTGTGTCGTCGACGTTGTGTCAACGAACCTGTGTCGTTGGCCGCCTGACGACACACGCCTGCGCCGGCTGTTTTGTGCCACAGTGTGTTATTCCTATAGTGCACATTCTCTATGGTGTATTAGATCCTTCATCGTTCGGCATTCGAGTAATAGTGAGACCACATAAGCATGCTAATTAAATCGCCATATGGAGAGTTAACTTCGTATTGTCGGTCAAGAAAAGCTTTGCGTCATATATAGCTTTGCAAATTCTTCTCTCTTCGCAACATTTTTTTTAGGGAAGTTCACGATAGCATTTAGGCCTTGTTTGTTTCAGATTAACGTTGAGTTGCGTTTTACTGTAGCAAATTTGTGACCCACTCGAGAGACGTTTACAAAATTCAAAAAATTATGAAAAAATATTTTGCGAACTTTAAGAAGAACTATTTAAAACCCCATAAAATATCTACAAAATATTACAACATTTGGCCTACACAAAAATAACAAATTTTCATTTAATTTAATTTAATCTAATCTAATTTAATCTGAAACAAACAAGGCCTTAGACTGCCTTGCAATTCGTTTAGGGCGGTATCGATCACCCCATCCCGTTCTTGGGGGGCAACAGCCACGTGCCGCTCCTATTTAGGGCAGCAACAACCTATGCCGTTCCAACCTGGGAGTGGCTAAACCCATTATCGACAACGCCAAAATTATAATTGCGGGATTGACTTATCATCAGATGCCTAAGAGTTATTTATCTCTCAGTAGATTTTCTAGACCGTTGATCAAACGTCTCTTCGGAACATATAAAAGATGTAACGGTAGAATCTAGCTATGTGAAAATTGACTGACACTTATTTAAAAATCAGTCGCCTAAGAAGCTGCAAAACCGTATAATTGCAATATCTGTAATTAGGATTTTTTTGAGATGTCAAAAAGAATCGCCAACGGCGGCCTATAGCCGACTCACGGCTGACGCCAGCGAGCACGTATTCCATTGCCTCACATGCGACCAGCACAGCAGCAGAGGGTGCCAATGTTGGACTTGTTCTCCCTTTCTTGTCCCAGGGGGCGCGCCACCTCGCGGAGCTTCTCTTTAAAAAGACGATGGAAGCTAGCCAAATGCAGAGATCAACCAAGAGGGTAGAAGCAAATCTTGATCTATCACACTCGACCCGAGAGAGCACGAGGGTCATGGCGCCGGTTAAGGTGTTCGGGCCGGCAATCTCGACGAGCGTCACGCGGGTGCTGGTGTGCCTGGAGGAGGCCGGCGCCGAGTACGAGGTCATCAGCATGGACTTCCAGGGCAAGGAGCACAAGAGCCCCGACCACCTCGCTCGAAATGTAAACTGTCTATCTGATTCCTTTCTGCTTCGTCCTCCGTTCCGGTTTCTCTCTCCGATGAATCGTACGGTACTAGATCGATATTATGCATGCTATGCCGCGAACTGATGTACTGCTGATGTTCTCATGCAGCCGTTCGGGCAGGTCCCAGCCCTCCAGGACGGGGATCTCGTGCTCTTCGGTAAGTCAGCTTTTTTCTTGCCGGCTGATATCTCGGCCTTGCGATGTTTTGCTCGGTTTATCTATCTATCTGATTCCTTTTTCAACTTTGAGGGTTTTGCGACATAGCTTCGAAAGTCAATCCACCTCATTTGATTTGCGCTTTATAGCTTTTATTAAATAAGCATTTGAAAGAGAGAAAAACATGTTCAAAAAACGAAATCATTTTTTATTTTGAATGAAGATAAGATATAGATATACAAGTTAAATAATCCAATCAATCCGGATTTTCCTCAGCCACATACGGGTACATATACTTTCGCAACCATTCAATTTGTGTCAAAATCCGTGCATAACCCCAAGGGGTGTGTTTGCAAAAGGTGCCTAAAACTTCTTCCTCATCTTCCCCCTCCTCCTCTCTCCCGAGTTAGCCGCTCCTGGCGACCACAGCCTCCAACGGTGCGCGACCATGCCGGTACGGCTTTGGCGCCCATGCGGCCTAACGGCGTGGCGCAAAATGGCTCAGCGGCGTGGGCGGGCAGGCTGGTGCTGGTGTGGTCGTGCTCAGGCCACCTGATAGTCACTGGCATTGACAACAAAGGGTGGTGGCCCGCGGCGGGTGTGGAGAAGAGAGGTGGGTGTAGGAAGAACAAAGGACTAGTCCGCATGAAAATTAAAATTGCGGGAGTAAGGGGGAGGTTTGTAAAAAGACGGTGTGAGAAGGTGAGTGATCTGAGTACAAATCTTGAAGCGCATCGTGTGGTCGTGGAGGTATATATATCCGTATGTACATGTTGGAATGATTTTTCCAAATCCAATCGATATATGCATACATGCATGTATATCCTTGTCTCTTCCCTTGACTATGCTCATATACATTGTTAGGATATGCCTTTAAATATTAGTTTTTACTAATTTATCCTCGGCATGCCTATGTAAAGGCCTCCTTGTACCCTGTACAATTTGCAGTATTTGCAGTACCACTACAGTGATTTGTTTTCTGTGATTTTTTTCTCTCCACATTGGAGGGTTTTTTTTCAAATCAAATCCTGTGCTTGCGTCTCTGATTCCCAACATACATCTTTATCTGCTGGGCGTGTGCAGAATCGAGAGCAATCGCAAAGTATGTGTTCCGCAAGTACAAGACGGAAGAGGTGGACCTGCTGAGGGAAGGCGACCCGAGGGAAGCCGCCATGGTGGACGTGTGGACGGAGGTGGAGGCTCACCAGTACCACCCAGCGCTCTCGCCTGTCGTGTACGAGTGCCTCATCAACCCCGTCATGCTTGGCATCCCGACCAACCAAACCGTTGTGGACGAGAGCTTGGAGAAGCTGAAGAAGGTGCTCCAGGTGTACGAGGCGCATCTGTCGGAGCACAGGTACTTGGCCGGAGACTTCATCAGCTTCGCCGATCTCAACCATTTCACCTACACCTTCTACTTCATGGCCACCCCGTATGCATCTCTCTTCGACTCGTACCCTCACGTGAAGGCGTGGTGGGAGAGCCTGATGTCCAGGCCATCGCTCAAGAAGATCAGCGCAAACATGGCTACGTTTATCTAGTTACAGGGCATATATACATGCATATGCAGAAGACATACGTTTATCTAGGGTTTGGACTCCCTACGCAACGCTGGGAGGGAGAGCGCGGATGCTTCGAGACAAGACTTTTTAGGCTAGTTTGGACCTCTCGATAGAGATAACAGCCCTATTCCAGTGGTTCTTAGTTGGATGTGGATCAAAGGAATACCGGGGGGGTTGTCAGCGTGGACTGTGGCCGGTGAAAGACTCTGGCGACCACTTGGAACACTAATTCCTGTCTCTAACTACGGTGTTTGTCTACCTCTTTGGTCGATCTTCCTAGCGTGTGTCGAGGGTTGTAGGGATGGAAAACGGGTCGGGTCCCTCCGGGTCCGGCCGTCGTGGACACGGACCCGAGACCCGAACCGTGGACCCGGACCCGGACCCGAAGTTACTCTCGGGTCTAAACCCCTACCCAGACTGGACCCGGCGGGTACCCGTCGGGTCCAACCTAAGAGAGCAGGAGAGAGGGAGGAGGTGCTCGCAGGGGAGACGCACCGTGCTCCCATGTCCCAGGCGAGCGGCGGCTGAGGAGAGAGGCGGCGTGTGGGTGCCTGGGTCACTGGGTGGGAGAGGATTTAGGGACTTAGGGTTAGATGAGGGGGAGATGGGAGGCAATGACAACATGGGACCACATGTCAATCTATCATTTCGGGTCCGGGTCTGGGTACCCATGGGTCCAATTTGAGACTCGGACCCGAAATCGAATACCCATGGGTCCTAAATGGGACCCGGACCCGGACCCATCGGGTCGGGTACCCGCGGGTACCCGGACCCATGGGTATTTTTGCCATCCCTAGGGGGTTGTGTGTGTGTGTGTCTTACCTTGTATTGATCTGTATATGTATGCCCCTCCCCTTCTATTGTTGAGTGCGGCCCTTTATAGCTGTTCGGGCCATGTTTGAATACATCATGCCATCGTGCTAGTAGGCCCTGCGTATTTAATTAATCAATGGATGGCACAGGGGCGTAACCGGGGCACGCTATTGTAGGAAGTTGATATCCGTTTTGTCTGTCAACTCAGACCCACTTCTATTGCTGCGCATGCACTGTTCTATCGCCAACCTATTCCTGTAGCATGCATTTAAATAGCGGGCTATAGCGACGCTATAGCGGCTGGAGAAAGAGAACGCTAGGCTATGCCCATTTTTGACGCTATGGCCGCTAAAGCGTGATTTAGCTCCGCTAAGCGGCGCTATTCGCTAAGTCCAAATTGTGAAACCCTAATTGAATTTCATGAATCATGTCGTAATGTCAGTATCACAGTATGTCACTTAAGTGGAACCTTGCTACCTAGAAACATATTTGTGATCATAAGTTCATCAAATATCTTGGTTACCATGTTTTTTTTTCACCAATTACTCGTATTTAACTATTTTTGCATGGTTTTTTATAAAAACCGCTATCGGCCATAGCTCCGCTATAGCCTTATAGCCTTTCAAAAAAAGTTGCTGCTATTTGCCATAGCCCGCTATTTAAAACCATGTCCTGTAGTGCATGTTTTGTAGCTCCCGAAGCAGGCGGGTCATTCCAAATGTTCGAGGGGTCCTGCCAAGGTTGTGGCTTAGCTAGAAAGCCATGCCTGGGAGGTCCTGCCTCGACACGTGCCTACCTTGCTGGTATAGCCTAAGCAAGGTCTTGGTACCACCAGTCTTGAACCCTCTGTGGCTCGGGAACTCCTTCCAAGCAACCCCAGCTCGGGCATCCTTTAGGAGCGGTGCTGCTCGGGAAACCCATCTGAGCATTTCTGTCTTTGCTCGAACAATTCTGTTGAGCATTCTTAGTCGGACAATCCCTCCGAGTGTCCCCGAGTAGCAGATCTTTGCTCGAGGCACTTTGACCTGGTCGCCCCAAGGCTACCGTCAGTAACGGCGCCAGCGGTAGCTACATACGTTGTCCTATCCCTGCCACTAAAGCATAGCATTTTATACAAAATTGCACTTTGATAAGGGGTGCAATTTTAGTGTTATCAAAGTGCGGCTTTAAAGTGACTAATATCTAAAAAATTTTAGACGTCTAAATATTAGCAAACGAGCGAGGTAGCCAGCGCGTTTTTGAGGCTAGATTTATCTCTAACTCATAATCTATATCTAATATATTAGATCGGATTCAGAATTTATCTCTAATATATTATATCATCTTTAGTATTTAATCTGAATTTCTAATATTTTGTTTAATCTAAGCCGCATAGATCTTTTTTTCTTGAATTATGTGAGAATTTCTTTGATTAATCTAGACTGTTATAATTTGGTCCCCCCGTTGATCGAATGGCTAAAATAATCATATTATATCATCTTTAGTATTTAATCCGAATTTCTAATGTTCTTCTTTCAATCTAAGCCGTTATAATCCGGCCCCACAAAATCAACAGCATAGATTTTTTATTTTTTCTTGATTTATGTGAGAATTTCTTTGATTGATCTTAGCCGTTATAATTTGGTCCCACCGTTGATCGAACGGCTGAAATAATTTGGATGATGTGGATGAACGTGGTGGCTTCTTTTTCCCCTCCTTTATATATAATAGATAGATAGATAGATTTGATAAACGTCTGATAAATCAAAATTGATTCATATCTTACTTTTGATTCAGTTTCCAAATTATAATAAATAAGGATGAGTCAAATACATAAAAAGGAGGAAGCGCGAGGCGAGGAGGAGCGCAGGGCAGGGGGAGGAGCGCGAGCGAGGAGGGCGAGCGAGGAGGAGGAGGCGAGAGGTCGGGGGCACGAGAGACAGAGAGGGGGAGGAGCTCCGCGCGAGAGCCAGAGAGAAATGAGCAGGGAGGAGTCCGGACGGACGTCCGTCATAAAGTGTTTTCAATGGTGAGCACTAGGGTCTGGACGTCCGGACTTGCTGACGTCAGTCTGACGTCATCACGTAACCTGCGCGAATACCTATGGAAACCTAGAAAATAACGGTAGAAACCTGATGAACCGTGGCAACCTGAGGACGAAACTTGAGATTTCAGAAAGTTTTCGAGAGTAAGAACCAAGTTTCGATAGTATAAATTTAAGTTTCGGTAGGCAATATCCAAAGTTTCAGTGGGCAAAACCTATGTTTCAGCACAAAAAAAGTAAAGTTTCAAAAAGTAAGACCCAAGTTTCAATAGTGCAAAGTCCAAGTTTCTGTAGGCAAAGATCCAAGTTTTAGTAGTAGAAAAGGTACATTTTCATAAGACAAAGTCCCCAGAGTTTCAGATCGAGAAAAGAGAAGGTCTCATGTGTACAACTCCAAGTTTCGAGCACACAAATCCTAGGTTTCCAGAGACAAACCTCAAGTTTCGAGTTTGAAATGGGATGGGTCTCCTCCTTGCCTCCTTCTTCCCCAAATCCGGCAAGACGTTGCCCCTTGCTCGCAGGATCCGGCGGCGCGACGGCGACCTTCACACTCCGCGCTTCCTCATCGCCGTGGTCGCCGCCCCCTCAGATCTGACGGCGATGCTTGGAGCACGGCGAGGGGGGAACTCCGCCCACGCGCTCGGGCGTGGGGAGGACAGGCAGCACCGGCCGCCGCACGAGGAAGGAGGCAGCGGGACGGCTTCGACGTCGACGAGGGAGGGATGTTAGGCGAGGAGGAGGAAAGGATGAGGCAAATACATAAAAAGGAAAAGTATGACTTATTTGTCTACGCTGGAAAAAATTTATACAGTGGTCTTAACACTTAATCTATTGATTAACATGAATACATGATGAATTAGAACTGGTAATGCTTCGCAAAGATGGTCGTCGCCGATTGAGAAGACGGCAATGGAGGAGGCATCGATGCGAGGGGTGCCGCTGGTGGTCGTCGTCCCCGGGCCGGTGATAGGCCCCGACGCTGAAACATCAGCCTCTACATGATCGTCAGGTACATGACGGGCATCAAGAAGGCTTACCCGAACGGCGTCAAGGCGCCCGTCGAGTATATCTCAACCATATCCGTAAGATACCACCATACCAGAACCCAAAAACATCCGTGCATACAAAATTACAAACCCAAGCTTATACCTGCTTCTGCCTGTACTTCCCCCTGTTGTACCCGTCTCCAGCTTGTTCCCGCCGTCGCTCTTGCTCGCCTTCGTGTGAGCTACTACTACTCAAGATCTGCTAGCTCCCGCATCAACTACGGCTACTATGAAGCAAGTACCAGGCTTCGTGTGAGCTCCTGCATGGCATAAGCAAGTACTAGCCGGTGGTCGGAGACGCCAAGATCCGCTCGTCGGAGCACACATCAACCAGCTCAAATCAGCAATGGAGCAAGCAGAAGAATTGCACATCGGTGAAGGGCGAGGGAGATATGGATGGCACACACATTAGAGGAGGTGAGGAGGACGGGGGAGTCGAGCAGCTCGACAGGGATGGCGAAGTAGGATGACGGCGAGACGGGCGATGAGATGGGAGGGCTGGGCGGCTGCGCGGACTTGAACTTGGGACCCCGGCTAGCGCGTCGCCACCGCCGGAGAGCAACTCGAAGAGGAGACCGAGGGATTGCTGGATTGGGGAATGGAGGTTGGGGGATTTGGGGGGTTTTTTTTTGGGGATTTTTATCATGGATGCCATTACGAAACAAATAGCAATCACAATTGTTGTTACAAAACAGCTAATATTATAGATGCCCTTTTATACTTTGTTTACTTTCACTCATGCCATTTTGGAGCCATTTTGAACACTGGATAGAGACATAGGGTGAAAATACGCTGGGAAATACAGAAATACAGTGTGTTCCACATGTCAGCTCTTTTTTATACGCTTCTAATCGATCGCACAGACCTCATTCCATCGATTCTTCGCTCGCGTGGCGGCGGTCTAGGGTTCTTCCCCTCGCGCGGCGGCGGTCTCGACGCCGGCGGCCAGAGCTCGCAGAGGCGGCGGCGGTTGGGCGGCGGGAGCTCGTCGTTGCGCCGGCCTCGGCGACGGCGGCTTCTCGTGGCGGGGACGGCGGCTCCATGGCTGCAGACGGCGGCGGCCTCTCGTGGCGGTGCCGGCCTCGGCGTCGGCGCCCTTTCGTGGCGGAGCTGGCATCGGCGACGGCGGCGGCATCGGCGGCGGCGGCTCCATGGCTGCAGGAGACGGTGGCGGTGGCCTCTCGTGGCGGCACCGGCGGGTCCATGGCTGCAGGCGGCGGTGGCGGCCTCGGCGACGCCGACTCCATGGCTCCACCGCAGCATCATTCTGCACGGCGACCTTGATGTTGCTCTTGTTTTGCTGCTTTCGTCCCTATTTGGTCTTGTTGTTTTGCTCTTGTTTTGCTGCTTCCAAGTTCATCCCTGCAATTTGTGTAATCCAATTGATCTCTAGAAGTGCGGGATCCCATTGCTGTAAGCAATTGTGTAATCCAATTTGTGTAATCCAATTGTGTAATCCAAGTTGTGTAATCCAATCGATGCAATTTGATCCAATGTGGATCAATGTATGAATTGCAGTTCAATTGATATCCAAGCAATTTGATCCAATTTGCTGCCGTGAGCTCCCGCGAGCTCCAACGAGAGGCCGGCGCCGCGAGCCCCCGCCGTGCCCCGTGAGCAGAGGCCGCCGCCGGCATCGAGGCCGCCGCCGGGGACGAACACGAAGAACCCTAGACTCCCCTTTGCAGCTGCAACGAACACGAAGCTGTACAGTTTACTGGCTTGGGATTATATTGATGAGCTGACATGTGGGGCCCTGCCGTATTTTCGTATTTTCATTCGTATTTACACCCGGTATGTGCTGTCTAGTGTTCAAAATGGCATGAATGAAACTAAACAAAGTATAAAATGGCATCTATAATAATAGCTTTTTTGTAATGGCCATTGTGATTGCTCATTGTTTTGTAATGGCACCCATGATAAAAATCCTTTTTTGGGTGTGGGCCTGTGCGGAGGAAGCCAGTGGGCAGTGCACGTGATATCTTACACACATATAGAATTGGCCCATAGGTCAGAAACAGGGTAACCATGGTTACCCATGGGTATAAAATTAAACTCGTACCCGAACCCAAATTATTTGGATACCCGAACCACAAAAACTATACGTATAAGTTGGGGCCCATACCCATGCCCATCGGTCGGATATCCATGGTACCCATGCACATTGGTTTTTTTGTCATCCCTATGTGCGCGCCCCTTCTAGTGTACGAGGAGACAAGCGCTCACGGACGGTACCTCTGCGTCGGCGGCGTGCTTGTAGAAAAATTTCTCCGAGAAATTTCTCAACCTCTAAATTCTAAAGGCCTCGAGCACGTTTCCCAGCATGTCACCGTGCACTCTTTGTACACGACCACATATCGCATCCTGGCCGGATGTCCATGACACGGTAATCATTACTAGTGCCGTGACGCCACCTCTTGTGCAACATCTGTTGTATCACTTTTCGCAACGCTTCCTCCGCCTCGACCTATCTGGACGTCTTGACATGTCTGGTGGCTGGTCTGATCTGCAGGGCAGTGATTATGAGCGCTCCTTCCCAACAACGCAGTATACCGGGCACCCGAGTCACAACCTCATGCCAGACGTGACCACTTGCGTGCCTACACGGCTATTTTGGTCATTATAGGTTATATCAGAGGTGCCGCCTATTTGTATAAGAGCCAGGGTACAAGTCTAAACTTAGCACGGACATCCCCTACCCATTACAACACGGAGTTCTTTTAATCTACTTGTACACGTATTCGATACCAACTCTAATAGATGAAACCAAATCAATTTGTTAGATATTAGACAAAAGTTAGATATAATTACCTTGGTTGATTCGGTTAGAATCTATACTACATACAAATTTAGTTCCAGTGGTGTTTTTAAAATTTGAACGATCACTCAATCCGGTCTAGAGCTTGGTTCACGATTCAATAGGTTTAACCGGTTTTACCAGTTCTATGTAATGGGCCATGCTAAGGCCTACCTAGGTAACTTCCCTGATTTCCCAAGTCCTAACCCCCACAGCCGTGGCCCATATCAAACTAACCACTTCCCCTTAGTCCCTCACACATAAGTAACCATAACCCTTACTACACATTACCTCTTCACACCAACGATTGATCCCTCCCGTGCAACACCTAGCCCCACTTCGACGTCACGTCTCTCCCTCTCCACCCGCCCCAACTCCATCATCTATAGTCCTCCCCACTCTAACTGAGCCCACCATCACTAGAGCTCCCCTACCCCCATCTTCGACGTCAGCACCGTCATTTCTCCCAATGATGAGCCATACACTGTCCTCCCCTTGATACTGGATGTGCCAATGTCCTCCCCAGCTCCCGATGTGTTGCCACCTTCTTCTCCTTTGACTTTAGCGCCTCCGCCTCCTTTCCCTAGCTTGATGCCCCCTCATTATCCGACCCTAGCACCGCCGCTGTCAATTTCCCTACCCGACCGGCTCAATGCTATGGTCCGATTCAGTGGTTCAGTTGAAAAACAACAAGTTTTTAATTTTTTTTGTCTAATTTCTTAGGCTTTTTTAAAGTCGACTGAAACAACCAAGCCACAATCGGTTTTCACGATTAAATTTGCGGTTTGGTGCCTTTTTAAAACTATGATGTTAACCAGTGTATGTACGAATAGGGCTGGTATTTACGTGCAAAAAATCCAACATCAATTAATCAAATCTATTTTTACATATCCTTTATATTTTATCGTACTTCATCCCCTTCAGCTTAGTTTCGTTATATTTTGTCTTCGATTGACTTGTTAAGTTTCAGGGTATTGCCTTTTTGATCGGTTTTAGAATATATCCGAGAAGTTGCATGCAAGTAAGTATTGTAGTGGCTTTTGTAGGCTTTTAGTTACCGTAATATTGTCTTAGTCAATATTGCTGTGCAGCCTATGCATCGCTGTTTTAAATATGGGCTAGATTTAACCCCGTTCTGTCAACCAAAACATTCATGGGTGATAGTTTGTTCATCCTCGTTATATCGGCTAGTTTGGTTTTGTAGTTTGTTACCCTTATTTTGTTGAAATCTGGTTTGTTTCTTTTTTCTCTGCTTAAGTTAATTCCAACGGTTTTATAATAGATTATTTACCTTTTTGATAATCTAAAACAATAGTTTTATTATCTTTAATCTTTTTGGACTTGCTCTCAAGTGTTGCAGGTTCTTTGCATCTTGGGTCTAATCGGCTATTTGAAATTGATTAAATTTTTTTACAATTATAATCAAAACTGGCTGGCACGCTCTAAACATTTCAATTTGAGGCTGAGGGGATCAAAACGCTAAACCCATGTGTGTTTAGCTGATATTTTCTGCGTGAACGCTTCAGGCCGGTGATTCCGAGCCGCCGACATGAGGCCCGAGGCCCCCTCCTCTGGCCTGCAAGTCTGCAACAGTTGAGGCAGCACCGGTTCCAATGATCCTATTTGGCGATTCCTCAAATCTCAATCCTCACATCGGCTGATCCTTTAGTTTCTTTAGTCAATTCCTCATTTTGTTTTTTTTCTCATTTCATCCGGAAAGCATATCAGTCGGGAAGTGGAAAAGGGGTAAAAAAAGAAAACCTGTATATGAATTTATAGACACGTACATGATCAATCGACAAGTTCGTTAGATGAGATTTTTCTAGAAATTCAGAGAATTTCGACATACTTTTCGTAGAAGAACGTCTTAATGAATATAATTTAAGTAGGCAAGAAAATTTAGCTATTTCTTCCCACGTACATAATTTAAGTGATATATTAGATCTTCCTATGAAATCTTAAAAAGATCATTTTGTATGTTTTTTTATCAGTGTAAAGGCTCCTACTTTTATTTCATCCGAGGCCTCAAAATATCGGAAACTGCCCTGCCATGAGCACCATCAGTTTCCCTAGTCTACCATTATATATTGCGGGCACTAAAATTCCGAGACCACGCTGGTGTCCTAAGCGCTAGCCCACAATCTGTTTTACTAGAACGACACAAGTACGGCAAGATGATCATAATCGGCATTTATTCCATTAATTAAAAAAATAAATGTAGTCTATTTGAGCCGTCTAGCCAAATAATACAATGCCAAAATATATTCTCATCAAACACTACATGAATCAGTATCAGTATCGGTGGCTAAAACCGCCGACACAGGTCCAAATACCGCCGATATTGACCTGTGTCGGCGGCTAACCGCCGACACAATCTTACCGACGCTACGTGGCCGACATAGGTTAACTATGTCGGCGGCCCCGCCAACAAAACGGAAACCTGGGGAAGGCTTTCATGCGGTTGGTCTATGTCGGCGGTATTTGGAGCCGTCGATATAGCATTTGGCAAACGGGCCCGATCCTCTCACGGCGCTCTGACTTGTGGGGTCCACGTCACGATCGAGATCGCGACACGTGTCAATATCTATCTCGGCGGCCGTTTTACATACCGCCGACATAGCTCCTTCCGCTGAGCTCCCAGGCCCCTCTGGCATTAAGTTATCTCGGCGGCTTATATATTAATATCGGCGGTCGTATCGGAACCGCCAACGTTAATATACTTAGTATCGGCGGTATATAAATTATTATCGGCGGTCTTATCGGAACCGCAGAGATTGCTATTGATCTGTGTCGGCGGTATATATACTTGCCGCCGACATTGATATTGATCTGTGTCGGCGGCTAATGTATTGCCGCCGACACTGTTATATTGGCAGCACAAAATATTGCTGCCAATTTTTAAAAATTAGGTTCAACCTGCAAAATAACCCAATCCCAACATATATTCAAATTCCAATTCACACATTCACAACCACACATATTTATAAGCTCGCCACCACGATTTCAATCCCAAATACAACCACATCATCCATAAACTGTAAATCATCGATAAATACAACCACATATTTACAATTCATATGTTATCAGTAGCGCACAAATAAAGGTCCGGCCTGACTAGCAAGTGGGTCCACATAAAGGTCCACCGTTATCGGACCATCTCTGGAGGGAACAATATCGGCGGTTATAGTGATGCCGCCGACACTGTATAATTGGCTGGAGCAAAATTTTTAAATTCATCCGGTGGGCGAGAGGTGGCTGAGATGTGTCGGTGGCTTAAGTATTGCCGCCGAAATTGATGAGGTCTGTGTCGGCTGCTTTATTTGGACCCCCGACATTGCTCTATCGACGGCATTTGGCCGCCGACACTGAATTTTCTGGCCGCCCACACTTGTAGCGTTTCCTGTAGTGAAAGTTGCAAATGCAGAAACAGAATAATCTGGATCCTTGCATCCCCCTCTCCTTTACCTAAAGAGTGAGTAGGTGTGAGGGCAAGCATGCAATCAATACCATGATCGCAAGCCAATACCCCACCTAGTGCATTTAATGATATAGGCTTTTTAGTGGGGTGAGTTATTTTTTTGCGTAAAGCTATAGTTGCACTACTTATTAGCAAGAATTTAGGCAACATATCCCGTGTACACAGGGGTCCTATGTAAACCCGTGTACACCAATGGACAAAAGTCATAAAAAATCTAAAAAAATTTATAGATTTCTTCATTGGTTGTTATACATATGTATAAAGTTTAAAGATCAAATGTATTCTATATTAAAGAGTTATAAAAAAGGAAAAATAATGACAAATTTGAATAGTTTAAAATTGATATAGTTTTCTCTTTTTTATAACTCTCAACATAATGAATTTGGTTTTCAAACTTTACATATAGGTAGAGCAAGTTCATTAGAACATTTACGATTTTTTATAAATTTTTTCATAAATTATGTTAGTTGGTGTATATGGGGTTTACACAGAAACCTTTGTGTACACAGGATATGTTGTCAAAAACTTAAGACATCCATTTTATAAATCAAAGGCGTATTGCGCTATCTATGCAAACTATTCATACATATGGGGAAGTTACGGTGGCGACATCAGCCATAGCTCTGGAATACATGTCCTAGGTGGCAGACCCATGGTATCCACAATTTGGCAGGCTAGTATAGTACCCATCAGAATGGTGTTACTATCCCCAAAGGTTTGGTGAAATGCCCATGGTTATGGAGCATGTCACCTAGGTAAGTGGCAGTAGACACCCTATTTGCTAAGAGACATGATCCTCTTGAGCTCAATTATGGCTAGGATCCTTAGATCCTCGGTATCATCATCAAGAGTAATTCACGTGTGTCCAATGTACTTGTCTTTCGCACTTGTGTAGATCTATCACCCAAGTGCATGAGTTTTCTCCCGTCTATACTGTTTACGTTCATATTCACGATCAGTGACCAACTTCGCCACTGCACCATTGACAAAATCTATACCATTGCAATGTTGATAGGATCAATCCATCATATCTATGCACAAGCATCGACATGTAGAAATTGACCTATTTTTGACCTAGACATGCAATTACCAAGAATTTTCAAAGACTTATCAGTTAGAAGAGAGTATTCTATTTCTGAGGTTATCAATTGACAGAGTAGGAAATTATATAAGGGATGGGTCGTGTTTACCTACATAATAATGAATTGGGTGATATCTAGACTAGCTCTAATAGCTAGTTTTTTATTTCACAAAATAACTCAAATAGAAAACACATAAATATGAAATTTTAAATTTAAAACAATATAAATTTAAGTAAAATATGGGTTAGAAGAATGATCTAGAGAAGTCTCCCCTTGGTTCTTCAGTATTGAATTCCTGATCTTGAGAGTTGAAGGGTGATCTGGACTACTTGAAATTTCCCTAGCCAGTTTGCTTGCGGCTGATGATGGGTCTACTTCATTTAATGTTATTTGGTCTTCTGGGGACTATGAATTATTATAGTAATAAGTTGCTTCATCGCGTTCTGATTTACCTTTATAATTAATATAGTGTTGATATTGCTACTGTATTTCTGTTTCACTATGGGTTTGTGAACTGATCTTTGAGACACGTACTGCTTACACAGATTTCCGTTTAGTAAAATGATGTCCCGACATTTTCCACCCAAAAAACACTATTAATTAATCGGCGTCACTATTTGGCAGGCGCCTGCGCGCCGGCCAAACGTGCAAGCGCCGCGATCAGCCGTTGGATCTTGGGTGCTCGCGCGGTTGGCCTTTAGATCGTGGGTGCGTCTGGCTTAATCCAATAGTTGGCACTCAATTAGTGAAAATTCCACTAAATTTCTACTGTTTTTTCATATTTTCATTTACTGTAAAAAATGTTTTGCGATTGTGGAATTTTTTGCGCGAGTTCTGATCTTTTATAGATTTATTTTGTTTTCTATTTATTATAGATTTCTTTTGTTTTCTATTTTTATAAATTTTATTTTGTTTTCTATTTTTCACGTCGAGAGATTTTTTGCTCGTATAATTTGCGAAATCGTGCAGGCGCAAAAAATTTCACTAAATTTCTATTGTTTTTCCACATTTCCATTTATTGGAAAAAAATGTTTTGCGACAGTGGAATTTTTTTGCGCGAGGTGTGCATGTATGTACGTGGCATGTGCCTGCACAAATGCTGAAATTGTAGGCGTCTGCCTAATAGTGCCTCCCTTAGTTAATCATTAAGCTAGCGTAATATTCCTCCGAATTTTTGCCATGCTAATTTAGTTCCTCGCAGCAAGTCAAACGGCCGCACCAACGGCAAATGTGCGATAGCTTGGGATCTTGATTGTCGCACGCCAGAAATATATCCAGTTTATTGAGTTAAGATTTTCGATCTACAACGATTGACTTATATTGCTTGGTGGCACTTGAAGTTCAGATTATAATTTCAGCAATAAAAATGCATAGAAACGGTGAGGACGCACAATCTCGTCAAGCCTCGGACTAAAATCGTCTACAGCCACCAAACTTCGGACTGGACAGCTACACATATATTGAACTTAACATATGTATATAGGGGTATTCTTGAGTACAATGTCAAGCCTAGGGCTATAGCCCACCTAGCCATAGGCCCAAATCCACCCCTGCATAGAAACATGTTCAAATTATAATTTCTCAGACAAGATTGAAAGAACATGTAATTTGCCAACACAAAACATTCAGAGTGTTCTTTTATTATTTCAAAGTCGAAAAAACAAATGTAACATGCAAATTTAACAAGAGGAAGGAATCAACGGCACGCTGCGGATGACTCGCGATCTGGGCGTGGCTCATTATTCAGCAATCACACACGATTTGTCAAGGAAACGCATGCAGGGAGGGTCGCAGACGGACAGAGAGAGCGGCGCTCTACTTGAACTTGGCCTTGATGGCGTCGACCAGGGCAATGCTGGTCCGGGAGGATTTGGCCAGCACGTCGGATGGCACGGGCGGATCGGCGGCGAAGAGCGCGGTCCCGGTGACCTGCGTGCCCGGGAGCTGGCTGTTGAAGCCGGCAAAACCACACTTACGTGACGCCACGTCAGCAAAACCACCGAGCAAAACCAGCTTGTGATGTGTTTTAAGCCGGTTTTGAAAGTTTAGGGGAACAGTAGACCAAATCATAGTTTAGGGGGTTTTCTGGACCTTCGTGATAGTTGATGTACCTAAAATGGACTTATTCCTCTTAATTATGGCTAGGATCCTTAGACCTCGGTATCATCATCAAGAGTAATTCACGTGTGTCCAATGTACTTCTCTTTCGCACTTGTGCTGATCTGTCACCCAAGTGCATGAGTTTTTTGCCGTTTATATTGTTTACACTCATATTCAGGATCAGTGACCAGCTTCACCATTGCACCATATTAACGAAAGTTGTACCGTTGCAATATTGATAGGATCAATCCATCACACACACACACACACACACACACACACACACACACACACACACACACACACACCACAAGCATCAATATGTAGGGATTGACCTAATTTGACCTAAACTTGCAATTACTGAGAACTTTCAAAGACTTATTAGTTAGAAAATAATATTCTATTTCTTAGGTTATCAATTGACAGAGTAGGAGATTACACAAGGGGAAGTATTTGCCAACATAATAATCAATTGGGTAATATCTAGACTAGCTCTAATAGCTTTTATTTCACAAATAGAAAACACATAAATATGAAATTTAAAATTGAAAACAATATAAATTTAAGTAAAACATGGGTTAGAAGAATGATCTAGAGAAGTCCCCCCCGGTTCTTGAGCGTTGAATCCTGATCTTGAGCGTTGAAGGGTGATCCGGACTACTTGAAATTTCCCTAGTCAGTTTGCTTGTGGCTAATGATGGGTCTACTTCATTTGATTTTATTTGGTCTTTCTGAGACTATGAATTATTATAATAAGTTGCTTCATCGCATTCTGATTTACCTTTATAGTCAATATAGTGTTGATATTGTTACTGTATTTCTGTTTCACTGTGGGTTCATGAACTGATTTTGGAGACATGTAATGTTTACACAGAGGAGTTCAATTTAGTAAAATCACGTCCCGACATTTTCCACCCAAAAAACATTCTTAAATCATTATGCTAGTGTATTCCTCCGGATTTTTGCCATGCGAGTGTATTTCCTCGCAGCAAGTCAAATGGCCGCACCCACGGCAAATGAGCAATAGCCTGGGATCTTGATTGTCGCACGCCAGAAATATATCCAGTTTATTGAGTTAATATTCTCGATCTACAAGATTGACTTTTGATGGCATTTGAAGTTCAGATTATAATTTCAGCAATAAAAAATGCATAGAAACATGTTCGGATTATAATATCTCAGACAAGATTGAAATAACCTGTAATTTGCCAACACAAAACATTGACAGGTTCTTTTTATTATTTCAAAGTCGAAAAAACAAAACATACAAAAATAACAAGAGGAAGGAATCAACCGCACGCTGCGGATGACTCGCGGTCTGGGCGTGGCTCATTATTCAGCAATCACACACGATTTGTCAAGGAAACGCATGCAGGGAGGGTCGCAGACGGACAGAGAGAGCGGCGCTCTACTTGAACTTGGCCTTGATGGCGTCGACCAGGGCAATGCTGGTCCGGGAGGATTTGGCCAGCACGTCGGATGGCACGGGCGGATCGGCGGCGAAGAGCGCGGTCCCGGTGACCTGCGTGCCCGGGAGCTGGCTGTTGAAGCCGGAGATGACGGTGGCGGGACCGTGCCCCCTGTTCTGCTGAAAGTGCAGGAGGCCGCGTGGGAAGACGAAGACCTCCCCCTTGGTGATGATCTTGGTGAAGAGCTTGTTGGCCGTGCTGATGAAGCCCACCTCGAGTGTGCCCTCGAGGACGAAGATGATCTCGGTGGCGCGCGGGTGCGTGTGCGGCGGGTTCTGCCCGCCCGGCGCGTAGTCGATGCGCGCCATGGACACGCCCAGCGTGTTCACGCCGGGGAACGACGCCACGTTGGCCGCCGTCACTGCCGACCCCACGGGGTTGCTGGTGTTGCCGGGCTTCTTGAGCCCCGCGAAGAAGAAGTCCTCCGCCGTCGTGTTCGCCGCCGGCTTGCACACGAACCCGTTCACCTTGATCGCTGCAGCCATGCATGCACAGAGAGACAGCCTGTCAGCTAATGCTCTTGCTCGCTCGCTTGGGCATTGCGGCAAGAACCATTGCAACAAACATGGCAAAGACGAGAGGTTTTCAGCGAACGTAACGATCGACACTCACGGGAAGCCAAGTCGGCGACGCAGAAGTCCTGGAGCATGTCGGGGTCGGCGAGGGTGGGGACGGCCAGCGCGAGGGCGACGGCAACGGCAACGGCGCAGGCTGCGAACACGGAAAGGTGGAGCCTCGCCATGGTCGATCCGATCAGCTTAATTGGTAGCTAGCAATCGATCGATGGAGTGATTCTTGGGTGGGAAAACGAGCAGAAAAGGAGCTCGTACTTATAGACAGGCAACTAGGCAAGGCGATGTGTTCAGCTCAGACCCAGCCAGTTTATGTTGGAAATTTGCCCAGTGATCAAACCATGGAAACAACGTACAGGATCATCTTGCCATCGTCGGCCTCTAGCACACAACGATCCACGTCGGTCTTGCCTTTGGACGTGCTCTACATGCACACGCTGATTAGCTTCCGAAAGCACGCAAACATGCACACGAACAAGACTTCCACGTACGCTCGTATGTGCGGATTCCGTTGCCGACTTTACTCATGTGTGCATATCTCGATTATTTTTGGAGCTCAAAACTTGCACTTTTTCTTGGCCCTTGGCCATCTATTTATACTAGACAAAATACAAGACTCCTACTCAAATTAGAACTACTAATTCTAAACAAACTCCATCTCAAGTGCTTTTACTTTTAGACAAACCTAATCCTACTCAAACTAGACAAAACTATCAAGATTAGATCCAACAATCACCCCCCTAATCTTGATCATAATCTTCTGGCGCGTCTCCTCCATCTTGACGCAACCTAATAACTTGATAAATATGCTTCCTTGCACATTCCCCACGCCCATCTGACGTGTTCACAATCTTGATGGGTTGCAGTCCAAACTTGTCCTTCAAATCACCTCTGGATACTCGGTTTTTCTTCTTTTCCTTCTTAATCGTCTTCGTTTTCTTTTTCTTCTTCATAATCTTCTTTGTCTTCTTCTTCATAATCTTCGTTTTCTTCTTCTTCACTATCGTTGGTGCCATCTTTATCTCCTCCTTCTCTGTATCATCTGCCTCCTCTACGGCACAGAAAGGATCTGATTCCATCACATTTGTTAAGTCGGTTGGAGTTGCACTTGATGTTCCCCGCTTGAACATTTCAAGCGGTACAACCTTTTCATGCACTTCTTGTTTTCTACGCTCATTAGTATATATGTTCAATTGAATCATATATAACCTATCTTTGGATCTTTTTACCTTTATGAGAAGCTTCCCGCTTTGCTCATAAACCCATAGATATTCTTGGTGCATGATCACTTTGCATCCGTCTTCGACAAACTGTCCTAAACTAATGATATTTTTCGAGAGACATGGTATAAAATATACCTCGGAGAGCACACGTTGTTCTCCGTTCTTGCACTGGAGAAGAATTGACCCCTTCCCCTTTATCTCCACAATTGATCCATCACCAAATTGGATTTGTCCTTGCAAACTCTCATCCAACTTCTCGAATAACGACCTCTGCCCTGTCATGTGGTTGCTTGCACCATTGTCCAAGTACCACTTCGTAGATGTAGGTTGTGTTTCACCCTCGACACACGAACTCGACATCACCTTCTCTTTACTCAAAAGCACCACATCATGTACCTTTTGAGCATGCGTGGAGAGAAGTAGGCATGGTTTATCATCAACGTCTTTATGGATGAGATTAGCCTTTCCATCGTGCCAACCTCGATTACGACGAGTTTTCTGGCACTCAGATGCATAGTGCCCATATACATTGCAGTTGAAACACTTGATCTTGCTCCTATCCTTTGCACCCTCGAAGTTCTGTTTGCTGTTGCTTGACTTGTTATCATCTGTGTCACTTGACTGACCGCTGCTGTCAGTATCACTTGATGAGTCATCATCGTCACGACCACCGTTGTCACGTTGATGTCTACCACAATGGCTGCAAACGTTCTTTGACTTGGATCCTTTACTAGAACCCTTATCACCGGGCTTCCTTCCGCCACCTCCAGAAAACCTCTCTCCCTTCTTTGACAGTGTCTCCCACTGCGATCGGGTGAGCAACAGTTTTTCTTGGTCCTCTGGATCACCAATAGTGGATTTGGTCGCGGGGACCAGACGCGCGCTCCGGGCGAAAAGCTGCCCGGCGCGAGGAGATCCAGTCCCCGAGCACGGAGCTCGTCGCGGGGACCAGACGCGCGCTCCGGGCGAAGAGCTGCCCGGCGCGAAGTGATCCAGCCCCCGAGCACGGAGCTCGTCGCGGGGACCAGACGCGCGCTTCGGGCGAAGAGCTGCCCGGCGCGAGGAGATCCAGTCCCCGGGCACGGAGCTGGGAACCAGATCTGGGAGGCGATCAAGATCGAAGGGATCGATCCGATCTGGCAGGGGAAGAGACATCCTGCCCTTCTGAGTCGTGGTCCTCAGGGAGAATCTCCTGGTCGCTGACAGAGTTCGACATGCTCGATCTGCGTGTCCCCACGGACGGCGCCAGCTGTCGACGGTTGGGATATTGACCCAAGTCAACCAAGGTTCTTTAGAAGTGAGATAGGAGACACGCCAAACAACTACGAACAGCAACGAACAGGAGACAGGGGTTTTTATCCTGGTTCAGGCCTCTCAGGAGAGATAATAGCCCTACGTCCAGCCTTTCTTTATATCAAAGAGGATTACAGGTGGAACTCGGAGAGATCAGCAGGTCTCGGCGAGTAGTATGCGAGATCTAATGGCCAGGGTCCCCCTAAACGCCGTAGGTGCCCTGTTTATATAGTACGGAGCAAACCGACCTACCGAGGAATATCGGGCCGGGCTAATTACGAGATCGTAACGAACTCATACATGCCAAATACAACCCACGGTAGATAAGGTAATCTCCTAATCTTGGGGGTCACGACTCCTAATCCAATCCGGGAAACCAACGTCCGGGTTTTCACGTAATCGTGCAGAACTCCTGTTCGAGACGGACTCAAACACGATTCCTTAACCGTTACGCACCATGCCAGCCAGGAAGCTGTTCGGCAGGATACATATGGGCCAGATAGAACCTTCCAGGGAGCTGGGCCCTGGTAGGCTGTTCGATTGGGCCGTCAGGGAGTAGGCCATGGCAATGGGCCGTAATTTTATCCCCGACAAGACCCTAGTAGCGAAGACCGCTACGGTCTCACCATCCAGCATCTTGAGATTCTCAAAATCACGTTTAAGAGACTGTAACTTCGCCTCTATCACGCGACCATGCCCGATGTTCGCCGTCTTAATCGCCTCCCATGCCGCCTTCGCCGAGTCCATTCCGGCGATGGAGATCATAAGGCCTTCGGGTATCGCACTATAAATTGCTGATAGTGCTAGTCGATCCTTCCGGTATTCCGCGCCTTCTTTCTTGTATGCGTCATCTCCTGGATCGACAGCAGACCATACTTCCTGTGCCTCCATCGCTACACGCATCTTGATGGCCCAGATAGTATAGCTGCTCCTTGCAAGTTGCGGGTACGTCGTTGATGGCGGGGCCTCCTGCCTCACCACCGACGCTCCCTCTCCATGCGGTACTATCGACATCTTCTTATGGCGATAACCGAGTTCAACCTAGGGTCTGATACCAATTGTTGGAAATTTGCCCAGTGATCAAACCATGGAAACAACGTACAGGATCATCTTGCCATCATCGGCCTCTAGCACACAACGATCCACGTCGGTCTTGCCTTTGGACGTGCTCTACATGCACACGCTGATTAGCTTCCGAAAGCACGCAAACATGCACACGAACAAGACTTCCACGTACGCTCGTATGTGCGGATTCCGTCGCCGACTTTACTCATGTAAGCATATCTCGATTATTTTCGGTGCTCAAAACTTGCACCTTTCCTTGGCCCTTGGCCATCTATTTATACTAGACAAAATACAAGACTCCTACTCAAATTAGAACTACTAATTATAAACAAACTCCATCTCTAGTGCTTTTACTTTTAGACAAACCTAATCCTACTCAAACTAGATAAAACTATCAAGATTAGATCCAACAGTTTAGCCGGTTGATGGCGACCACGACGACAGGGTTAATTTGGGATATGAAGGGCACGGAAAGAAGCAATGCATCTGCTGCCATTAATCTGGAGCTGAGATAGAATTGTTTTTTGCAACATTGGCTAACTTCCACACATGCAATATTGTATGCATTTCAGCGTCTATCCGTGGCGGCATTGGCTTATGCACGCACGTCGTGGCAAATCGCAACGTTGAAGAACGGTGGGACATGGGCCATTCTCCTCGCGTTTCTTGCACCTATGAACCCGTCCCACACGCATTTCCCTCCGGTGGATCTATAGATGGCCAAATGGGCCAGCACTAAGCACGGCACGACCCACGCCACCCCGGCACTGTGGGTCGGCACGGGCACGGCCCATATAAGGGGTAGGCACGACAGGCCCGCCTACCCTATACAACCCCACCCAGCCACCGCAGGCCAACATGGCCCCTGCCCCGCTGCGCCGCCTCTCCGGCTCTCTCCAGTCTCCCTCCCCTGATCCCCTCCTCTCCTCTCTGGCTCTCTTCCTTCTAGCCTTCGCTCTCTCCCCTCCTCTCGTCTTCTCCTTAATTCTCCGGTCGGTGGCTCTCCGCCACCGCAGGTCGTCACGACACACCTACACTGCATGCCCTATTGGCCATCTATACGGCTATATGCCTATACCCTCCTCGTCCTCTCCCTCACCGGTGTCACTGGTGCTCAGATTCGTCCCCTAACGGCCTAACCCTAGTCTCTCCATCGTCATCTCCTAGACCTGTTCATCCTCAACCTCCTCGACGGCCGCTCTAGTGCTTCGGATTCGCAGAGGTAAACCGAAACTCAACCCTAGATTCGGGTTTTCTATTCTTGTTTTGATGAATCCGGCTAACCTTCTTCTTCTTTGCACAGATCATCGCCTTTGCGAACCCGTTGAGGAACCAGAGGGCCGGATCCGTTCATCGTTGACCTCGCCGGCGACTCCGGTGCTCCGGCTTAGGGTAAGATCCTAACCCTAACTCCCTAAGCCGTTGAGGAACCGGAGGGCCGCCGTTGGACGATGACAACGGACACACGGTCAACGATGATCTTCGGATGATGGGGATGCGCGGAGATGACAAGGAAGATGAGGATCGGGATGTCCTGTTGGGCAGCTAGGTTGACCCTGTCGACCTTGCCGATTATGGCGAGGGCGATGGAGATGGTGCCGGCAAGGGCGGGGCTGTCGGGGCGGGCTCCTAGGCTGCAAGCACCTCTGATGGGAAGGGGAAGGGGAACACGAGGAACCGACCTTCCACCTCTGATGTGTGGAACGACTTTGAGAATATCTACAAGGTAATGAATGGTGTGAAGGTCAGGTATCAAGCTAAGTGCCTCCTCTGCAAAAGTATACTCTCTGATAGGTCTACCAGTGGTACTGGGCATCTGGCACGGCATAGAAATGCATGCAAAATGAAACATGGTAAATCAGCCATGTCGCAGTCCCTGCTCCAGTACAATTCTGATGGTACACCCCGGTTTTGGGAGTACAATGCCGATGTTGCACGTTCTGAGATGTGTCGGTTGATTTCTAGGCTTGATCTTCCCATTTGTTTTGCTGAATATCCTGTATTTGAGGACTACATTAAGAAAGCCCATAACCCTAGATTTGCTACTGTCTCTAAACAAACCACAGTTAGAGATATTGTTAAGTACTTCAATGAGCACCGTGCTAAACTTGTGGAGACTTTAAAGTCCATTGTTAGTTCTGTTGCTATTACATCTGAAATCTGATCTGGCAATGCTAAGGAAGATAACCTTAGTGTGGTTGTGCATTTTGTTAATTCTGCATGGGAATTAGTGAAGAGGATCATAGGGCTTATTGATGTCTCACACAGTGGTCAGAATATTGTTGAGCGTGTGCATGGTGTGGTAGATGAGTTTGGTCTAGCTGATTAAGACCTTCTCTATCACTTTGGACAATGCATATTCTAATACTGCTGCTTTGACAATACTCACACCTTTACTCTCTGGTTATGTTGGAGACATGTTCTTGCATCAAAAATGTGCTTGCCATATAATTAACCTTATTGTCAAGTCTGGTTTGAAAAGGCTCAAGCCTTATCTTGAGGCATTTAGAATTGCAATTTCTTTTTTAAACTCTTCTAACAAGCGCATTGCTTTATATAAAAGTTATTGCATTACTATGGGGGAATATCCTCGTAAGTTTGGTTTGGATATGGATGTAAGGTGGAACTCTACCTACCTTATGTTTAAGCACCTAGTCCCTTAAAGGAGCACATTTGATGTGTTCATCCAGACTCACTACTCCAGGGGTAAAGTTTATAATCCTTTGCTTTTGACTGATGCACATTGATATGTTGCTAAAAAAATATTGTCATTTCTTGAACTGTTTTATGATTCAACATGTGTACTATCTGGTGTCTATTATCCAACATCTCCACTAATGTTACATCATATTATTCAGATTGCTAAACATCTAAACACTTATGAGAATGACCAATTGCTTAGAAGTGTGGTTTCCCCTATGAAAACTAAGTTCCTTAAGTACTGGAGGGACATATCACTTCTTTGTTTCTCTACATTCATTCTGGATCCTAGAGCTAAATTGAGGGGTTTCAACAGAGTGCTCTCTATTTTGTCTAATCTCACACAGTCTGATTATTCTGGATACTTAACTTTTGTAAGAGCCAAACTTTCTGAAGTCTTTAACAAATATGACATCAAGTTTGGTGAAGTGAGAATGCAGAGGCCTTCAAATCCACCCACAGTTGGTAAGAAAAGGACTAATTAGGATATGATCTATGGTGATGATGACCCTGCTGGTTCAACACTTGGTGGTTCAGGTTCTTCTTCCTCCACCGCCTCTCTTACTCTTTCTAGAAGAACATCAGCAAGTGCCTTGCTGCAAGCAGCAAGCACTGGTGCATCTCTTGGGGTTGGTTCTGAATTGACATCAAATCAGAACAATGACACTGTCCAGAAGTATGATGATAATTTCAATCTTTTGACCTGGTGGCATGAGCACAAACTAACATATCATGTTCTTTCTATCTTGGCTAAGGATGTTTTTACCGTGCCTATTTCTACTATATCATCAGAAAGTGCATTTAGTTTAACTGGCAGGATCATTGAGGAACGGCGTCGTCGTTTGACATCTGATATGGTGGAGATGTTGGCATGCATCAAGAATTGAGAGCAAGGGGAAGCAAGGGCACATCACAGTGTAGAGGACAAAGAACTTGAAGAGTCTTTCTCTAATCTCTATCTTGATGAACCTACTCAGGCTGCATGATTGTAGTATGTTGTAATGAACTATCTATGAACTTGAACATTTGATGAGCTGGGTTGTACTCTTTTTTCCTATATAGGGTTTTCTCACGGGGTGTGAGTTTTTACCTAGATAGATTTTTAATGAGGTAGCCATTGCACAAACAGCTCAACTATTCATCTATATTTGAAGCATGAACTATGGGTGGATGTGTCTGTGTGTTGCTCTGTGAACTGTGAAACTGTGAAATGTGATATATTTGTCGGATTAGGTCTGTTTTGCTCCTTTTGATATTATATTTGATATCTGGATGTTGAGATTGGCTGTTTGAGGGGTGGCTTAGGCATAGTGCCTGGGCTGGCACGGGCATGCCGGGCCTGCCGTGCCGGCACGGCACGGCTAAGACCCTTGCGTGCCGTGCCTGGGCCGCACACTTGGCACTAGTGTCGTGCCGGCACGGCACGGCTGCTTAGCCGTGCCTGATAGTACCGTGCCTAACCGTGTCGTGCCTGATCGTGCCTAGGCCGTGTAGTGCCGTGCCACCCATTTGGCCATCTATGGATGGATCCAGGAGTCTAGCACATGTTTATGATGATCCTATTGTTGACTATGATAGTATAGAAATGGGGCAACGGTGAAAATGGTTGAAGCTTTGTGTTGACACAAAAACGTAGGTTTCTGTGAACACACGTGCAGAAGCGTCGATTCAGTGATCGCGTCGCAACTAAAACCAATGTAAGATCAAGCCTCCCATGGGCTAATTGATTTTGGTAATTGATGGCAACTAGGCCGTACAGCTGGAACGCCAAGGATAAGGATCTTTATTTTATAGTTCTTCTATTTTCCTTGTGTGTGTCTTCGGCGCGTCTACATCTCTCTGGTTGCAGGGTCCCACTGAGCACAGGTCACGGGGTTCCGAGAGTGACAGGTGTTAGGATTGAGCGAACCATCTAGAGCGAGTCCACCTGTCTATGTTCGAGAAGGTTCGGGGGTTCAACTTTTCAGGGTTTCGTAGCCTCTAAGCAACCCAAGCCAAATATTAGGTTTTAGGCGCGAAACTTCCCGCCCAAATGATTTGAACCTCCCGCCGTGTCCACAAATCGACAAACGTGTCCCAAGATCCGAGGCGTGGTGACGAGAGGGGGCGAGTGAGAGGCAAAGTCCGAAGGGGGCAAAATTCCAGCCCCATCGGACGCCGTCCGATCGGAATCGGACGGCATCTGGAGAGCCCTAGCCAAAATTCGGCTAAGTCCCAAAATCACCGCCTCTGTCGGACGGCGTCCGACAACCATCGGACGGTGTCCGACAGCGTCGATTGCCCAGCGAAGAGCGCAAAAACGACTAAGTCCAGAGGTCACAACCACTGTCGGACGGGGTCCGATACCCATCGGACGGGGTCCGACAGCGACGCCTCCCAACGAGCTCGGTCGAAATCGGCTAAGTCCCAGGCAACATCGTCCCTGTCGGACGGCGTCCGACAACCACCGGACGGCGTCCGATGAAGTTCACTGTGTCAGCGTCCGACGGCCACCGGACGGCGTCTGGTCAACAGCTTGCGACAGTACCCACTGTCGGACGCGTCCGATCAGAGCCGGACGGCGTCCGATGACGGCTAAACC
>SPJY01017702.1:181791-253202 GCA_005191435.1 Raddia distichophylla
AATTCCTTTACTCGGGACGAGCAAAGATCTAGTGTGGGGGTGTGTTGACGGTCCTTATTGGTAATATTGTATACTTTTGACCATCAACATATCTACAAAATAAATGAATTCAAACTACATTGAGGCTAACATTAATGAGTTCCACGAGTTTTGGTGTAGTCTCATGTTTTGCAGACATACACAAGAAAAGACGATTTATCGGCCGTATGCAAATCGGACGAAAGATGGAGTTTGAATTAAACATATTTATAAAAGTCATCAAATGGCTAAATGGACTGCACCATGATGAAGAGCTCGTCGAGATGATCGAAACACATATATTATTTGCTATATTTGGAGCTCGGATGTGGGATAAAGGAGTTCCGGAAGATGACGAGCAAAACCGGACCAGACCAGTAGGCCGGCCGACCCAAACCTAGGCCGGCCGACCCAAGCCAGGTCGGCCGACCCCTTCGTTTGGCCAATTTGCCTCGGTTTCTCTCCCACACGCCAAGAAACACACCAAGAGGCCATCCCAACCATCCATGCAAGTCGGTTTGATCCAGAAACAGGGAGTGCTTCACAAGTCATGCATAGGATTCTAAAGGAACCCAGTGCTACCGGTCTCCAACTGCCATACCGACCTAGGGAGACAATCTACACCGCACAAAGAGCATCCTAGGTGATTTGGAGGGCCGGGATCAACCGAAGCCAGGTCGGCCGACCCGACCTAGGCCAGCCGACCAACCCCGGGCCCGCCTTGGATTCTCCTTTGGAGGGGGTTGAGTGACACTTGCCCCAACAAGTGGCACTTGCTCACTCGCTCCGACACACTATAAAAGGAGGTGTTCACCTTCATTTGAGAATATGGAGAAGTGTGGAAGAGAAGAAATCAGCTCTAGGCTGTCCACTTAGAAATGTAGAAGTAGGGAAAGAGGAGAGTTGAGTGTTGGGGAGACGCCGGAGGCGTCGGCCTTCTTCCACCTTGTGCTCCGGAGCCGACTCGGGTGCGAGTTCAGCTTCGCTCTAATGTTCGGTAATTCTTAGCTCAATTCTTTGTTGAATAAAGCAAAGTTCTTTCATATACATGGTTACTCTGTTGGTATTAGGCCCGTAGTATTCTTGAGTGCTAAGATCTTTGTGCTTAATTGTCCACCTCGAGATTAGTATAAAGGTAGTAGGCGTGCGTATCGAAGTAACGTTCTTGGTACGTATTACTACTAGGTACAAACATGGTGTTTAGACTAGTTTGTAGCCGGTAGGCACCTGCTTCAACGGACGTGTGGTAAGTAATAGGTGGTAGCAGCCCGATTATCCGGCTTAGACATTGTGAAATCCGCCCCGTTAGTTGCAGACCAGTTGAGCCCTATCGGAATGATCATAACCATTCAGGATTACAATTCTGGATAGCGGGTGGTAGTGAATATCCAAGCTCCGATACAGAGTAGCAATTGTGTGTCAGTGATTTTTGTATCTTTGGCTAAGTAAAAAAACCGTAGAGCCTCTCAACCCAAATTATCTTATCCCACTCCCATCATTACTGTCATTACCACCATTATCCATCCGACCAAGTTAGATTCTAGATTAGAACACTTCTCGTTCCTCATGGAAATCGATACCTTGGAATACTCCTGGGTGAAAGCTACAGCAGTATCCGTGCGTTTGCGAATTAATTCCAAAAGACGTAAGAATCGCCAACAACCCGCGCTTTCGCCGCGCGCTACTAACCAGTTGGACGCAATACGCTTGTCGACGTATAAGGGGCGCATTGTTTTTATGGATAGCAAATTTCTATTAAGAAAATTTCCAGAAAATGAGGTGTCTTCTAATATTGTAAATATTGTTCATAAATAGTATATATTCACTATAATGTACGAAAAGTTATCAAATATTTTAACATTCCAGTAAATTGTATAAAATTCCAGTTAATTCTGTTTAATAGTATAAATTCCAGTAAAATTACGGTAAATACTTCATAAATAGTAGGATACTGTTGACACAAAATTTGGATTTTTGCAAACACACGTGCGGAAGCGTCAAGTCTAGGCTTGCGTCGTAACCAGGAACCAAACGTGCCAGTCAATTTGACCTGTAAATTGACAAGGAGTATATTGTTAGCGACATGGCCCCAATCGTCTTTACAAAACAGCCAGATCGGGTTTTTCGAATTGGCTTTAAAGAATCCGATTGTTATTCTATCGGCTTAATGCCTGATAGAGCGATAAATGTAAATGAACGTTCAAGTATAAATCTATTTATCTCTTTTGTTATTTTTTGGATAAAATTAGTCATAATCTTTAAATCAGTTTTATCAGATTAAACCAGAGGAATAGATTAAACAGATTGGTCAAGCCAAGACAGTATTTAGATCTAAATCTAGGTATAAACTCATAAACTGATCAAAAGTTTAGACTAATATAAGTGCATGCAATGCTAATCGGCAAACAATGCAGGCATACGAATCTCTGAAACAGGTATACGCAAGATCGATTAAACGACGCAGTTGCATACATCGGATTCAAGAAAAGCATATGAGATAATTTGACAATCGGCATTGCAGGATAAACACATATTACAGATCGATTGAACAAAACAGTGTAACATGCAAGAACATGTTAAAGATCGGTAAACCCGAGACAGTCTAACATGCGTTGTATACATGAGATCAAGATGATACAGCCATGCATACGGGTAACAAGAAGAGAATCGATTATTCCATCGAGATAGCTCTACATGCGAGTTGAAGCCTTTTGACGAAGTTGATCGGATTCGAAAAGTGTAGTTGTGTTTTGTGTATGTCGTATATCGTTTTCACGAGACTTAGGACCCTATTTATACTATTACAAAAATGATACCGACACGACCTAATTTATCGCAACCTAACCAATAAAACCGCCGCCCGATTGAATCTTCGTAATCCTTCTGGAGTCCTGATATTATCGGAATTGCTTCTTTTTTTTGACAACGAAGCCCATCTTCTGATTTGGCCCAATAATTTCCGATGACATTAGCTGCTTCACAATATCCGATTTTTCTGCCAAATTTGGGTGTCAACATATGCCCCTAAGTTTGGCAATGGGATTTTCTCATTAGCCGAACTTTTACTAAAATTGGATTTTCCATCCAACTTGTCTTGGAAAAATCCATAGTTTTACCCTGACGTTTCTCATTTTCGGCCCATTATGAAAACACACGGCAACCCAGTAAGCAATATGGGCCATAACAGTAGCGCCGCACACCCCGGTAAAAACCCTAGTTTTACCGCATCTATAAATAGGCAGTCACTCGCTGTCATTTTCACCCATTCTTCTGCGCATAAACCTCCCGCATCGGATTTTTGGAGCTCTGAGGATTCCCAGCGCACAACCACTTTCTTCGCAACTCTCAATTGGCAAACATGTCTTAGGTACTACACCGCTGTTCTGACTTTGAGGCTTTATACTCGTTAGGTCCAGTAGGAGAAAACGATTCATCGGCTTTCATAGAGCATTCAGGAGCTAGACTTCCATTGTTTGCCGATGAACTGAATATGATGGAAATCGGCATTTCGTTCTTGGCCTAGCCCGATCAATGAATATAAGGATTGGCTCTCTCGGGTTCACAGTCAGAAAAAAGATCAGTGGAATGAATTAGGGATTACCGATGCTATCCTCCTTTCCTTGCATCCCCTCCATCGGACAAACCGTTCATGGCAGCATCCGCATATTTTTGGTGTGACACAGCCAATGCATTTCTCTTCCCAACAGGACCAATAAGCCCCACACTTTTGGACGTAGCTATGTGAACCGATCTCAGCCCTGATGGTGAAAGGCTATCGGCTTTTGACCTCCCCGCCACGCTCAAATTGGTACTTGAAAAGAACTTCGGCTGGCAGCGTTACATTAGCACTCATCAGAAAACGGGCAATGTGGAAGACGAAGAGCACATCGCCTTTTTGAATATGTGGCTTGATAGATTCTTTTCTGTGGCCAATCTCTCAGTCCCAACAAAGTCTACCAAGGAGTAGCTGAAGCATTGGCAGCAGGGCAGAAGTTATCAATCAGAAAATATCTACTGGGAGCCACATATCGGATGATTCATGAGATCAGGGAAGGTCTCTGTTCCAGAAAATCCGATTATTCAGTTGGAAATCTAGGTGGTCCATTTTGGTTTGTTTGTCTGTTCCTGAAACTCTAGATATACAATTCTATAGGTGAACTTGACTTTGGTCTAGAATTTCCGAATGAAGAAGAATCCTATAGCAATGAACGCCCCTGCAGATCCTATGGAGAAATGACCTCTGTCAACTACAATAAGAGGCGCCTGAACCAAGAGGATTTCTCCCATTCCCTGGTCACATTCTTCACCATGTCTGAATCGGAATATGGCCCAGAACAGTTCAACCCGTATACCGACTTGGACAGATACACAGTTCCCTCCTTTTTCCGATTCTCTAACACCATAAGTGGCGAAGTCTTGTCAGCATTTAAAGAGTTCATCTCTTCGAACATCTTCTTTGCCATTCTCAGCACAAGAACTCATATCAGAAAACCTTCTTATGAGTTCTACCATCCTGCCATATTTGCTCGGCAATTCAATTTAGGACAAGATATCCCTGATTTGTTTATATACCGCCACTTAAATGCCAGAGAAGATCTAAACTCCCAATCAACATATGGAATCTTAGCTGCTGCACATATTGATTTTGAAATGCCGACAGAATTTATAATGTGGGCTGCAACTTCTCCAAAGTTTGAAACTTGGTGGGATTCTATTGCCAAAAACATTTATGCCACGGAAGGTGGAGCTTCATCCTTAATCGAAAAATTCACTGGCAAGAAAGAAGTTTGCAAACCCAGCTGGCCAAAGATTGCCGGTATAGAAGAATCTTCATCAGGATCGGAAGACAGCAGCAAGGAAAATACCGATTCTGACAATTCCGATGATGAAGATAACTCTAGCAACGATGAAGAGGAAAATTCTTCTGAGTCAATCCCCTCTTCATCGGATTCAGATGACGAAAGAACAGAATATCAATATCATGCATCGTCTTCTGAGAACGAGGTCACTAACTTGCGTGCGTTTACTAACTCACATCATTTCTTTTCCGATAACTAACCTTGCATTATTTTCTTTTACAGAGTGGAGACAAGCGCCCCAGGTCCAAGCTCGTTGGGGAAGAAGCCGGACGCCTCCACTCAACAGCCAAGTCTGCGTCGGCTTTTACCCAAGGATCCTCTCAGCAACCGAAAAAGAGAGGTAGATCGGCTTATGATAAACATTCCCCTAAAATCCGATTTAATCCGATTTCTTACTCATTCTTGATCAAAAGGGAGATCCGATGGTGACGCCGGTCAGAAGAAGAAATTGGCCACCAAAAAACCAAGACCCCAAAAGGTGCGTACACCCAATAGCACGGAGTCTGTATGTGACACAGTAAGCACTTGATTTTCCTCAGATTTTCATAACTTTCCTCTCCTAATGGACACCTCTCCTATTCAGAAGAAGAGGGATACCACACCTGCTCCTCCGCCAGCATCACAGACACCACCGGCCTTCAACCCCCAAGATGTAATCGGAAATTCCTTAAACTTATTTGCAAAATTCTTATATTCCGATCCTTTATAACTTTTAAATTTTTTTTTCTCCAGTATATGTTTTAACCTCGTGGCCCAGTTCGGGTACCATAGAATCCACGCAGGTGATCACATATGATGGGGCAAAAACCGATGAGCTCAACTTCAACCCTTCGAGCATGGATTGGCTCGACGACGACGACCTGGAGATCCTTTCTTCTCCGATCTGAACTCCATCTCCTCTAGTCGCTGCTGTTGAGCCACCTGCCGCAGAGCCAGCTAGGGCCAATCGACTTCTCCCTGATACCCTTGCAAAGCTGAAGCAAATGTGAAAGCTAGTCGGCAACGAATCGGCATTCCTGGCCAATCTCTCTGCTGTACGGGACATTGCCGATTCCATCCAAGAGATCCTCCTGGAACAAGTGGTATCAGCTATCCAAAAGCTGCTGCCTCTTGGGGAGAAGAAAGCCGAATTTGACGCGGCGCTGGATCGGCTTCACCAAAGGGAGGCACTCAAGGATGCCGAAGCGGAATGGAAAGCCCTCATCCTAGACGCCAACGCCCAAAATGACAAGCTCCTCGGGCTAAAGCAAGGGGTCGAATCGGCAAAGGCTGCTACCTCCAAAGTAGTTTCAAGGGTCAAATCCTTGGAACAAGAATTGGAGAAGGCAAGGAAAGCCGAAGCGTCTGCCCGCTCAAGTTTCGAATAGTCTAAATCGGCTCGCAAAGGGCAGTATGCGATAGTGAAGGCTTGTGGGCTGGCAGTGCTAGATGCCAAGAAGAAGATTCCGATTGTGCGCGGATCGATCGAAGAAGATACCGCTACCGTCAATCAGATCTGTGGCACAATCGCCGATGCCGCCGCGGCCTTTTTGAATTTTGTGAATGAATGGCTTGCGAGCCAATCTTTAAAACAATGTTCTATGGATGGATCGGCAAATTTATCATATAATTACTTTTCGCTTGTTGGACACAAAACATTCACGGCCTTCGTGCCTTTGTAATAACTTTATTTCCTTTATGCAAATCTTTCTGCTTTTATCAATATTTTATCTATAGTCGATTCATCAGAATCAGCTTTTGCTCAACAGCAACGCGTTGAGTAAAATACTAACATCGACTCGGTCCAAGTATTCATCGACCTTTTAAACTATAGGCGATCCATTTAGAATCGGCTTTTACAAACATCTTTCTCTAAGCCCCAACCCAGACACTTGGGTAATACTTCTTCAAATATTTAGCATTAATCGCTTTTCCGAAAACTTGTCCCTCAAGTGTCTCCAAAATATATGCATTCCCAGGAATAATCGGATTGATTTTGAACGGTCCTTCCCAATTTGGTGACCACTATCCATACTTAGGATCTCTCGAACCAATCGGTAAAAACGTTTTCCAAACAAGATCTCCCACTTCAAAAGTTTTCGGCACAACTTTCTTATTATAGTGTCTAGCGACTCTTTGCTTGTCGCGCTCAGTATGCTCCAAAGCCTTTAACCAAATTGCCACCATATCATCAAGTTTATCTACCATCAGATTTTTGTAATCGTCGACTTTTACATTGTTTTGTTCTTCAATCCTCGTAGATCCGACGATAGCTTCCACTGGTAAAACAGCCTCTTTTACCATATACTAACTCAAAAGGTGACACTTTGGTAGCTCCATGCTTTGCAATCCGATATGCCCATAGTGCATCCGCCAAAGTTTTATGCCAATCCCGCGGCCTTTCATCGATTGTTCTCTTAATCAACTTTATAGCGCTCTTATTAGAAGATTCTGCTTGGCCGTTGGCTTGAGCAAAATACGGCGAAGAGTTGATCGTCGTGATTCCTAAGCTTCGAGCATAATCTTGAAACGCTTTTGACATAAATACCGATCCTTGATCAGTGTTGATTGTTTGAGGAATACCAAATTGGTAAGTTATGTGCTCCTTAACAAAATCGATTGCTTCAGTGGCCGTTACTTTCTTCAATGGAACAGCTTCAACCCATTTATTGAAATAATCTGTAGCCACTAATATATACAGATGCCCCTTGGATGAGGAAGGAAATACTTCTCCGATCATATCAATTCCCCATCCTCTAAACGGCCACGGCTTCACAATCGGATGCAAAATAGATGCAGGCGCATGCTGGATATTTCCAAATTTTTGACAGTCTTTGCAGCCATTATAATATTTGAAACAATCTTCAACCATCGTTGGCCAGAAAAATCCTACACGCTTCAACATCCATCTCATTTTATATGCCGATTGTTGTGTTCCACAAAGTCCTTCATGAACTTCTCTGATTGCAACTTTAGCATCTTCTTCACTCAGGCACTTAAGTAGTAATCCATCAAAACTCCGATAACATAGATTATTATTAATCAACACATACCTCTGAGCTTTTCTTTTAAGCTTTCTATCGGTTTTTCCTTGAGGATCTTTAAGATAACCGATAATCTCTATTTGACATCCCACCGGAATTGAATTCTCACTTGGAATAATCTCCAACTCCATAATCGGCAATTTGTATACTGATGCTTCTTGAGCTAATTCATTGGCTTCACAATTCTGTTCTCTCGAAACATGTTGAATTGTAAATATACTGAAATGTTTGGCCAAATCTGAAGCCGTTTCTAAATACTCCCGAAGCAGTTCACTATGGCATTCATATTTACCGATCATCTGGAAAACCACCAGTTGTGAATCTCCATAAACCTCTACAGCAATGGCTCCATCCTGAGTCAACCACTCCAACCCTTCAATCAAAGCTTCGTATTCCATTTGATTGTTGGTCAATCCAAAATCCACGGTAACACTGAATCGGTAAGAAACACCACCAGGGGAAATTATAAAAATACCGATTCTACATCCCTTCTCACAAACCGATCCATCAAAGAACATTACCCATGGCAAAAGAATCGACAGATTAACATCTTGATGGTGTGTAATGAAATCGGCTAATACCTGCCCCTTGACGGCTTTTGGAGATTCATACGTTAAATCAAATTCGATGAGAGTATATGCCCATTTTCCAAGACGTCCTTTGATAATCGGAGCATTAAGCATGTATTTGACCACATCGGTTTGGCAAACCACTTTGCATTTAGCACCCAACAAATAATGCCTCAACTTAGTGCAAGCAAAGTATAAACAAAGGCAATATCTCTCCAACACCATGTGTCGGGTTTCTGGATCCAACAATTTCCTGCTTAGATAAAAAATTGCATGTTCCTTTCCGTCTATCTCTTGGACCAGAACTGCACCTATTGTTTTTTTCGATACCGATAAATATAATTTGAACGACAAATTCTCCTTTGGGGCAACCAGAACAGGTGGATTTATCAAATATTCTTTGATATTGTCAAAGGCTTTCTGCTGCTCTGGCCGCCAAACAAACTTATCGCAATTTTTTAACTTAAGTAATGGAGAAAATGGGATGATTCTTTCCGATAAATTTGAAATAAATCTTCTAAAGTAGTTAATCTTACGAATTAGCTCTTGCAGGTGAACCTTTGAATCCGGAGGTTTAGTGTTCAGAATCGCCTTTACTCTATCGGGATGCACTTCGATCCCTCTCTGATGTACCATGAACCCCAAGAACTTGCTGGCCGATACTCCAAAAGCGCACTTCTTTGGTTTCATCCTCATGCCATACTTTCGAAACCGATCCAACACAGTTACAATATCAACCAAGTGTTGTTCCTCTTCTTGAGATTTAATTACTACATTACCAATGTAAATTTCAACCACTTTACCGATTAAATCATGGCAAATCAAGTTCATCTCTCTCTGATATGTTGCCCCAACACTGATCAACCCAAAAGTCATAACAACCCACTCGAATAAGCCGATAGAACCAGGACACCTAAATACGGTCTTGTTCACATCTTCTTCGGCCATAAAAAATTGATTTGTTCACATCTTCTTCGGCCATAAAAAATTGATTGTAACCAGCATTACCATCAAAGAAACTGATAATCCGATTGCCAAAAGCAGCGTTAATCAACCGATCAGCAATCGGCATCGGATATTAATCTTTGTACGTTGCCTTGTTCAAGTCCCGAAAATCGATGCACACCCGAATCTTATCATAATCTTTATTCCCAACCGGCACAATATTAGAAATCCAATCGGCATACTTACATGGCCGAATAAACTTTGCATCTAGCAACCTTTGAATTTCAGCCTTCACTTGATCATAAATCTTCCAACTTATTCTCCTTGGTGCTTGTTTCACTGGCCGAAACCCTGGTTTCATTTTAATTTTATGTTCAACTATAGATCGGCTTAGACCAGGCATCTCATGATATTCCCAAGCGAAACAATCAACTCGATCTTTAAGAATCTGAATAAGCCGATTCTTGTATTCCCTCGGCAACTGTTTACTGATGTAAGTGGGCCTTTCTTTACCATCCGTCCCAATATCGACTTTATCAAGTTGATCAGCCGATATAAAGCATTGGCCTATCTTATACTCGATTTCTTCTAGAGCCGCAGTTCCCATAAAAAACCCGCGTGTATCAAATCCCTTCCTAACAGCACATTATAACTCCCTTTTTCTTCAATCACAAAGAAAGCTGTGGGGATTGTTTTGCTTCCCACTGTGAGCTCCACCACCATAATCCCTTTTGCTTCTGTCGGATTTCCATTGAAATCACTTAATACCATATTGGTCTTTACCAAATCCTCTGTAGACTTTCCAATTTTCCGACACACAGAATATGGCATGAGATACACAGTGGCTCCACTATCCACCATCATCTTTGATATCAGCTTTCCATTCACATATCCCATGATGAACAATGGCTTCAAGTGTAATCGGGAATTCTCAGACTTCTTAAATACAGCAACCTCAGCTCCAACTACCAGCTCTGCAGTAGCCTCTTCATAATCACACATGAATTCTCGAGGCAATATGCAAACCATGTTGGTAGCAATCGAGACTTCATCAGAATTTGTATTACCATCAATAATAACAGCCGATCTCAGCTTAGGTCTCCACTCTTTTTTGCCCCTAGCTGGTCTCATCGACTTTACTTGCTCCAACAGAGCATCTCTGAACTTTTCAGCTTCTGCCTCCTTCACCTCGGTATTTCTCATCCGCTGCAAGCGACGCTTCTAAGATTTTGTGATTCCACTTGGACACCATTGCGGTAAAGGTACTTTGGGAGGCCGATGCACATCGGTATTTTTATTCATCAGGATTTCTTCGGATATCTCACTAGGAAACACCAGACGATCTTTTACCGATCTTCTCTTTATTGGTGAAATAAACGCGTGATTCATGGGGTAATTTTCAAGAGTAGGCAATGACATCCTCTCTTCCTAGGCAATATCGGAAAAAAGGACATTCCCAATGCTCCATCTGCCAATCTTTATCCCTTGAATTCCTTTGAACAGGCTCAGGAGTATTTGATTTGATGCTTCTACGAGGTGTATCCTTAGCCATCCGATCATATTTTTCCAACAGCTGATTGAAAGTTGGTTTTGGCCTCGGCTTTATAATCGGATTATCTCTTCCACGCCTTACCTCGCGCCACTCTCTAGTTCTTTCGCCAGTTCGTCGGCTTGCCGCTCGGAACTTCAATTATGGCCTCTCTTCCACTACGATCCTTTTAGAACCAACGAGCACCTTAAACCAATTAGAGTTTCCGGAGTCATCGGCTTTTCTCTTAGCTGCATCAACCATCCCAACAAAGCCGACTGGAAAAGGTTCTGTGTCAATTTGCGATCTTTTACCTTGATATCGAAGTTGTCCACTCTCGATCGCCTTTTGCACAAGTTGCTTGAAAACATTGCATTCATTAGTGGCGTGTGAATAGGAATTCTGCCACTTGCAATACTTCCGTTTCTTAAGCTCTTCTATCGGGGGAATCACATGCCCTTGCTTAAGCCGGATTTGCTTCTCTTGTAATAGATGATCGAAAATCCGATCACACTTAGATGTAACAAAGGAAAACTTGCTCTTCTCATAATTTTTTGGCTTTATCCATCCAAGCTTGAATTCTTTCTTACTGCTTACCCACTCAGCAACATAGGCACCAACTTCCTCAGTATCGGAATCATCAGACCTTTCAACTTCCTCAGTATCAACAATATTGATAGCTTTGTCTTTACCCTTGTTATTGTTATTATTCCGATCCTCCTTCTGACCTGGATAAGAGTTATCAGAGAATCGGCTCTCGTACAGTGCGATTTTGTGGGCTAGATGAGAAATATCAGCGAATTGGTTGCCCACTTTCTTCTGATTGATAGGTAATAAACCTTTGAAAGCCAATTCTGCTAATTCTCGAATACAGACCCCTTTCCTCTCCTTGACTTTAACTCGAATCGATCCACCCTTCCCTGCCACTTGGTCGAGCCATGCCCTTCGTTTTCCGACCATTATCTATTGACCCGAAACCCTATTTTCGACTAACCTCCATCGAAACCCTAGTGGGTCAATTGTCATTTCACTCGGCCAAGACCAGTCCATGGTCGAACCTTTTTCCACTACCTTTTCCCCTTTTCTCCATCGATCGAACCTAAACCCGATCGACCTCCTTTGTATCATAGGCCAGTCATATCCTCTTCCTCTCTCAGCCGAGCTGTACCTCACCGGCCTTTTGTATTTAAACCAACAATAATCTCATAACATCGACCCTCATCACATCGACCGGACCCCCCACTTAGTTGACTCTCCTCTCTCTCATCCAGAACCCTGACTCCACTCCAGTTTGTGGTAACCCTAAACTAACCTTGTCATTAGCGCCGTCCTATCTCTCAGACGGGTCCACCTTTCTCTCTCTCCTAATCCGTCCATACTTCGGACTCCTCCTAATCCTATCCGACTCCAACCATAATATACGTGACCGGCGGTCATCTCGAGACCGAATCATGCCCACGACAAATCACAATCCGGTTCGACCCTCTTATCGAACCAAATTTGGGCTCTAGGCCCAGTTCCAAAGTTACCTCCAAGCCCAATCCCATGTTCACAACCCGACCCCATATAAACCCAGCAAAACCCTAGCCCTGCCCCCTGATGGGCGCGGACGCGGGGTCCCGATCTTCTGGTGAGAAACGATAAGGATAACTCGGTAGATGTCACGGAGACATAAACGATCCGGCTTCTAACCCCGCAAAGGAATTGGAAATCCCGGTGATCACTAAACCACCACGACGATTGTTATCGACCGAACCAGAGGCATGATCGACCTATCCACGAAGGACGGTTCCTGCAGGCAACCGAAGAACGAGCAAGAACACAAGATAAGCAATCACAATTGCGAATATATATTAAGTATAGTGGGGTTCAGAAACTTGGTCCTGGTGGTCTAGCCGACACAAGAAGAACAAGGCGAAATCTCACACGGCAGTGACGAAATCAACTAAACAAAACCCAACTAAGACATAAAACGGCGTGGGACTTATATGGGCGGCAGCCAGAGGAGGGGCGCCCAAACAGATGTCCACACGTACTCAACCCTAACTCTAGGGGAACACGGGCTTTGGGCCCAAAAATACGGCGACGCAGGGCCGGAAAGTTTGTATCCGTCAGATTGTTTTCGCAATTACTGTTGAATCGAATGGAATTTGGAGGTGTCGTTGGATCCGTTGGAAAGCTTAGAGTCCTTATTTGCCTAATTTGGACGTCGTATGTGATCTGGGCGTCTGTTTGAAGGTGCGCTGGTCCTGGAAGTCCGAACCGGACTCGGCAGCGAGTTCGACGTCCTCTCGTCTTGGGCAACCGCGTCATTGATGTTCTCATCATCCCCCTTTCTTGAATTTGAGTTGTCCTCGACTCAAGCATATTCTCCTGCAAAAGGTTAGGAACAACAGAGGACAAAGCAATAGACAAATCTTTCAAATCATTGTTTGGTTCTTTAGCTAACTCATCATCTTCACAATTTTTTGTAGCTAAAAGAACAGGCCCTTTCAATTTAATGCCAGAATTCGTATCAACAGTTTCTTTTTGTATTGCTACACTTGGTTTATCATTGACACCACTTTTATTTTGTGATTTACGACCTGCCTTTACTAACTCAGCTGGTGTCATAGGTTTTAGCACATATTTTTTCCCTTAAACACAAACTTATATTCATTAGACCTACCATGATGAACAGCATCTACATCATAAATCCAAGTTCTTTCCAGCAAAATAGAACAAACATCTATGGGTGCAACATCACAATCTATGTAATCACGATAAGTACCAAGGGAGATGTGAATTCGAACAGTCTTAGTTACCTTGAGCTACCGTAAAAATTAAACCATTCAATGCAATATAGATGTGGATGCGGGTGTGTGGTCAAGCCAAGCTTCTCGACCATGTCAACGCTCGCAAAGTTGTTATAACTTCCTCCATCGATGATGACGGGCACCGCATATTCGTTGACGACCATCTTGGTTTGAAAAAGATTGTGCCGCTGACTTTCTTGTGACCGTTCTGGTTGTGCAGTCAATACACTGGTCACGACAAGTATTGGATAAGCTTCCGTTGTCGAAGTATCAAACACCTCTTCTTCGGCAACTTCAGGACCTACGGGGTTAGCGGCAACTAAAGCAAGATCATCCTCATGTTCACTAGCAGAAGAAAACTCACCATTCTCACGAATAATGAGAGTACGTTGATTAGGACAATCACGCTTTGTATGTCCAAATCCCTTGCAACGGAAACATTGAATGTCGCGAGTACGGCCTGTGGATGCGACGGAAGAGGCACTTTTGACAGGGGCTTGCGCCACTGAATTCTTACTTACACTCGTAGCTCGTGTCGGAGGGGTAGAAGGAACAACGGGAGGTGATGCTTGATGAAGTGTTGACGTTGGAACCTTTGCAGCCTCAATGTTTGACTTTGATGAACCACTGAAGTTTCCTCGCGTCCTGATTTGTCGTCCCTGTACTTCCCTTTGTGCTTTGCAAGCAAGATGGAACAAACAAGCGATAGAATTGTATTCTTTATAATCAAGTATATCCTGAATCTCATGATTTCACCCACCCAAGAATCTAGCTATTTTTGCATCCTCACTCTCTTGTAAACCACAACGCAACATACCAATTTGTAACTCCTAATAATACTCCTCAACTGTTTTGCTATTTTGATTTAAACGTTGCAACCTATTCAGCAAATCTCTCTCATAATATGAAGGAACAAATCTAGACCGCATGGCATGTTTTAAAGCTTGCCAGGTGGTAGGTTCATTTCCTCTTCTACATGTTTCATGCCACCAAATAGATGCAAAATCAATGAATTCACTAACAGCAACCTTAACTTGATTTTCAGGAAAGACAGTAAAACATAAAAAATTTTGATCTACCAATAATTCCCAATCAAGGTAAGCGTCAGGATCATATCTACCATTATATGGAGGTATTGTCAATTTAACCTTGGCTAATGAATCATCACGTACCTCACGATTACCCTGACGATTTCTAGCCATACCTTGGCGATTGTGACGCAGCCTTCCCGCAGACGAGACAATAAGACTAGCAAATGTACGTAACTCGCTTACACACTTTCATTTGACTAAATTTTAATGAATTATATCGCATGTGTATTATATCAAATGATATATTGTTTGATTTTTATAAAGGTACGAAACAGAACAAGGATCAGTGATATGGTCATCCTGTAAATTTTGATTTGTATTCAAGAATCTTTGCTAAAGAATCGGATGGGAATTGGAGTTGTTTCTCGATCGTTGCGCTAATCTGGGCCGGGAAGGATTGTTATGTATTAACGTCGCTGTTGTTATTTTGACTAAGTTTCCTCTTGATCATTTAAAAGGAGGTCTTGCCTTTTGCTGGTATTTTCTTAGCATGCCTAGTTAAACATTTGATTGTTGTGGGGAAGGTCTTTGAAATTTTTTTGTCAGCTTAATAAAAGGAAATTGTCTTTATATTTAATTCAGTTAAAAAGTAGATAGAACACATTTTTTAGTATTTTGTTGTTTTCATTATAGCCTTTATTTTGTCATTTTGTTGTATAATTGTCTCTTCCAACAGTGCAAGAAGTAATTTCCTCCCTGTGCTACAGTTGACTCTTCTGCGATACAGTTGCCTCTTCTCACCTCCACTTCCATTGTTGGAAGAGGCAATTGTATCACAGAAGAGTTACCACAATGAGAAAATTGGCAATTGTACCGCAGAAGAAGAAAATTAAGGGCTATATTGGTAACAACCAACTAGCATAAAATGTATTCTAGCTACTTTCACTGAATGAAATGTAAAGAATATTCTTTCTCACAATTTCCTTTTTTTAGCTGACAAACAAAGTCCAACGTCCTTCCGTGAAACCATCAATTGTTTAACTAGGCGTAATAAGCAAATACTAGGGCAAAAAGGTTGACGTCCTCTCAGCAGATTATGGAGAAATTTAGTGAAAATAACAACAGTCATGTCAATAATAATAATCCCCTAGACCCTCATTAACCCAACGATCAAAAAATATCTCTAATTCTCATCTGATTCTTTACCAAAGATTCTTCGATATGAATTAAAATTTGCAGGACGACAATATTATAGATTCTTCATATGTTTCACACCTTTCTAAGAACCAAACAATATATCATTACTCATTAGATATAATACTGATGCGATATAGTTCATTAAATTTAGTTAAACAGAAGTGTGCAACAGAGTTATGTACATTTGTTAGTCTTCTTGTTTGTCGATTATATCCTCTTGACGCGAACTAGAATATTTTATACTTTTGAAAACAGGTAAATTTGTTAGTAAGCATCTTTTCCTACTGTTTGCTTCTCTTACGAGGGGTTTCTTCTAAATAAAATACTCGCTTTTACAAAGGTGTTCATGGTAACTTGCTTAAAGCCGTATTATTTAAGTCTCCGTCCCTTCGTGTCATGTATTCCTCATATATCATTTCCTTGTAGCCTTGAAGGAGAACATCAACATTCTCTTGAGTGCAAATCTAATTGATGTCTTCTTTCAAAGGTACAAGAAATTGATAGCTGAAGAATACTTGACATAAAGGGCTGGAGGCTTAAATAATACGGCTTTAACCGAGTTATCTAGAAAGCTACTGGAGAACCGAGAACTGGATTTAGCAGAAACCCCATGTAAGAGGAGCAAGCAGTGGGAAAGGACACTTATTAATGAATTTAATTGGTTAAAAAAAGTATACGATATCCGAGTTAGCATTAGAAGACTGAGACAATTAGACTAACAAATGAACGCAATTCTATTACAGGCATCTGTTTGACAAAATTTAATGAATTATATCACATTAGTACTATATATAATGAATCTTTGGTAAAAAAAACCGGATGGGATGAGAATTAGAGTTGTTTCTCAATCGTTGGGCTAATCACGACCTGGGAGGATTATTATCTATTGGAGTGGCTGTTGTTATTTTCACTAAGTTTCCCCATGATCTGTTAAGAGGAGGTCTTGCCTTGTGCTAATATTTGCTTAGCACGTCTAGCTAAACATTTAATTGTTGCTTTGGAGTTTGTTTGTCAACTAAATAAAAGGAAATTATGAGAAAGTAGAGGCTTTGCATTTTATGTGAAAGTAGCTAGAACACATTTTTTTTACTTTTTAGTTGTTTCCAATATATTTTATAATTTTTATCCTTCTATGGTACAATTGTCTCTTCCGACAGTGCAGGAAGTAATTTTGTCCTTGTGCTACAGTTGACTCTTCTCACCTCTACTTGCACCGTTGGAAGAGGAAACTGTATCATATAAGAGTTGACTATACCAAAAGGAGAAAATTGCTTTCACTATTGGAATACACAATTGTACCACAGGAGAAAAATAAAAGCTATATTGGTAACTGAAAGGGATATGCCCTAGATCAATTATAGTGATGATTGTACCACGTCTTTGTTCATGTACATATGATAACGTTGTTTATCGGTTCCCTGAATAAATGTTATGACTTTGTCCATTGGGTACGACTTGATTGTGAAACACATTGTTATATGACTTTATCTAAATGGGTCCCTGATCCATATCATTACGAGGAGCGGTGATGATTTGATCAACATAAGTATTGGTTGATGGTAATGTTTCACACACCATAGATATAGAGATATCAAACCAATAGTATGGACGCATGTTAGAGAACATGAGCAGTCGGACAGACCTACCCCGAGACGCTGTGAGTTGTTATCTCTTATAGCGCTATCAGCATATAGTCTCGAGTGGTACACCTATATGGTCCTTAGACCCGAGGTTGTCATAGATGCCCATCATGTTGACCCGTATACTTTGGTATCATCAAACGCTACACCGTAATAGGGTAGTTATAAAGGTGCCTACTAGGTATGCCACGATATATAGCCAGGGTGTGATAATCAAGATGGAATTTGCCCCTCCTAGATAACAGGAGAGATATCTCTGGCCCCTTGTGTGGATGCATAGGGAAAGCGCACGACCGTGCTAATATGACTAAGGAGTTAGTCGTGGTATGTATCCATTTTACTGCCGAGTGAAATTAGTCGGGCTATCAACAAGGGTGGCGCGCATCTCGCCTTGAGCCTGACTGGTATCGGGTGGCAAAGAGATCAGTATGTGAGTGTATCAAGGTTCAACCGAATAATGATTCTGTGCATTTGAGGGTCAATACGTACTGCTAGGTGCCGCTGTTGATCGGATTGGAAACGGTTTTTCAGATCCACGGCCGACTTGCACTGAACCTAACGGGTCACACACTTAATGAGTTGGAATTGTTTAACGGGTTTTTATGTGGATATGATCTACGTAGGAGATAAAAACCCTAACGGGCCGAAGCCCACTAGCGTGACTATATAAGGAGAGGCATAGGGGCGGCGTTAAGAGATGAGTTGAGCCCTCACCACGCCTAGCCATCGCGCGCCCCTCCTGCTCTCCAGAAACCCTAGCCGCACAGCGAGGTGCTAGCACACCTCGTGAGGCGTTCCTGCTCGGTACGTGTGGACACCGCTAGAGGCGCTGCCGTACGCAGACGCGCTATTCGGTTGGATTGTCAACGAGCGCAGGTAGATCACTCGGCGAACCTCGGCGATCACTCGGCGAACACCGGCGAGCACTCGGCGAGCACGGGCAAGCACTTGGTGGTGATCGAGACGTGTACGTCTACTTCCTCTACGCGCGAGAAACTGCTTCCGCTGCATCTGCGCATCAAGGGTAACGATCTGTGATCCTCTACTTGCATGTTCTCCTGGGTGAATCGAGGTAGAAAAATTTGATTTTGCGCTCGCGTAGCCTACCCGTTTCCTAGCAGTAACAACTAAATTGCATAAATTGTGTTCAAGCTGCTTTCACTGAATGAAATGTAAAAGCCTCTTCTTTCTCACAACTTCCTTTTATTTAGTTGACAAACAAAGTCCAAAGTCCTTCCGCACAACCATCAAATGTTTAGTTAGACGTGCTAAGCAATTACTAGGTCAAAAAGGTTGACCTCCTCTCAGGAGATGACGGAGAAATTTAGTAAAAATAACAACAGCTAGGTCAATAGGCAATAATCTTGTCGGGCCCAGATTAGCCTGGCGATCGAGAAACAGAAGTGTGCAAGAGTCATATGATTCTTTACCAATGATTCTCCGGCACAAATCGAAACTTGCAGGATGACCGTACTGCAAATTCTTGATCTGTTTCATACTTTTCTTAAAACCAAACAATACATCATTAGATGTAATACTCATTCGATATAGTTCATTATATTTAGTCAAACAGAAGTGTGCAAGAGTCACGCACATTTGTAAGCCTTATTGTCTCGTTTGAAGATTCCATCTCTCGATGTGAACTTGAATATTGTATACTTTTTTCTAACAATTAAATTTGTTACTAAATGTCTTTTCCTACTTCTTGCTCCTCTTACTGGGGGTTTATGCTAAATCCAGTCCGCGCTTCTCTAGTAGCTTTCTAGATAAATCAGTTGAAGCCGTGTTATTTAAGCCTCCAACCCTAATCTCCATTCCTGATCCACTAGCAATATGGATATGATCAGTTCCATTGTACTTTTCTCTCATCTCCAGCTTGTTTAATTCATCGGAGACGTGGTCGGTTGCGCCTGTATCTATATACTAATTTGTGTCTACAAAATAGGCAGCTACAACATGTCATTCTTCTAGAATGTAGTCAGCATCAAAGCGATGCCAACAGTTGTCAGCCGTGTGTCATGCTTTGTGATACACTTGACATCGCGGGCATTGCCACGGTTGATTGTTGGAGCCGTCGTTATTGTTGTTGCTGAACCGAGGGGTGTTATTGTTGTTGTTGCTACGGGAGTGTTCACCGCACGTGCATGGGTTTGAGATGAGTACATCTCCTCAATGCCATGTCATACTTGTGAGGCAGACTTGAGAATAGCAACCTGCATCATCACGTCGCAAGAGAGTGACAACATCAGATTGCTAAAAACTTGCTAGTCGATCTCCAGCCACCAAGCGTTCTCTGGGTTTGGTTTGCTCACCACTTTATCATCATCATCCTTTTCTTCGGTCTTTGCCGGGCTACTGTGGATCCGTCAAGGTATCCCTGGGTGCCATGAATGGCCGAGAGAACTTGAAGTTGCCAAAGGACGTAGTTGGACTTGTTGAGCTTCTCTGTGATGGGTTGAGAAAGGAAGCTGGTGGCGCTAGGGCGGATGAAGAGGAGCTCACCATCGCTATGGGAAAAGAAGGACGTGTTGTGGAGCTTAGTGCTCCGATACCATATAAACAAAATTAATTTAGGAACCTTTGACCCTTGCTAGGGGCTGTACCTATGTTAATATAAGCAGAGAATAATTGGGTGAGCATTCGGTAGATTCGATTAATTGTTAATTCGTTTTTTTTTTAAATTTTGAATTTTGATTTTTAAAAAATAGGAAACGAATTTATCATCACAATATAGAGAACTGAACCATATAAATAGAAATATTTTGGTTCGGTTATTTTGGTTTTTGGTTTATAACCAAAATATCATATTCAAACAACGAACTTACATATCATTTAAATATCTTTCCATAAATTACTCTATCGTATGCTCACAACAATAAAAATAATAAACCAAATAAGATTTAGTACAAAAAAGAACGGATAAAAACAATACATACATTGTATAAAATTATGAATCTCACCACTGTGTTGTCACATATTTGTAGCCTGATACATAATTTTAGTACTGTTTATTCGGTTTTTGGATTCTAAAACCCGACCGAACCATATTAAACCTAATAACATGGAAATAAAAACATAATTTGAACCGAAAAACCCCAATCATTAATCACTAAAAAATAGGTTATTTCGGTTCGGTTCAGTTTTTTGGTTTTAACATGTTTTAACCTAATCAACCCTATGAATTTAGCATGTTTCTTGTTGCCTTAGTTATTTTTCCAAACCTATCCTTGTGCATAGTATGCTAGTGCTCGTGGGTTGCTAGTTGATTAGGTTAATCATTATTTAATTGCTCTAATTGGACATACTGAGTTGCTTTTAATAACCTAATCGACTAAAACCTACGTGGCTTGTGTGGACTAAAGGTGACAACTCGGGTGGTATTATGGCTTAAGGTATATGGTGGAGGTAGTCACCTTGGTCTAAGAACCCTTGGCGTGTGCTTATCCGGCCAAACCAAACAAGCGCAACCATAAGTGCTAGCTTTGACATGTCGGCCTACATGTGCTAGACCTGGCTTAACAATTAGGGAAAAATGTTGACATACAACTATGAAAAGATTGGACACTGGGTTCTATTGGCTCAAGAGGGGGACCCGTAGTGTCGAAACCTTAGAGGGGACATCGGTGTTAATAGAAGGAACTAATGAATCACCTTGTATCGTTACTTGGTCTAGGCTCCTAAGGAAGAGATAAGACATAAAAATACCACTAGGCTTATGGGTAAAGTGTGCTACACTCTGCAGAGGTTAAACTATCATGATAGTCATTCCCACGATCATAGGAGAGAAGGAAGGTCGTACATGGTAGTCTCATGTGTTAATTAATTAACCTGTTGGATTGGTGTGGTTTGAGTCGTTTGAGGCAAGTATTGTTCTACGGAATGGCTTTGGGAAGCCGAGATCTGCATTTTTTTTGGGAATCTCTATTAATATTAATTGCTCTACAAATCTGTTTTACAAAGCTTTAAATAATCTAACTAGACTACGTCTTTATGCAAAACAACCACCTTGTTCTTGTTATATCCTTGCATAATTATAAGGATTCTGGCTGGGTAACCGTGTACTCACTATATATAGCGCGGATAAATTTCTATTCAGAAGACATAGGTCCGATCTGTATACATGTTCAGGAAATGTGCTGGGCCAAATGGTCCAGCACTAAGCACGGCACAGCACAGCCCATATGGCCCAGGCATGACACCGCACTATAGGCATAGTGCCCGTTCCGCCCGATGCCCTGTGCCGTGCCTGGGCCACCACCCCGACACTGTGGGCCGGCACGGGCACGGCCCATATAAGGGGTAGGCACACACAGCCCCCGCAGGCCTCAGGCCCCCTGGCCCCTGCCCCGCAGCGCCGCCTCTCTAGCTCACTCCAGTCTCCCCTCCGCTCCTCTCTGTCTCTCTTCCTCCTCGACTTCGCTCTCTCCCCTCCTCTCGTAATCTCTTTCTCCGGTCGGCGGCTCTCCGCCACCGCAAGCCGGCACAACATGCCTGCACTGCACGCCCTATTGGCCATCTATATGGCTATATGGCTATACCCTCATCGTCATCTCCCTCACCGGTGTCACTAGTGCTCAAATCCGTCCCCTAACGGCCTAACCCCAGTCTCTACATCTCCATCTCCTAGATCTGTTCATCCTCGTCCTCCTCGACGACAGCTCTAGTGCTCCGGATTCGCAGAGGTAAGCCGAAACTCAGCCCTAGATTAGGGTTTCCTGTTCTTGTTTTGATGAATCCGGCTAACCATCTTCTTGTTTGCGCAGATTGTCGCCTTTGCGAACCCGTTGAGGAACCAGAGGGCCGGATCCGTTCATCGTTGACCTCATCGGCGACTCCAGTGCTCCGGCTTAGGGTAAGATCCTAACCCTAAGCCATTGAGGAACCAGAGGGCACACAGACACACGGTCAACGATGACCTTCGGATGGTGGGGATGTGCGGAGATGACGAGGAAGACCTATGCGAGGATCGGGATGTCCTGTCGGGCAGCCTGGCTGACCCTGTCGACCTTGCCGATGATGGTGAGGGCGATGGAGATGGTGGCGGCAAGAGCGGGGCTGCTGGGACGGGCTCCCAGGCTGCAAGGACCTATGATGGAAAGGGGAAGGGGAACACGAGGAACAGACCTTCCACCTCTGATGTGTGGAACGACTTTGAGAAGATCCACAAGGTAATGTATGGTGTGAAGGTCAGGTATCAAGCCAAGTGCCTCCTCTGCAAAAGTATACTCTCTGCTAGGTCTACCGGTGGTACTAGGCATCTGGCACGGCATAGAAATGCATGCAAACTAAAACATGGTAAATCAGCCATGTCGCAGTCCCTGCTCCAGTACAATTCTGATGGTACACCTTGGTTTTTGGAGTACAATGCCGTTGTTGCACGTTCTGAGATGTGTCGGTTGATTTCTAGGTTTGATCTTCCCATCTGTTTTGCTGAATCTCCTGCATTTGGGGACTACATTAAGAAAGCACATAACCCTAGATTTGCTACTGTCTCTAGACAAACCACAGTTAGAGTAAGTACTTCAATGAGCACCGTGCTAAACTTGTGGAGACTTTGAAGTCCATTGTTAGTTCTGTTGCTATTACATTTGATATCTGGTCTAGCAATGCTAAGGAAGATTACCTTAGTGTGGTTGTGCATTTTGTTAATTCGGCATGGGAATTAGAGAAGAGGATTACAGGCTTAAGGCTTATTGATGTCCCACACAGTAGTCAGAACAGTATTGAGCGTGTGCATGGTGTGGTAGATGAGTTTGGTCTAGCTGATAAGACCTTCTCTATCACTTTGGACAACGCATCTTCTAATACTGTTGCTATGACAATACTCACACCTTTACTCTCTGGTTATCATGGAGACATGTTCTTGCATCAAAGATGTGCTTACCATATAATTAACCTTATTGTCAAGTCTGGTTTGAAGAGGCTCAAGCCTTATCTTGAGGCATTTAGAACTGCAATTTCTTTTTTAAACTCTTCTAACCAGTGCATTGCTTTATATAAAAGTTATTGCATTGCTATGGTGGAACGTCCTCGTAAGTTTGGTTTGGATATGGATGTAAGGTGGAGCTTTACCTACCTTATGCTTAAGCACCTGGTCCCTTACAGGAGCACATTTGATGTGTTCATCCAGACTCACTACCCCAGGGGTGAAGGTGATAATCCTTTGCTTTTGACTGATGCACATTGGTATGTTGCTGAAAAAATCTTGTCATTCCTTGAACTGTTTTATGATTCAACATGTGTACTGTCCAGTGTCTACTATCCAACATGTCCACTAATGCTGCATCATATTATTAAGATTGCTAAACATCTAAACACTTATGAGAATGAACAATTGCTTAGAAGTGTGGTTGCCCCTATGAAAACTAAGTTCCTTAAGTGCTAGAGGGACATACCACTTCTTATTCCTTTGCATTCATTCTGGATCCTAGAGCTAAATTGAGGGGTTTCAACCGAGTGCTCTCTATTTTGTCTAATCTCACATAGTCTGATTATTTTGGATACTTAACTTTTGTAGCAGCACAACTTTTTGAAGTCTTTAACAAGTATGACATCAAGTTTGGTGAAGTGAGAATACAGAGGCCTTCAAATCCACCCACAGTTGGTAAGAAAAGGACTAATTGGGATATGATCTATGGTGATGCTGATCTTGCTGGTTCAGGATTTGGTCCTTTTGGTTCAGCACTTGGTGGTTCAGGTTCTTCTTCCTCCACCGCCTCTCTTACTCTTTCTAGAAGAACATCTGCAAGTGCCTTGCAGCAAGCAGCAAGCACTGGTGCATCTCTTGGGGTTGGTTCTGAATTGACATCATACCTAGACAGTGACACTGTCCAGAAGTATGATGATGATTTCAATCTTTTGACCTGGTGGCAAGAGCATAAACTAACATATCCTATTCTTTCTATCTTGGCTAAGGATGTTTTGACAGTGCCTGTTTCTACTATATCATCATAAAGTGTATTTAGTTTAACTGGTAGGATCATTGAGGAGCGGCGTCATCGTTTGACATCTGGTATGGTGGAGATGCTGGCCTGCATCAAGGATTGGGAGCAAGGGAAAGCATGGGCTCAGCACAGTGTGGAGGACAAAGAACTTAAAGAGTCTTTCTCTAATCTCTATCTTGATGAACCGACTCAGGCTGTCTGATTGTAATATGTTGTAATGAACTATCTATGAACTTGAACATTTGATGAGCTGGGCTGTACTCTGTTTTCCTATCTAGGGTTTTCTCACGAGGTGTGAGTTTTTACCTAGATAGGTTTTTAATGAGGCAGTCATTGCACAAACAACTAAACTATTTATCTATATTTGAAGCTTAAACTATGTCTGGATGTGTCTGTGGGTTGCTATGTGAACTGTGAAATGTGATAAATTTTTCTAATTAGTTCTGTTTTGGTCTTTTTGATATTATATTTAATATTTGATGTTGGGATTGGCTGTTTGAGGGATGGCTTAGGCATAGTGCCTGTGCTGGCATGGGCACGTCGGGCATGCCGTGCCGGTATGGCACGACTAAGACCCTTGCGTGGCGTGCTTGGGCCGCAGGCTCGACACTAGTGTCGTGCCGGCACGACACGGTTGGTTAGCCGTGCCTGGTAGTGCCGTGCCTAACTGTGCCGTGCCTAACCGTGCCGTGCTTGATCGTGCCTGGGCCGTGTAGTGTCGTGCCGCCCATTTGGCCATCTATAGATCCAACCCTAGATTTTGATAAAAACTAGTTAATTCTCATGGGTCGGATGGGAGCGTCATCACATATTTATTATCCGCTGCATATTTGGACTTTCGCACTGTTTTATTTTGGACAATATTATGTCATCTTAATTAAATTATTGTACTAAGTGCTTGTGCAACAATTACTTTTGCATGTTATGTTATTTTCTTAGTTATTTATGATTGTGTGATTATGTTCGACAATTGTCGCTCATGAGTTGCTAGTATTAATCTCTGGGACTAGTGATTGATTGTGAGTCGATCCTAGTGAAGCCGAGGTAGCAACAATTTTTGGATTCTAAAACCTGCACCGAACCATATTAATCGAATAGCAGGAAATAAAAACAAAATTCTAACCGAAAAACCCCGATCACTAAAAATTAGATTATTTTGGTTTGGTTTGGTTTTTCGGGTTTTTATGCCCACACCTAGAGAACAGCCCCTGCGGGGCTTACATTAATCCTTATCCCACGACAATAAGATCAGCCAACCTAATTTTCGACGAGTGTTTAACTAGGGTTATCGTTGGAAATGAATTTGAACGGGGTTGCATAGGATCTTAAGCCTGATGATAACACAAGACAGGGGAACTTTTTTAGACAGGTACAGGCCCTCTAGGATGAGGTAACACCCTAGTTTTGTGTTCTTGGGATTAGAACGATCTTGATTACAATGGGAGTCTCGGGATCTTATGTTGTGGTTAAGCAATGCTGGATGATGCGTATGATTTTACTGCCCATACCCCTCCCTTTATATAGTGCAGGGGAGATAAGGTTACATGGTCATATCCGGTATGTAGTACCGAATCTTATCTTTAGAGTGTCCAGCACTTACATGCACCTGCATTTACAGGTACAAATCTCCTAATTAAACGGGATTAAACTTTATCCTCGGGACTATCCTTGGCATCCAAGTTAGATGTAGTCCGAGTGGTTTCTGTCCTCTTTCAACCGACTCGGACTGACCGAGTTTGCCACTTTATGGGCCTTCTGTGAGGATACCCGAGGCCTATGCAGTCCACAATAGCCCCTAAGTGCTTTTCAATCGAGTCAGATGTCTCATCGACTGGTTCGTTTGATCACTCCTGTAATCTGAAAGGAGATTGTAAAAAACTCAAGAGATATTAAGTCAAAAATTAAGAGCAACGCCCAACTCGGCAATACCGAGATTCTGGCAATCGGCCTGTTTTGTGAGGTACGCCACTCTGCTCTCAATGGTATGTTACATTTATTTGGCTGCTCGGCACCCATTTTTAGCTTGTGAAAACAGTAGTTAGCCCATCATTGGGCGTACATTAAATCGTGCAATGGCGGTTCCCATCTTGCGGTATAATGCATTTTGCATATTAGGGGGTAAGCGGCAGCAAACACCCGATTCTGTCTTGCAGAATTCAGCACTTGGCCCAGCATGGGGCGCGTTTTCAGCCGAGTGGTATCTGTCCCAACCGAAGGAGGGATCGGCTGGTGTGGATAACATAGACCCCGGGTACCCACACGGTGGGTCTAAGAGACCACCCGACAGGGGATGGACCAAATCGGGTGGATAAGAATGTGTACCACTCGAACTCTAGTAGACTTGCTCGGCAAGGAAAGTCATAAAGATAGAAGTCTATCCCTAATTAATAGGGAAGATACAATTGTAATCCCGGATAACTATGTATCTGGCTAGAGGATAGAGATAGGAATCCTACCTCGTAACCGACCAGGACTCTACCTTGTAACCCTACCCCCCACTATATAAGGCGGGCAGGGAGCCCCTGATTCGGCATCCCACATCATGATCACCACCATGATCATCATGATCATGGTCATCATCTTCATCTCCACACCAATCCATGGAGAGACATATCCCTCCACATTGATTATCAGATCACTATTATAATCCCAGAGCACAGGACTAGGGTATTACCTATACCGCGAGGGCCTGAACCTGTATAAAAAAGACCCCCTGTCTTGTGCTACCATCGAGTTTGGATCTTGTGTATCGCCCCATATATAATCATTACCGACGATAACCCCGGTTAGCTACCCGTCGACAGTTGCCGCGCCAGGTAGGGGCAGCGTCAAGATCAATCTCATCAAGCCCGATGGCATCCATCAACGGAGTCACCGATGTCTCCGCCCTCGGCCAGGCATTCCGCTTCGGGAGCCGACTGCGTCTTCAACGACTTGGGCGACTCCACCTCTCGGATTCGAATCAGATCCAATCTAGGAGGAACTACAATAACACCTCCCGCTAGGGTTGGAAAACGCCACGGCGATCTACTCATGAGTAGTATGCCAAGGGCTCACTTCCCGATTTGGATACGACAATGGCTCAAAGATAGATTCTGGACGCCATCTTATTTCTTTATTTCCCATTGATCCAGAAGGAATTTCAGGATGAGACTGGATGCATTGGAAAGATAATTTCGTCAGCTTTCCGTGAAGCTGAAGAACGCCCAAAACGGAGTTCGGATGTGTCCGGGGCGTCCATTTGAAGGTAGACTGCGCGAGAAAGTCGCCAATCTCAGCAAGCTCGTAAAACCCATCTATGGAGGCTGCGGCATGCAGATAGGCCGTGATACACCTCCAAGGACATCAAGGATCAGCAATGAGCTTTTTCAAACAATCTACGACCAACACTTCTTCCGGACTCGGATCTGATCCAGTCTGAGGAGAACATCGACATCGCTTCTTCTGGACTCCCGTTCGGGTCGAGAAACGCCGCCGTCACCTACTCCCGAGTGGTGTGCCGGGGGCTTAATTCCCGACTCGGATACGGTGAGAACTCAACCAAGGACTTCAACAATGTTTTTTCGGACTCGAACAAGATCCGATCCGAGAGGGAATTCAGCAACGCTTCACTTGGACTCCCGGTCGTGTTGGGGTACGCCACCGCCGCCTACCGACGAGTAGTGCGCTGGGGGCTTAATTCCAGACTCGGATACGGTGAGGTTCGGATGGAGAACGAATCTCGGGTGGTGACCGTCATCAGCAGCAAATCACTCGGAGTCGAAGATCATGGCGTCCATAGTGTGACGCCGGCTTCATCAACTGCGAGGCGAACGTGAGAAGAAGATGCGATCTGTTTTCGTTCAGAATCTGGATGAAACTTGTCTCGTTATTTTCCGTTGACTTAGAAAGAGTTTCGGGGTGATATAAGATGCATTGAAAGTTTATCACGTTATCTTTCCAACGAATCTAAGAACGCCTAAATCCGAGTTCAGATGTGACCGTGGCGCCTGTTTGAAGACAGACTACGCGGAGAGGTCGCGGATTTCGGCGAGCTCGTAAAGCTCGTCGATGCTAGCCACGGCGTGAGGATTGATTGTGCCACATCTCGTGGGACGTTCAAGACCAGCGAGGACCTTTATCAACTTTTGACAAGCTACACCAACCGCATGGAGATCATTTACGACTACGGCCGACTTCGTCGACCACGACCGAGACCTCGGCGAGCATGTGCTGTTCGACGTCGACCACGGTGTGTGCTGCTTGGTGTTGATCGAAATTGAACGACTACTTCCGCTACTCGTCTATGCGCCTACGCCCTAGCCACGAGCGCCCAAGTCATCAACCTAGTTATACGCCATCACGCGTCACGAGCGCCCAGTACGGCTACACACCTATGGCTCCAAGTCTACGCTCGGCGACACACTACTCGGTGACACGCGTACGCCTGCGCCACGAGCACCCAAGTATTCAGGTCGGCTGTACGCCATCGTGCGCCACGAGTGCCTGGTACGGCTACAGGTCTACGTCTCAAAGTTTACGGCTCGGCAACAAGCCACTCGGCTACACGCCTACGCCCGCGCTACGAGCGCCCAAGTGTTCAGCTCGCTTATCCGCAATCGCACGCCACGAGCTCCAAGTATACGGCTCGGCGACACGCCTACGCCCGCGCCACGAGCGCCCAAGTCATCAACTCGGCTGTATGCCATCGCGCGCCACGAGCGCCCGGTATAGCTACACGTCTACGCCTCCAAGTTTACGGCTCGGCGACAAGCTACTCGGCTACACGCCTACACACGAACTATGAGCGCCCAAGTCTTCAGCTCGGCTGTACGTCATCGAGTGCCACGAGTGTCCGGTATGGCTACACGCCTATGCCTTAAAGTCTACGGCTCGGCGATGAAAGGATCGCTATGCCGCCTAGAGGGGGTGAATAGGTGAATAAAACAAAATTACGAAAATAACAAACTCAAACAGTGACCAGCACGTCGGATGTTCCGATGGAGATCGGATGTTCCGATCTGGTCCAGAGAGCCCTGTGTCGGATGTTCTGATTTGGGTTGGATGTTCCGATGTACGTCGGATGTTTCGATTCTGGCTATACTAGAAACGACGAAAACCTGTAGTAAAAATTGATTTCTCGCAAAACCAAGATTTGATCTACTCAAGATTATTCATAACAAGCCAAAACCAATAGTAAAACATCTATTTAAGACCAAGACGAAGAACACGACGACTTTTGTTTACCGATGTTCAGATCTTTGAAGGGAGATCCTACTCACCGTTAGGAAAGGTATAAAGCCCGGATCACAAAGACCCTAATCCCCTCCCGGCAATGCACAACAGCACTCACCGGTTTCCACTAGATGAATCCTTTTCCTTGTGGAGGCAGATTCACACCTTCACAAAATTCGGAGGCACACCACATGAAGATCGGCGGCTCACCGGCGACACCTAGCCGTCTAGGAGCCCTTCAAGCCTCCAAGAGTAACAAATGCGACGAAGAAATTAGGAATCGCTAAGTGCTCAAGAATTGGATGACTCTAATTCGTGGAGCACTTTGGGTGCCTTGATCTCTCTAGATCTAGATCTCACAAGATGAACAGGAGAGAGACAGGGCTAGGGTTCTTGAGAGATGATGAAGAATATGAATTAGGTTCAAATCAGGATGTAATCAGTGTGTGTCACCTTTTCACAGGTGTTAGAGAAGGCTTTAAATAGAGAATCCCGAAAAGTAGCCGTTGCAGCAGAATATCCCACATCAGATGTTCCGACCCACGTTGGATGTTCCGATGGACTGCTCACTGGATTGCATTGAAAACAGGCAGGCTGGATTCACCATCGGGTGTTCCGACCCACATCGGATATTCTGATGGTGTAGGTTCTGTCTAAGGTGTGTTTTGAGTGAAAAACTCACACGAATTTCAAGATACCTATTTTAAGCACTTAGAAACCTTTATATGCTTCTTCATTGCATCCCTCTTCATACCTCTTCATAGTACGGCATACCTATGACTAATTAACAGAGTAAACTCCTTGCAAAAATTCTTATTAGTAGATCCAAAAATAATATCATCGGCATAAACTTGACATACAAAGATATCACCATCTACTAGCTTGGTAAAGAGTGTAGGATCAGATTTACCCATTTCGAAACCTTTTCTTACCAAAAACTCCTTTAAACACTCATACCATGCACGAGTTGCTTGCTTCAACTCATAGAGCGCCTTATTGAGTTTGTAGACGTAATTTAGAAATTTTGGATCTTCGAAACCAGGTGATTACCCAACCACTACAAGAAATATGGCCTTCTGTGACATAATTTTTGTGACAAAAAGAGAGGTTTTTTTGTCACCGTATGCTATCCATGATAGACCTATGACGAAAATCCGTCTGTCACAGAAGGTGCGTCTCTAAAGGCCTTACGTGACAAAACAAGAAAAAACGTCACAAAAATAATGACAAACATTATATCGTCACAAAGAATTATGACGCCGCAAATCGTCACAGTTTGAAACAGAAAACGTCACAAATTAGTGGCTAGGATCCTGCCACATGGTAGATGACATGTGTGGTAGATGACGTGGCAGATGAAGTGACAGGTGACGTGGCGGAATGTTGTGACGAATTTTGCCGTCATAATTTATTGAAAGGCCCATGTGTGTGTGTCCTAGCCAATACAATTTCATATATCAAATAGTATGCACAAAAATATTAATATTCACCAAAACAATATATGCACAAAATATTAGCTGCCCATACATTTGCATATATGAATTAGTTGACAGATTCAACAATTGTTTACAAACTAAGACCAAATAGCTACACAATTCACTAATAGTTTGAGCATCCACTAGTCACAAATTACACCAATTCAATCTAGAGCAGGCTTCCAACATGCACAAGTCACAATTTACACCAATACTTCAGCCACAACAAACTGAAATAATGCAGGCTGGTTTGTTGTGCTACAATAGCCACAAGTCTGCTCCAGCAGATCACCAAAATTGCTCCAGCAGCAACAAGTTCCGGCAGATCACCAAAAAAACACCAAAATAACTAGCAGATCACCAGAATTGCTCTGGCAGCAACAAGTTCCAGCAGACCACCAAAACTGTAAAACACAATGAAACATGTATCCAGTATATTTAAGCTTGAGAAATCAGAATATAGACAAATTGAATACAGATTATTGCTAGGAACAGAAATGAGAATCTATAGAAATAAATTCATGAAAAAAATTCTCCGCACATGGTATACACCACATTGCAAGAGCTTGTGTTTCTATGGGCCAAAAGGTCACATATGCATACATGTACAGAAGTACAGGTGAGGTAATAAGCCATAACCTACCTATGAAAGAACATGAACATCTCACATTGCAAGAGGTACTGAACATGAACATCTCACATTTGCTCGTCGGGGTGCTAAAGTACTACTACAACCAGCTTCATTTAGAAAATATGGCACTAGTGAGCTAAGTGCATCACTTGTGACCAACTAACAAACATAAGTGACAAAACTGTAAAATAAACAGTTTTAGGTTAGGAATTAACTGGTCTATCCAGAACTGAAGGCACTATTAGTTGACATCTGAAATAACAGACTACAAGCAATACATATAGGTCAGGCACTTTGAAGCTACGCCATACCTTGTGCTTTGAGTATGACCACATCGCCACCAATTCTCTCCATTGGTCATCAGTCATACAATTGACAAGCGATGTGGTTGTCATTTGATTTGCTGGTACCCCATGCTTATCACTTCTTTCTTCTCTATATAGGTTCCATGGAGAGATTTCGCACTGAGTTCTATGTCGTAACAAAAGGTGCTAAAAGATGTACATGGCTCCATGTTTTACAATGGTTCTGAAACTTGACATGAAAAATTTCAAATTAGCATGGTAATTTATCTGTAGCAATAAATTGGCACAAACTTCAGCAATAAATTATTAATACAAGTTTAGAAAAACCCAAGCATACAAGAGTTCATGGCTTCATGCCAATCTATTATTGCTTCTCCGTGCAAACCTCAAATTTGCAGCTGCTGCTCATATCCAAATCACTTGCATTTCAAAAACTTCAAATATAGAAATTTCCCTCTCCATCTCATATATTGACAGAACTGAAACAAATTAGACTAAATGTTAATGATACAAACTAGGTGAGCTAAGTTACTGACAGTGAACAAGTTGTGCTAAACATAACAGGTAAGTATAACTGGTAACATGAGTTATGACCCAAGAACAGATTTCTAAACTTGCGAGTTTGCAGCCAAATTAAACATGGCATGAGTGCAATCAGGATTCAATTCTTGGAAATGAAACAAATACATGACAATCTCAGATACAAAGACATGCATTAATAAAGATAAAGGACAAGGAAAATGACACATGAATAAGCCTCGCACAGTAAGAACTTTGAGTGTGTTTGTTGATCAAGATCAAGAGTGAGAGCTGAGAGGAACGGAGACCGAGACGAGAGTGAGGGCCAGCAGAGAGAAATCCCACGGGAGAGATGCGTATTCAGCCCCTAATCCAGAGAGAACTTGATGTCCTTCTCCTATTCGCTGGTTGTGCATCCAACTCCTAATCCATGGCGAGATGTGATGATATTGAGTTGTTCTTCTCCTGTTCACTGGTTGTGCATCCAGTCCCTAACCCTAGCTCCCTTTCGCCTCAAACCAAACCAAAATCCAAGGAAATTACCTGCCATTCGTGTACTTCTTGGTGCCATCCACCCAGGAAGGGGGGAGATTGGGGGCGACGGGGGAACAAAGAGGTAGAAGATTGGCGGCGGCGGCGGCAGGGAAGGACGGCGACACGAGAAAGGACGCCCATGCAGGGAGAAGATTGGCGGTGGCGACGGCGGCGGCTGCGGCGGCGACGGCGGCGGAGGCAGGGAGCAAGAGGCGTGCAGGCGACAGGGAAAATGTGGGGAAGATTGGTAGGGTTCGCGGGATATGCCCTTCGTGTGTGTGATCATTACTATAATGCCCTTTGCTGTGGTGTGGCTGTGCCCTAGTTTGTTGGGCAAAAAAGGTATTTCAGGCCAAAATGCTGGCGGGGTAGCCGGTAAAAGTAGAGAAATTGCGCGCGGAATTGAAATTTTAGGTTTAGGAGAATTGTGTTCAATATTTCTACATTTACTAGATATCCCTCGACACTGATAGAAATTGGTGAAATTGTTTAATCGAAACAAAAAAGGAGCATTCACTTAACGAAAAATCGCTATGGTGTACAAGAAATTGATAGATTTCGATGAGAATTTTCTCTAGAAATCGTTTTGATTGAAAAAACGTTTGAAATTTATTTTTTAAATCACAAACCTTCCTCGTGTATACGAAATAGTGGACTTGACGAAGATTACCATATTGATATTTGGGCGTATGGTGAACATCAGTACTCCTGTACATTTTCCTTTTGATTCAAAATGCATATATTTGATGAAAACTTTAATTCGCATAAAGGATTTAATCCCGGCGGTAGGCTGCGTGGAATGCTGCCATTTTTTTGTAAACTCGATATGACAAGAGGTTGTAGGCTAGAAATCCACAGGCTCGGCCCAGGAAGGCAGGTTGGGCAGGCTGAAAATAAAATTGGAATTAGATGTAAAGAAAAATAGCTTGTCTACTATTTAGAAAATAAAATTAACTTGATTTTATTTGCATTGATATTTTTGGGTTGTTATAAAACTAATAATTTCTATTGGTCCGTGACGTTTTCTTCTTCCTGTTAGTGACGTTATTTGTGACGTTTCTTGTATTCGTCACAAAGAAATAGGGTTACACCCCTCCTATTATTTCTTATGACGCTTTCTTTGAAAAATGTCATAAATCAATGACATATTACTCAGTTGTCACAAAAAATACGTCACAGAAGATCATATTTCTTGTAGTGAACGTAGACAAGCTCGGAAAGTGGACCGTTAAGAAAAGCACTCTTGACATCCATTTGCCATAATTTAAAACCATGGTGAGTAGCGAAAGCAATTAAAATTCTAATAGCATCTACTCTTGCTATGGGAGCGTAAGTCTCACCACAATCCAAACCATCGATTTGCATGAAGCCTTGTGCAACCAACCGTATTTTGTTCCTTGTTACTACACCATGTTCATCTTGTTTATTGCGGAAGTCCCATTTTGTACCTATGACATTTTGTTTCGGTCTTTCCACCAACTCCCACACTTCAATCCTAGTGAAGTTATTTAACTCCTCTGGCATGGCAATAATCCAATCGGAATCCTTGATAGCTTGATCTATATTGAGTGGCTCAAGAGAGGAGACAAACTAGTAAAATGCACAAAAATTTGAAAGACGAGATCTAGTAATTACTCCCTTGTTTATATCACCGATGATGTTTTCGACGGGATTATCTCGTTGAAACACTTTGGCGTACTCGTGGATGTGCATTCGGTGGTGTAGGATCTTCATCATCGCCTTCATTTGACTTGTCATTCTAATCTTCTTGAATAATTGTTGGAGTTTCGACTTGAGTTGATAAAGGGGATGAATCATTGTCTTCGACATCTTCTTGTGGTTTGACATTACCGATAGCCATTTTCTTGATAGCTTCACACGGTGGTTCTTCTTCAACTAGCACATGTTGATCAACTTGCTCTACTTGAGAGCTGTTAGTCTCATCAAATGTTACGTCACGTGAAATTTCAAGCACACCGGTGGTATTGTTGAAAACCCGATAAGCGTAGGCATTTGACCCATAACCAAGCAAGAAACCTTCATCAACGTTATGAGCAAACTTAGAGTTTCTAATTTTCTTATTCAAAATATAACACTTACTGCCAAAGACTCTAAAGTAAGAAATAGTTGTCTTGTTACCGGTAAGGAGCTCATATGAAATTTTCTTCAGTAACTTGTGTAGATAGAGTCGGTTGATGGCGTGACAGGCGGTGTTCACAGTTTCCGCCCAATTTATGTCCGATACCTTGTATTCATTTAACATGGTCCTTGCCATCTCGATGAGGGTTCAATTCTTCCTCTCGACCACTCAGTTTTGTTGGGGGGAGTAGGAAGCCGAGAATTAGTGCTTGATGCCTTCCTCATTAAGATATCTTTCAGCATCGGTGTTCTTGAATTCCTTGCCATTGTCACTACGTATCTTCTTAATCTTCACTTCATACTCGTTTTGGGATCTTCTCATAAACTTCTTTAATATTTCTTTTGCTTCTGACTTATCATGCAAAAAGAATACCCACGTGAAGCGTGCAAAATCATCAACAATAACAAGACCGAATTTGTTATATCCTATACTTATGGACGCAATCGGTCCATATGTAATAATTGTAGAGGTCTTTTTATGGTCATCACGTCCTTCGAAGGATGAGGTGCTCCAATTTGATTTCCCGCTTGACATGCGCTACAAGGTCTGTTTTTATCAAACTTCACATTTGTTAGTCCAATGATGTGATTGACATTCGAGAGTTTATGAAGGTTTCTCATACCAATATGGGCTCGCCGGCGATGCCAAAGCCAACCCATGCTAGTTTAGTCAGTAGACATATCCCACGGCTAGTTCTATCCGCGGAGAAGTCCACAAAATAGAGCTTTTCCTTTCGATGACCCTTAAAGGCTATTAAACCATCACTCCTTCGAACGACATTCACACCATCAAAAGAAAAGATACAATCGTAACCGGTTCCACAAAATTATTGTACCGATAATAGATTGTATTTCAATGAATCCACAAGTAAAACATTTATAAGGAAAATATCTTCGGAAACAGCAATCTTACCAGGACCAAGTACATCACCTTTACTGCGTCGGATGTTCTGATCTGGGTCGGATGTTTCGATGTACGTCGGATGTTCCGATCCTGGCTGTACTGGAAACGATGAAAACCTGCAGTAAAAACTGATTTCTCGCAAAACCAAGATTAGATCTACTCAAGATTATTCAGAACAAGCCAAAACCAAAAGTAAAAAGATCTACTCAACACCAAGACGAAGAACACGGCGACTTTTGTTTACCGATGTTCGGATCTTTGAAGGGAGATCCTACTCACCGTTAGGGAAGACACAAAGCCCGGATCACAAAGACCCTAATCCCCTCTCGGCAACGTACAACAGCACTCACCGGTGTCCACTAGATGAATCCTTTTCCATGCGGAGGCAGATTCACACCTTCACAAACTCCGGAGGCACACCACACGAAGATCGGCGGCTCACCGGCGACACCTAGCCATCTAGGTGCCCTTCAAGCCTCCAAGTGTAACAAATGCGACGAAGAAATTAGGAATCGCTAAGTGCTCAAGAATTGGATGACTCTAATTCGTGGAGCAGTTTGGGTGTCTGGATCTCTCTAGATCTAGATCTCACAAGATGAACAAGAGAGAGACAAGGCTAGGGTTCTTGAGAGATGATGAAGAATATGAATTAGGTTCAAATCAGGATGTAATCAGAGTGTGTAACCTTTTGACAGGTGTTAGAGAAGGCTTTAAATAGAGAATCCCGAAAAGTAGCCGTTGCAGCAGAAGATCCCAGATCGGATGTTCCGACCCACGTCGGATGTTCGGACACCCATCGGATGTTCTGACCCACGTCAGATGTTCCGATGGACTGCTCACTGGATTGCATTGAAAACAGGCAGGCTGGATTCACCATCGGGTGTTCCGACCCACGTCGTATATTCTGATGGTGTAGTTTTTGTATAAGGTGTGTTTTGAGTGGAAAACTCACACGAATTTCGAGATACCTATTTTGAGCACTTAGGAACATTTATATGCTTCTCCATTGCATCCCTCTTCATAGTACGGCATACCTATGACTCAATAAATAAAGATTTACACATAATTACTAGTCTTGATGCCTTCTTGCAACATATCCATATTTGAGGGGTACACCAGCACAGTTAAACATGTACCTCATGAATTTAACCTGTATAACATCTGTGCACATTTCTCCAATATAAAATATTAGCTCTATAATTGTTAATCATTAATCACCAAAACTACTTAAGGGCCTAGATGCACTTTCAATCTTCCCCTTTTTGGTGTATTGATGATAACAATTATAGCTCACAAAGAAATTATAAACAAGAATATAGCTGAAAGCTCCCCCTGAAACTATGGCAAGAATAACAAGAGCTCCCCCTATGTCCTTAGCAAATTTAAATCTAAATGCAATATGACAGGATTTATCACACAATACGAAAAGTAAATAACTAGCAATTCACATTACAGCATCATCACATGATAAGCAATTAAAGTCTTACAGCCACACCGGACCACATAAACCATCGAGTTTAAAACATAGTTTTGCACTTAAACTTTCCAGTTTCACACATAGGAATCTAATATGGAAACTTAGATAGATAGGATTTTTCTCCCCCTTTGGCATCAAGACGCCAAAAAGAGATTACTCGATCCACTCCGGATCGCTGCTGCTGGAGCTGCCACCACCACCCTGTCCACCAACACCTCCAGTGACTTCATCATCATCGTCGTCACCGTTGCCCCACCAGATGGAGGGATCCCAAACAGCCCTCGAGTGTAGGTGTCAATGGTTGTGTTGGAAGACTCAGAATCATCAGAAGAGAGAACCATACCAAGATGTTTCTTGATATCTTGGATGTGCTTGCGATTGCCGCGAAGACGCACAATGGTGTCCTTGACCCTTTTATTTGTCTTGCGACACAAGCAGAAGATGGATTTCAGCATTTTCTTGATGGAGCCACCAGAAGATGACAGGCTAGACCGAGCTGAAGATGGGCCCGCCCTATCACGAGGAGCAGAAGAAGGACCCGCGCTATCATGAGGAGCAGAACCCCTCATGGTCCCCCACCAGGAGAAGCCAATCCACGGGTGGTCACAAGGTATGAAGTGTGCTTCCCATCCAACACAAACTTGAGACCAGTGACATGGGTGATCATGCTCATCAGATAAGGAGCATAAGGGCAGCTCCTCTTTGGATCACAAGCAATGATCTTGATCTCACCCCAGTTGAAGTCCAGCACATCAAAAGGACGCTCTTACAAACCAATTTTCAACAGAAGGTTGCGAGAGTAAGACAGAACACGTGAGGCGTTGTTGACGTCAAATAAACACCAATTTTATACGTCAACATATTCCGGAATTCCGGCATTTTGGAGGGAAAATCAAGTTTTATACTAACATTTTATTTATTCTAATAAAGTTCCACAAGTTTTGGTGAGTTTTTGGGTCTACAGGTACAAAATGGGAAGAACCGGAGCCTAACCGGGCAAAATGCCAGGCCGGCCGACCCACCCGAGGCCGGCTGACCTGGCCACGTCACCAATCTGGCTCCAACTTCGCTCAAGTGGCATAAAAGCACAAATTGAAGACATCTACACCACCCATTGTAGTCGGTTTGATCAAATGGACACGGTTGCTTCACAAATGAGCATAGGATTCCCTTGGATTTCTTTCGTGCGCATGTCAACTTGATCCACCGGCTTAAGGGGTTAATCTCCACCATCAATGAAGCATCCTAGAAGAAATCCACGGCCGGGAGGTGAAGAAGGTGGGTCGGCCGACCCCCTCTTGATGCTCCTCGGATTCCCCTTTGGAGGGTGGCAAGATGAAAAGTGTCACATGTCGTGGCACCCTCTCATTGGCTCCGGAACACTATAAAAGGACCCCTCACCTCACTTTTATGAACACCACAACTCCACACTTCACTTCATCCACTTCACTTAGAGTTGCTCTTTAGTTAGAGTAGATTAGTTGGGAGTTAGAGTCGAGTCGAGCTGATGCCTCGGAGTTCCGAAAGTGTCTTCGGGAATTTGGGTAATAGCTCTTGTGCCCTTTCCTAATTATTTATTTAATTGGTGGGATCACTTCATTCATTTTATATTGTGTTGAGCTTTATTTGAGATTGAGCATATCTACTAAATGAGTTGTGTGGATTAACCTTACCGGTAGCTTGTATTCGTCTGGAATCAGTTTAGGTTCTCACTCATATACTGAAAGAGCCCAAGTATTGAACCTAGATCATCTTCCTAGGATCCGAGGAAGGTTGATTAGAAATAGTAGCAGACGTGGTGTCTGAGACTAGGACTAACTCGGTTTACACCCGGGCCCACGTATATGTGGTAGGTGGTAGGTGGTGACAGCCCTATCCATCCGTAGATATTAATTATCTCGTGCGTAACCCACAGCGTCCGGCTTTGGATCAGTAGAGCCCTATCGGAATGATCATAACCATTCGGGATTCCAATTCAGGATAGCGGGTGGTAGTGAATGTCCGAGCTCCGACGACGAATACCAAGTGAACCACTGTTTGATTACCAAAGCTCACTCAATAAACTGAATCACACAATTTTGTGAACTTATTAAACTTGTCTCGTTGTCCTCCCAACTGTCTATCTAGCTAGAGTAGCTTTCTCTTTATTTGTGTGAATATTTATCGTGTGTGTGTGTGTCCCGGTCTTTTCATTTATCCTAACCCCCGTTACCTAGACTGGCTGGTATTTTAAATAATTAAGATATAGAGGTTTATCTCTTTAAACCCTCGTTCCCTGTGGATTCGATAACTCTAGGAATACTCCTGGTGAAAACTACAAGCGATATCCGTCCGCTTGCGGATTAGTTTCTAAGGGCGTAAGAATCGCCAACAGGCATCACCTTTCTTGGGGGAGAGAGTCTTGCGAAGAATGTGATTCAACACTTGATAGAAAGGCTTCATGGTTTCAGTCGCTCCAGCCTTAGGAGGAATAGGCCCATAATACAGAAACTTCAGCTCATGATTCTTTAGAGCATCCATATTGTGGATCTGCTCCATGTTCCTCTGGTAGATAGCTTCAGATGATGGCCAAACTCCTTCTTTGTGAAGTGGTAAAATACTCCATCGCACATAAACCAGAAAATGTCTCCAGCGACATCCCCAGCAAAGTACAATGTAGCATAGAACTGGCAGATAACTTCATCATTCCAGTCAGGTTGAAAACTCAAGATATTGGTCAATCCCATGGTGTCGCAGGCAGAGATTACTTCATTGATAACCGGATTGACTGCCAGTGCCATACCTTCCCAATCAATGAATTGCATATGCATGACTGGGCTCTTCTTTCGCACAAAAGCAGTATCATAGAAATCTTGGTGGAAGAATATCCAGAATCTTGGATCAGTCCCTTCCTCCTTCTCATACTGCAAAGGATCCTCAATCCTACGGTGTTGGATCTCCTTGACATCCGCAACATAATAACCAGGGATCTTCAGAGTAACATTCTGAGTGAAGGTCCTGGTTGACTTCTTTATCAACAGCGGACCAATGGGATCACGGACATTTGCTCGCTTCCAACGGGCAATTCTCTCATGATAATCCGTGGGATGCTCGTTGTGCGAAGCGGAAGGAGGGATAATAGTCGAACTTGAGGTTCTTTGCCGTTTTGAAGGATTGGCAACACCCTTGCCTTTGGGATCATGCTGAGAAGAAGACATCTGTATAATAAACAAAGTGGAATCAAAGAATTGCAACGAGAATGTTCAGAATTGCAAGAAATATGGTCCACACAGTACAACCCACGTCGGAACATCCGATGGGCTGTACTGTAGCAAATCATAGTTTGTGACAAAACTGAATGCGAGAAAATGGAATTTGATGAGTTTTGATGTGAAAAACACAATGGTGAAATTTGATATAGCAACTGAGGTGTGGAAATTATAATACCCAAACAGGTCAGTGAGTACCACGTTGGAACATCCGACACGGGTCGAAACATCCGACGGGTACAGCAACTGCAAACTAGGGTTTGTCACAACTCACATAAAAAGAACGAATCCAAGACATCAACAAGTAGAGAATGCTTATATGAACAAGATAGGAGCTTTGCTAGCCTCGAAATCGAGTTAAAACTGCGTACATTGCACGTTTTAGGAGTTTCAAGATCTGGAGCTTTACCTTCAATGGAGGATGAGGGAGACGAGCAGAGAAGGAGAAGATGCGGAGGAGGATGAGCTGCGCAGGACGCAAGCACCACCGGAAGTTCCGCAGCCGCCGGAAGATCCGCTGCCGCCGGAGCATCTTCTCCTGCTGCCGCCCGAGAGGAGAGAGAGATGGTAAAGCTTTAGGGTAAAAACCGTGGGGTAAAAAGGGAGGACCCGCGCCGTTAAAAGAAGGGCTGACTGGGCCGCACCAGAACATCCGACGAATGCCGGAACATCCGACGGGAACATCCGACGAAACCCCTACTGAACCGCACCGGAAGTTCCGACGCAGATCGGAACATCCGACGGGACAGCTTCGGCATAACACCGGAAGTTCTGACGCAGATCGGAACATCCGATCCCCCTCTCACTGGAAATGAATGTTTTAGACTCCAGACACTTTGAGAATAGATAAGATCACTCCGGGAGAATAGAGGGGAAGTTCTAAGAATTGAATTTACCCATGAATGACCCGTAAACATATCAATCAATCAAACTAGGGTCACCCATGAATAAATAGGATATGAATATCCGAAGAGCCAAATCAATCAATTTATTTATATAGACCTATATAGCTATAGTAAAATAGATCACATGATAAAAACATTTTCAATCATCAAACAATATATGCAATTGGTCAAGCAACATTCCGAGATTCAAGAATATTTAATTCACTCCGCAACTCACATAATTTTCTCTCATCAAGGGGTTTGGTAAAGATGTCGATCAATTGTTTTTCGACTCTCACATGGGTAATATCGATATCACCTTTGGTTCAATGGTCTCTTAAGAAGTGGTGGCGAATATCGATATGTTTGGTTCAGGAGTGTTGAAAAGGATTGTTGGCTATTTTTATGGCACTCTCATTATCACACAAAAGTGGGATGTGGTTGAGGTTAAGGCCATAGTCTCTTAGGGTTTGCCTTATCCAAAATAGTTGGGCACAACAATGTCCCGCGGCAATATATTCAGCTTCGGCTGTGGATAGGGCTACGGAATGTTGTTTCTTGGACGCCCACGACACGAGCGACCTACCAAGGAATTGGCAAATACCAGAGGTACTATCGGGACCCGGTTGACAAAACCGTGCCCTTTTGTGTATTACGCACTAGTCCCAAGGATCATTGCTAGTGCACACAATCATTACTGAAAGTTTGGATACATAGGGCCCGGGCCCGAAATAGTACAACCAAGTCGGTACGCAGACCGACGCATAACATAACAAGCGGAATACAAGTACTCGTACTCGCTAAGGTATGGTTTTAGATCACAAGATTTATTTAATCTTCTAAACTTCACACCACATACATAGTGGTAGTAGAACATAGCCTAAGCTTCATTATACTCCTCGAAGTCACCAGCTGCAAAGAGCTCCTTGTCCTCCTAGGACGGTTCTCCATCTAAAGGTTTTTGAAAAGAAAAATAAAAGCAAGAAACGTGAGTACAATTGTACTCCACAAGTCTAAGGAATATATGAAACGCAACTATTAGCACAAAGGACATTTTTTTATTTTAAACTCCCAAAATTTTTGGCATAAAACCTTTCTTTATTTAACAACATTCTTTTAGGTAGAAATCCTCAGAATACATGAAACAATCATAAATGTCTCTTTTTGTCTCCTTTAAATGAGTAATCCGTTTTTGTATTTTGAAGGGGTGAGAGGTATGGATTTAGCTACCATATGAACAGTCACCAAGCGGGCTCATGACCGAGAGCGCGGCTATCATGATAGTTTATATAATACTCTGCAGAGTGTGTACACTTTACGCTCGACTGCTAATGCGTACTTGTCAGAGTATCGGGGATACAAGCCAAAGACGCACAGCACAAAGCCAGTTATTCCGAGAAATCTACTGGAAACTACCAACTCTGGTCATCCCGCTGTCCAATATTTATCACGGCGAGGTGACAATTCAACTGACCGGATACTGGGGCTACAAGGATCGGCCCAAAGTTCCCATTCGTTAGCATCTCGATTTCAAATCGGAATAGTTTCCGGTAGCTTCCTAGGCTTACTTAGCTAAGCTCATCCCCATAGACGAGTTCCGAGGTCGTACTGTATGAGCCCGGTTCATAGATTCACAGGAAAACAGTCCTTAGACTGATTAAGGCATCGGACTCCGTTTAACCAGGGTAACCCTGTACCCTAACGGTAGTCGTTCTTCCTTCTCAGTCAAATAAGTATTTATTAAACCAAAATCTTTATTTCAACATGAAAGCATTATTTTCTCATTTTCCAACTTTTCATATGACCAAAATCCAAACTCAAAGTCTCATCTCCATCCCACATGAAATAATGCAACCTTTTGAACCAAGTGGCCATTATTTCATGTGATATGTTTTATCATTTTTACAAAACTCCATCATTTCATCATAAACATATCTTGCTACAAAATGAACTCAAATATCATTTACAACTCTAGATTTGAAAAATAATAATAACAGCGTGAAATCATTTTTCCATTTTCAGATATTAACTATTTCTTTTCCCAATGAATTATTCAAGCAAATATCATGCAATCTTTACTTTTAAACATTTCACAAACACTTTTGCAAACAAACAAAAACATAGAATATATGCGTCAAGGAGACTTGCCTTCAAATGTAGCGTCGGAAATTACGCCGGGATCGCAATCCAGTCCAGTGACACCGGCATCTATACGGGAAAGTATACACACCAATTATTTTTGTATTCAAACAAAATTTTCAAAGTGAGAAATTAATTTATTTGGGAAGATTTAATTTTTCGGAATTTTTAGAAATTTATTTGACATTTTTCTGCTGAGAAATGGATTTTATATAATTTTTAGAGTAGTTAATGGAAATTAAAAAGGAATTTAATTGGTTTTCGGCCGGAGCAGTGAAATGGGCCGAATGCGGTCTATTCAGTTCGCTTCCACCCCTCATCCGGTGGCCTGCTCGCGGCTTGCTGGGGCTGACCGGGGGGCCCCACTGTCGGTCACCTCGGGCAGAGCCCGCGGCGGCTCCGGTGGCGGCGCCTGCGAGACGGCGAACCATCTGGCGAGGCGAGCGACTCGGGAGGAAGGTAATGAAGAGGAGAGTTGATTTCTGGGGTCGTTGTCGGGGATTACCACCGGAAAGTAGGCGGGCAGCATGGGTGGCGGCGGAAGGAGGTCGGTGTTGCCGACGAGAAGCTTCCGGCGAGGAGAAGGTCCAATTGACATAGGGGAATCGCTAAGGGAGATGCTGTGATTCCAGACGGGGACTCTCGAGAATTCGGGGACTGTGGAACCGGCGTGACGGGGGTCGTCGTTCTCGGCTCCGGCAAGGAGAATGGATGCGGTGGCTTGGCATTCATAGGTGGCGCGGCACGCATCCGTCAAGGGAGTGGGTGGCACAGGGTGTATATGGGCGGCAATGTCTTGTGGCGCAGGGCGGCGGCGCCTTCGCGGCACGGCGGGGTCAAGCCCTGTGGCGGCGTGCTTCGGCGTCGAAAATAGTTAGGGCTTGATGTCCACGACGGCGCCAGCGTGCGACGACGAGCTTCCGGCGACGACCTTTCTTTGTACGGATCCATGGCAGCGTCGCGGTGGCACGGTGGCCAGAGGGGCAAAGAGGGAGAGAGAGACGAGTCGTGAGAGACAGAGAGGGGAGGGGATCGGGAGGAGAAAGAAGAGGGAGCTGACTGTGGGCCGGCTATCCAGTGAGAGAAGGGAAGTGAGGGACTGGCTGGTGGGCCCCTCTGGCAGAGGATGGCTGCGGTGTAGGCCTGGCTGGGCCGGCTGCGGAGAAGGCTGGGCCGAGGGGAGGAAAAAGGAAGAGGAGGAGCTAGGCCCAAAGAGGATTTGGTTTGAGTGAATTTTATAAAAATTTGATTTCTTTGTTTTACCTTCCCTTTCTTCTTAATTGAAATTTTTGTTTTGCCAAAATGTGCAAAACCATGTGTAATAAAATATGGTCCTTGTTTATTTCTATATTTGTGTTTGGGCAAAATTAGTTTCATGTATATGTATATGAATATATATATTTGTTTCATGCTTCCTTATTTACAATTTAGTAAATAGTTTTTATTTGTTGTTCCAAAACATTTTTCCCATGTTTTCTTAGATATAAATTCATATATATTTTTAATTTCCACCTTAACATAATTTTTCATATGCTTCTTTAAATATAATTTGTTAAATAATTTAAAATTCCAATAAGATTTCTTTCATGATTTGGTTAAATAAATATAATTACAAGTTAAATTTTAAAATTAATGCTTTGAAAATTGAGGATGTTACAAACCTACCCCACTTTACAAGAATCTCAACCTCGAAATTGTGACAGCTCGGAAAAGAGATTCGGGAATTCTGCACGAAGGTCAAACTCTCGTTGCCAGGTAGCTTCTGCTTCCGAGTGATTACTCCATTGAACTCGGCAGAACCGGATGGATTTGGTTCGGGTAACTCATACAGCTTCATCCAAGATCTTGGTGGGGTATTCTTTATATGACAAATCTTGCTGCACATCCAGGGGTTCTAGGGATATTTGCTCTTTAGGAACACGCAAACATTTCTTTAATTGGGACACATGAAATACATCATGTATACCAGCCATCTTCTCAGGTAGCTCTAATTTGTATGCCATAGCACCTCTTTTGGCAAGAACCTTGAATGGTCCAACAAATCTCGGTGACAACTTGCCGCTCAATCGAAAATGACGCATACCCTTAAGTGGAGAGACTCTTAGGTATACAAAATCTCCAATAGCAAAACTAAGCTCTCTTCGGCGATTGTCATCATAGCTCTTTTGCCTTGATTGGGCTTCCTTGAGTCTTTGCCTTACTTCTTGGACTTGTTTTTCAGCTGCTTGCAAACTTTCGTGTCCAAACAACTTAGCTTCATCAGTCTCATGCCAGTACAAGGGAGTTCTACACTTTCTTCCATACAGTGCCTCAAATGGTGCCATTTGGATACTCGACTGACAGCTGTTATTATATGCAAATTCAGCATCGCACAATTGTTTATCTCAACTAGATTGGTTTGCTAAGGCACATGCACGTAGCATATCTTCTAGGATTTGGTTGATCCTTTCAGTTTGACCATCATTTTGAGGATAAGCAGTACTGAAGTTAAGTCTTGTTCCTAGTGCCTTATGAAGTTTTTGCCAAAATCTTGAGGTGAACTGGGTTCCTCGATCTGACACTATCTTTTCCGGTACGCCATGCAAACATATGATTTTTGACATATATAGGTCAGCTAGCTTAGCTCCAGAGTAGTCAGTTCGGACTGGTATAAAGTGGGCAACTTTGGTAAGACGATCCACAATAACCCAAATAGAATCAAATCCCGACTGGGATCTAGGTAATCCCACAATAAAATCCATGCCTATTTTAGACCACTTCCATTCTGGAATTTTCAAGGGCAACAATCCAGCGGGTCTTTGATGTTCGGCCTTTACCCTTTGGCATATATCAAACAATGCCACATATTCAGCTATATCCTTTTTCATACCTTTCCACCAATAGGCTTGTTTCAAATCCGAGTACATTTTAGTACTTCCAGGGTGTAATGAGAGAGGAGAATCATGAGCTTCCTTTAAAATTAATCCCCTTAACTCTTTATCCTTAGGTACAACAATTCTTTTCCCTAACCACATGACTCCTTCGTCTCCATGAAATTCCGGGGTTTTTCCTTCCTTAACTTTTTCCTTAATTTCTTTTATTTCCATATCTTCTACTTGATTTGACTTGATTTGATCCAGTAAGGTGGGTTGCAGTACTAAAGTGTTGAGGCTTCTAGGGTTCATTATTTCCATATTCATCTGTACAAGTTCTTGATATAATTGAGGTTGAAACTCTTTAACCATGAGATTATTACATTATGCTTTTCGACTTAATACATTTGCCACAACATTGGCCTTCCGGCATAATAATTAATTCCAACATCATAATCCTTTATTAATTCCAACCATCTTCGTTGCCTCAGGTTTAAATCTAGTTGGGTGAATATATATTTCAGACTCTTATGATCCGTATATATTTCAGTTCTGTTTCCAATCAAATAATGTCGCCATATCTTTAAGGCATGCACTACTGCCGCTAACTCCAGATCATGGGTCGGGTTATTTTGCTCATGTGGCTTTAACTGTCTTGATGCATAGGCCACTACTTTCTTATCCTGCATGAGTACACATCCAATACCATGCAAAGACGCATCACGGTAAACTTCAAAGTTTTTCTGGAGGTCGGGGAGAGTAAGAACGGGAGAGTAAGAACTGGTGCAGTAGTTAGTCTCTTTTTTAATTCTTCAAAACTATTTTGGCATTATGTGGTCCAAACATATTTCTTATCTTTCTTTAAGAGGTTGGTCAATGGTTTGGTTGTCTTGGAAAAATCAGCAATAAATCTCCGATAATAACCAGCTAATCCAAGAAATCCTCTTAGTTTGGCCACTGTTTTAGGTGGCTTCCAATTTCATCATGTCCAAGGAAAGAAATTTCATGAAAGAAATTATCATTAACTTTGCTAGGATCAACAGCTATACCACCAGCTGATATCACATGTCCAAGGAAAGAAATTTCTCCCAGCCAGAATGCACATTTTTCAAATTTAGCATAAAGCTGATTCTCTCTAAGCTTTTCCAGTACTAATCTTAGATGGATTTCATGCTCTTCTTTATTTTTGGAGTAAATCAATATATCATCTATAAAAACCACTACAAATTTATCCAAATACTCCATAAATATCTTGTTCATTAATGCCATAAATACAGCAGGGGCATTGGTTAATCCGAATGACATCACGGTATACTCATATAATCCATATCGGGTCGCAAATGTTGTTTTGGGTATATCTTCCTTATTGATTTTAATCTGATGACACCCTGACCTTAAATCAATTTTTGAAAACACACAAGCCCCAACAAATCATCAATTCTTGGCAGTGGGTACTTATTTTTTATGGTAGCAGCATTCAAAGCTCTATAGTCCACACACATCCTTAATGCCTTACTATCTTTCTTAGCCACAAAAATTATAGGGGCTCCCCAGGGTGAAGTGCTAGGGCGGATAAATCCTTTTGACTGCAGTTCCTCAATCTGCCTTTTGAGTTCGGTCAACAATTCGGCAGACAATCTATATGGTCTTAGGGCAATAGGGGCCGTTCCAGGCACAAGATCAATTGAGAATTCCACATCTTTATCAAGCAGCATGCCAGGTAATTCTTCGGGAAAAACATCAGGATATTCCTTGACAATGGGTATAGACTCTAGGGTTACACCCTTCATCTTGTTTAGGGTAATCAGACCTTGTGGTATCAAGTTGGAAGCAAAGCGAATTTTTCGTCCATCTGGGGTTTCAAGACTGATTCCCCGACCGGCACAATCAATTTGACCTTTATATTTGCTTAACCAATCCATTCCCATGATGACTTCGATTCCTTGGGATTCTATTAGGATAAGATTAGCCAGAAAATTCTCTCCATTTATTTGGATTTCTGACTCGGGGCAGACTAAGGAGGTCTTAATCTCTTTTCCAGGAGATTGAATTAATAATGGCCTTACTAATCCCATAGTTCCCATCTTATATTTTTGCACAAAATCTTTTGATATGAAAGAGTGCGTTGCTCTAGAATCAAATAATGCATTAGTAGGTACAGAATTAACCAGGAACGTACCCATCACAACTTCCGGATCCTCTTGAGCTTCTTCTGCAGTAGTATGATTCACCCGGCCTCTTCCCATTTCTTAAGGGTTCTTGGGTGGAGGAGGGGGAATATGATTGGCACCAGGGTTGGCTTGATTCTGGCCTTGATTTGGTGTGGTGTTCTGATTTTTCTTCGGGCAGTTGTTGGAGTAGTGCCCAAACTGATTGCAAGCAAAGCACCTGATGTTTGACAGATCCTTTCTGGGTGGAGCTGCTGGGTTGGGACGAGCTGGAGGAAAAACTGGACGAGTAACAGGGAACTGCACTCGATCTTGATTTGGACGATTCTGCCTATTGGGAGGAGCAGGAGCAAATCGTCCCCTTGGGTTGGACTGCTGAGGTTGCATAGCCATCTTCCTTTTGCGAGCAGCAATCCTTTGACGTTTGATGTCTTCTTGGACCAGCGCCTTATCAACCATGTCTTGAAAGGTGTTGTATTCATTGGAGGCAAGGAGAGCCTTGAACTCAGGGTCCATTCCTTCCATGAAATGCCAAATTTTGTCTTCATCAGTGGACACGTCACGAGGAGCATAACGTGCCAACTGGTTAAACTTGTTGGGGTATTGGGTCATAGTCATAGTCCTTTGCTGCAGCTTCTTGAACTCATGCCTCTTGCATTCTAAGACTCCTCTAGGGACATGAGTATTCCTAAAAGCTTGAGCAAATTCTTCCCAGGTGATCTGGTGAGGATTATCATGGGCGTTGAAGAAGTTATCCCACCAGTTTGCTGCAGTGCCGGACAGTTGATGAGCAGCAAACATCACACTCTCATGCTCGTCACATTGAGCCAGAAGGAGTTTTCTCTCCACATCCCTTAGCCAGTTTTCTGCATCCATGGGATCAGTGGAACCAGCAAAATTTGGGGGCCTGGTTCGTTGAAATTCTGCCAGGTGCGAAGAAGGTGGTGGAGGCTGATATGCTGGCATGGCAGTAGCTTGGGTTTGTGATTGGTTCACAACTTGAGTAAGCAGTTGCATCATTTGGAGTTGCATTGCCATAAGCTGAGGGACAGTTGGTTCATCCGGCGGAGGTGGAGGTGGAGTTGGGACTAGGGTTGGAACTGGGGTTTGAGTCCCTCCATACTTTGAGCATCTTGTCCCGGTGCTGAGCCACCACTATGCTCTGATGGTGTACGAGCCCTGGACTGACCGTGACGATCACCATTGCTCCGAGTGTTCACCATTCTGAGGATTAGATGAGATAGACGTTAAGAAGGAAAGTTGTAACATCCTTTACATATATATAGATATAGTTTTTCATAAACCACACAGCATTTTTATTCGTGCAAAGCACAGTACAACAAACATGGTCGTAATACCACAACACTTGGTATCATCGACCTACACACAATACAAGATACAAATTCAGGATCTAAATCCTGAAGTGGCTACATACTATAATTCGCGGTAGTTCCATAGGTACCAGACGGCGAAGGCTAGCCAAATGACGAAGGTGGAAACGATGATCCAAAGTCCACCGTCTCATTTCCGCGAGAAAGAGCTGGAGTTCACTGGGTTCAGGAGGTTTATTAGGACTCGGGGATCGGCTTCGGGTTTTCTTTCCCACGACCGACAACGGAGAAGTGGCTCGGTTGGCAAGAAATGGTGGGGGAGAGGCGGGTTGTGCGGTGGATACCGACGGGGGTCACCGTTTAAATAAGCAGCAGCATTTTTTTTTCCAATTCGGCATGGCGCCGAAATTTTGAAATGGCGCGGCGGCGAGGGAAAAGGGGAGGGGCTCCCGAGTAGGGGCCGGTGCACAAGGAGGGGGACACGTGGCGGCACGTCTTTTCAGGAAAAGGACATTTCGGGTACGTGTAGTTGCTATAACTGGTACAAACAACTAATAATACAAGGGACAACTAGCCACATATAGTAGCTAGACTACTTGGCAAGTTCGAAGACAAGCTCGTTGGGGTCTTCTTCTTCTTCTTCTTCTTCTTCTTCTTCTTCTTCTTCTTCTTCTTCTTCTTCTTCGGTTTTAAAGGGTACTTGGTTAGATGGACCGGCGGTATCAGCCCAATGGGCGGTACTGTTGAGATCCACACCTGGAAGGACGGGGTCTCCAGCGGCAGCAGCAGTAGCAGGACGATCAATGCTACACTCAATACTAGCGAAAGAAGGGTTAGGTACACGGGGTTCAAGGTTTCTCCTCACGGGAGTACCCTCGATAATGTTGAAGTTACGGAGATTGGTAGGACAGGGACAATACGGAAGGTGACCATGATGGAGTTGGCCTCGAGCGATGGCTCCTTCATATGAGGGGGAACTAGACTCAGCAAGATTCGTGCAGAGCCTATCATTTTCACAGGAGAGTTGGTGGATGGACTGGCGGAGGTGTGCTTTCTCTGCAAGGTGTTGGTTTTCCTTCCTTTGGAGCTCCTGGTTTTCCTTATGGGGGCTCCTCCATATGACGCCCTTCCTCATAAGCATGACATAACTCACGAAGTCCATTAACATAGGCTTCATCAAGGGCTTGCACCATGGCAACGAGATGCGGAATCGTCGGGTCGATCTCGTTTGCCAATGGGCGGAAGGTGCTGTAGACTTCATTGGCGACTCTCGCCGGAAAGTAGCGAAACGGAGAACCGGACAATTCTCCAGCAAAGAGGCTACCAAGGCGGATGATGGCGAGTAGGGCAGCATCTTGGATAGCATCGGAGCACTGTGCTCGAGTGCCGGTGAAGCGATAGGATCCACGGACATGAGGTCCGTTTCGCGCAAAGATGGTTACACTCACCACCCAACGCGAATGCCCACGACGATTGGTGGTAGCTCCATTGAACATGGGTTGTTCGAAACGCAGCCACTCCAATAGCAGGAGGAGCTGGTGACGAAACCACCAAAAATCCTTGGCCCAAGGAAGAAGTGAATGATGGCATTTTTTAAATGAAGGCTTGGAAGAATAAGCTATGGTGAGTTTGAGCTTGCGGAAACAATGAGGGGAGGCAAGGTATTTATAGAGGGATTTTCAAAATAGTTGTATATAGAAAAATTAGTTTTGGTCTCATCGCTTAGGTCACGTCCTAGAACCAGCCTGGCGCTGATACCATTTCTGTCGGGACCCGGTTGACAAAACCGTGCCGTTCTGTGTATTACCGCACTAGTCCCAAGGATCATTGCTAGTGCACACAGTCTCAAAACAGAAAGATACATTGCCATTATTGAAAGTTTGGATACATAGGGCTGGGCCCCAAAATAGTTAGACCAAGTCGGTACGCAGACCGACGTATAACATAACAAGCGGAATACAAGTACTCGTACTCGCTAAGGTATGGTTTTAGATCACAGGATTTATTTAATCTTCTAAACTTCACACCACAGGCATAGTGGTAGTAGAACATAGCCGAAGCTACATTATACTCCTCGAAGTCACCAGCTGCAAAGAGCTCCTTGTCCTCCTGGGACGGTTCTCCAACTAAAGGTTTTTGAAAAGAAAAATAAAAGCAAGAAACGTGAGTACAATTGTACTCCACAAGTCTAAGGAATATATGAAATGCAACTATTAGTACAAAGGACATTTTTTTATTTTAAACTCCCAAAATTTTCGGCATAAAACCTTTCTTTATTTAACAACATTCTTTTTGGTAGAAATCCTCAGAATACATGAAAGAATCATAAATGTCTCTTTTTGTCTCCTTTAAATTAGTAATCCGTTTTTGTATTTTGCAGGGGTGAGAGGTATGGATTTAGCTACCATATGAACAATCACCAAGCGTGCTCATGACCGAGAGCGCGGCTATCATGATAGTTTATATAAGACTCTGCAGAGTGTGTACACTTTACCCTCGACTGCTAATGCGTACTTGTAAGAGTATCGGGGATACAAGCCAAAGACGCACAGCACAAAGCTAGTGATTCCGAGAAATCTACAGGAAACTACCGACTCTGGTCATCCCGCTGTCCAATATTTATCACGGTGAGGTGACAATTCGAATGACCAGATACTGGGGCTACAAGGATCGGCCCCAGTTCCCATTCGTTGGCATCTCGATTTCAAATCGGAATAGTTTCCAGTAGCTTCCTAGGCTTACTTAGCTAAGCTCATCCCCATAGACGAGTTCCGAGGTCGTACTGTATGAGCCCGGTTCATAGATTCACAGGAAAATAGTCCTTAGACTGATTAAGGCGTCGGACTCCGTTTAACCAGGGTAACCCTGTACCCTAACGGTAGTCTTTCTTCCTTCTCTGTCAAATAAGTATTTATTAAACCAAAATCTTTATTTCAACATGAAAGCATTATTTTCTCATTTTCCAACTTTTCATATCACCAAAATCCAAACTCAAAGTCTCATCTTCATCCCACATGAAATAATGCAACCTTTTGAACCAAGTGGCCATTATTTCATGTGATATGTTTTATCATTTTTACAAATTCCATCATTTCATCATAAACATATCTTGCTACAAAATGAACTCAAATATCATTTACAACTCTAGATTTGAAAAATAATAATAACAGCGCGAAATCATTTTTCCATTTTCAGATATTAACTATTTCTTTTCCCAAAGAATTATTCAAGCAAATATCATGCAATCTTTACTTTTAACATTTCACAAACACTTTTGCAAACAAACAAAAACATAGAATATGCGTCAAGGAGACTTGCCTTCAAATGTAGCGTCGGAAATTACGCCGGGATCGCAATCCAGTCCAGTGACACCGGCGTCTATACGTGAAAGTATACACACCAATTATTTTTGTATTCAAATAAAATTTTCAAAGTGAGGAATTAATTTATTTCAGAGGATTTGATTTTTCTGAATTGTTAGAAATTTATTTGACATTTTTCTGCCGAGAAATGGATTTTATATGATTTTTAGAGTAGTTAATGGAAATTAGAAAGGAATTTAATTGGTTTTCGGCCGGAGCAGTGAAATGGGCCGAATGCGGTCCATTCAGCTCGCTTCCACCCCTCATCCGGTGGCCTGCTCGCGTCTTGCTGGGGCTGACCGGGGGGCCCCACCTATCGGTCACCCCGGGCAGAGCCCGCGGCGGCACTGGTGGTGGCGCCAGCGAGACGGCGAACCATCCGGCGAGGCGAGCGGCTCGGGACGAAGGTAATGAAGAGGAGAGTTGTTTTTTCCGGGGTCGGCGTCGGGGATTACCACGGGAAAGCAGGCGGGCAGCACGGGTGGCGGTGGAAGGAGGTCGGTGTCGCCGGGGAGGGGAAGGACCAATTGGCAGAGGGGAATCGCTAAGGGAGATGCTGTGATTCCTACCAAAAACTCCTTTAAACACTCATACCATGCACGAGGTGCTTGCTTCAACCCGTAGAGCGCCTTATTGAATTTGTAGACGTGATTTGGAAATTTTGGATCTTCGAAACCCGGTGGTTCTCAACGTAGATAAGCTCTGCAAGTGGACCATTAAGAAAAGCACTCTTGACATCCATTTGCCACAACTTAAAACCATGGTGAGTAGCGAAAGCAATTAAAATTCTGATAACATCTACTCTTACTGCGGGAGCGTAAGTCTCACCACAATCCAAACCTTCGATTTGCGTGAAGCCTTGTGCAACCAACCGTGCTTTGTTCCTTGTTACTACACGATGTTCATCTTGTTTGTTGCGGAAGACCTATTTTGTACCTATGACATTTTGCATCGGTCTTTCCACCAACTCCCACACTTCATTCCTAGTGAAGTTATTTAACTCCTTTTGCATGGCAATAATCCAATCGGGATCCTTGATAGCTTGATTTATATTGAGTGGCTCAAGAAAGGAGACAAACGAGTAAAATGCACAAAAATTTGAAAGACGAGATCTAGTAATTACTCCCTTGTTTATATCACCGATGATGTTTTCGACGGGATGATCTTGTTGAACACTTTGGTGTACTCGTGGATGTGCATTCGGTGGTGTAGGATCTTCATCATCACCTTCATTTGACTTGTCATTCTAGTCTTCTTAAATAATTGTTGGTGTTTCGACTTGAGTTGATAAAGGGGATGAATCATTGTCTTCGACACCTTCTTGTGGTTTGACATCACCGATAGACATTTTCTTAATAGCTTCACACTGTGGTTCTTCTTCATCTAGCACATGTTGATCAACTTGCTCTACTTGAGAGCCGTTAGTCTCATCAAATGTTACGTCACGGGAGATTTCAACCACACCGGTGCTATTGTTGAAAACCCGATAGACGTAGGCATTTGACCCATAACCAAGCAAGAAACCTTCATCAACCTTAGGAGCGAACTTAGATCTTCTAAATTTCTTATTCAAAATATAACACTTACTGTCAAATACTCTAAAGTAAGAAATATTTGGCTTGTTACCGGTAAGGAGCTCATATGATGTTTTCTTCAGTAACTTGTGTAGATAGAGTTGGTTGATGGCGTGACAGGCGGTGTTCACAGCTTCCGTCCAATATATGTCCGATACCTTATAGTCATTTAACATGATACTTGCCATCTCGATGAGGGTTCGATTCTTCCTCTCGACCACTCCGTTTTGTTGGGGGAGTAGAGAGCGGAGAGTTCATGCTTAATGCCTTACTTATCAAGATATTCTTCAACATCGGTGTTCTTAAATTTCTTGCCATTGTCACTACGTATCTTCTTAATCTTCACTTCATACTCGTTTTGAGATCTTCTCATAAACTTCTATACTATTCCTTTTGCTTCTGCCTGATCATGCAAAAAGAATACCCAGTGAAGAATGAAAAATCATTAACAATAACAAGACCATATTTGTTACCTCCTATACTTATGTACGCAATCGGTCCAAAGAGGTCCATATATAATAATTGTAGAGGTCTTGTTGTGGTCATCACGTTCTTCGAAGGATGAGGTGCTCCAACTTGTTTTCCCGCTTGACATGCGCTACAAGGCCTGTCTTTCTCAAACTTCACATTTGTTAGTCCAATGATGTGATTGCCTTTCAAAAGTTTATTAAGGTTTCTCATACCAACATGGGCTAGTCGACATTGCCACGGCCAACCCATGCTAGATTTAGACAGTAGGCATATCTCGGGGCTAGGTCTATCCGTGGAGAAGTCCACAAGATAGAGCTTTCCCTTTCGATGACCTTTAAAGGCTATTAAACTATCACTCCTTGGAACGACATTCACACCATCACAAGAAAAGATACAATCGTAACCGGTTGCACAAAATTGTTGTACTGATAATAGATTGTATTTCAATGAATTCACAAGTAAAACATTTATAAGAAAAAGATATTCGGAAATAGCAATCTTACTAAGACCAAGTACATCACCTTTACTATCATCTTCAAAAGTAATGCTCTCACTTGGTTGATTGTAACAATTAATTTGAGAGAACATTGCCTTCTCTCCGGTCATATGATTTGTGCAACCGCTATCAAGTACCTAACTAGGGCCACTGAAGAGATATCCCTACAAAGTTTAAGTTTTGGTCTTGATGATACCATAGGGCCCTTGGCCATGAGGCACATAGATGGTTCATCATCGTCATCCGTCAATTCACCAAATAATGATGGAGCCGGTTTTGCAATAGCCATTCCAATGCATGCAATGCTCTCATCATCGGACTCGGAGTCGGATTCGGAGTCGGAATCGGATTCCCACTCGTCACCAATGTGTGCTTCACCTCTCGAACTTTTTTTGTTTTTCTTGCTTTTCTCCTTGTCCTTCTTGTAGCTCTTTTCTTTCTTCTTTTCTTCCTTTTCCTTCTCCTTTTTTGTGTGGGCAATCGACAATGAAGTGTCCGGTTTCTCCTCACTCATAGCATTTTCTTCTTGAATTACTTGAAAATTTGGATTTCCCGGAATCCTTCTTGCCTTTGCTGTTATAGCCATTTTTTTTGAGAAATTTGTTGAACCTTCTCACAAAGAATGCCATCTCTTCCATATTCATTTGCCCATGTTCTTCATCACTGCTTGAGCTATCATCTTTTGCCTTTGGCACTTTGCTCGCCTTCAAAACTATGCTCTTTGTCGGTGATTTGTGATCGGCCCACCTCGAAATGGGCCTCGGGCCGGATCCATACCGGCCTGCCACGCGTACAGAGAGTCCAAAAGGCCGTCCCTGGCCGTATCGAAAGGAACGTCTAGCCCGCTGGGGCCATCCCCGGGGCTTGAAGAAGGCAACCGCGTCTCCCTCGGTCATAACCAGGAGTGTTGCGCACTCCCGGGCTAGCTTGGGAGAGGGTCCTGCGGACAGGTGGCGACAGCTGTCACGCCCCACTACGCTTTTCTCGGCCTTGACCGAGAGAACCGCACCTCCCCAGGGCTTGGTAGCCCGGGAGAGAGCCGCGCAGGCAGCTCGCCGCGCGGTTTGTCCCTTGGGCAGATGGCGGTGGCTGGCGCGCTACGCGACGCCCCCGACGGGTGGCGCGAAGCTGGCTCCTACCAGTCAATGCCATATAGGGGAAAGTGCTTTCTCCCTGCGCAGGCTGCTCCCCCGTATCGGCACACCGAGACGAATACGTGTCCAGTACTAACTAGGCAAGCTTCTCTTTGCAGGCCACAGACAGGACGGAGCACGGGAACGAGTCAAGGGCGCCGCCACTAAAGATGGACAAAGCAGGAATAGGTGCGGGGCCCGCCGTATTAGCTCTGGGTAGCCCGTCGCGCCTATAAAAGGAGAAGCCTCCCCAGCATAACGACCAGGTCTGGTAGATCTCAAGCAGTCTAAGAAGGCAAGCCACACCAGCATCCGAAGTTTCCTTAGCAGTAGCCGTAGTCTCTAGCCATTTCAATGTCCTACACTCCCCTGTAAGCTCGGGGCCGGTGCCTTCGAGCCCAGTCTCGGCGCACTTGTACTGTTTCCACCATATAATCAATGAAGGCTGGAGTAGAGCTATTACCCAACAGTGGGGGCTCGAACCAGGGTAAAATAACTTGTCTCGGACGGTTTGTATTTCCTTCACTTCTTCTCTCACCCCTTCTTAGTCCCATCATACGACGGATCTGTACCCAGATCCGAAGTCGCACCAGGCACGGTCCGGGAAGACCGCGCGGCCGCCACCCCGGGCTGCTGAGAAGTGTTGTTGTTGGGCCTCACTCCAACTAAAAATTCGTTTGCCGATCCGCGGACCCGCTGCCCTCAGTAGGCGCGTTTCCCAGACACCGACACTCTTCTTCTTGCTAGATTGAACCATTTCTTTAATGTCCGAAGCATCTCGGTCCATCAACTCTCACTAAGGATTCTTCCAAGCACTTCATGCGGCGTGATTAAGTGATAGTTGTCTCTATCTCGGATCATTTGCACCAAATGGCGATAGGTTGGAGTGATAGCCCGGAGTAGTATCTCGACCATCTCATGATCAGTGAGAGACTTGCATCCAAGTCCCTTGGCCTCATTGACCAAAACCATGAGGCGATCAAACATTGTATTTTAGTCTTCTCCTTCTTCTAGGATAAACCTTCCTAACTTGCCATTAATGAGCTCTATCTTGATTTCCCTCACACTTGATGTGCCTTCATGAACAACCCGGAGGGTATCCCAAATAATTTTAGCTTCTTTGAGTCGGTCCACTTGATTGAACTCATTTGGGCTCAAAGCACCAAACAAAGCATTGACGGCTTGATAGTTGTGGAAGGAGTCCCTCTCCTCATCAACGGTAAGATTATGCGGTTCCTTGGGCTTGAAACCTGTTTCTTACAATTCTCAAAATAGAAGGATGAATAGACATTAGATACATCTTCATCTTATGCCTCCATTGTGGGTAGTATGTGCCATCAAAGTGAGGCGCACGCCTAGTGGGAACAGAGACATGAGATGAAGATGTTGTATCAGGATAAACATAAGGAATAGCAGCTCTTTTGTTGCCTTCACTTGCAATCCCAGTCTCTGTAACGTCTTTGTCGTTGTTCGGCATAATTCTCCAAACTGTTAAGCTCAAAACAAGAGGTTAAGCTCTGATACCAATTGAAAGAATCGCTATGCCGTCTAGGGGGTGAATAAGTGAATAAAACGAAATTGCGGAAATAATAAACTCAAACAGTGACCAGCACGTCGGATGTTTCGATGGAGATTGGATATTCCGATCTGGTCCAAAGAGCCCTACGTCGGATGTTCTGATCTGGGTCGGATGTTCCGATGTACGTCGGATGTTCCGATCCAGGCTGTACTGGAAACGACGAAAACCTGCAGTAAAAATTGATTTCTCGCAAAACCAAGATTAGATCTACTCAAGATTAATCAGAACAAGCCAAAACCAATAGTAAAAACATCTACTCAAGACCAAGACGAAGAACACGGCGACTTTTGTTTACCGATGTTCGGATCTTTGAAGGGAGATCCTACTCACCGTTAGGAAAGGCACAAAGCCCGGATCACAAAGACCCTAATCCCCTCTCGGAAATGCACAACAGCACTCACTGGTTTTCACTAGATGAATCATTTTCCTTGCGGAGGCAGATTCACACATTCACAAACTCCAAAGGCACACCACATGAAGATCGTCGGCTCACCGGTGATACCTAGCCGTCTAGGAACCCTTCAAGCCTCCAAGAGTAACAAATGCGAGGAAGAAATTAGGAATCGCTAAGAGGTCAAGAATTGGATGACTCTAATTCGTGGAGCACTTTGGGTGCCTTCATCTCTCTAGATCTAAATCTCACAAGATGAACAAGAGAGGGACAAGGCTAGGATTCTTGAGAGATGATGAAGAATATGAATTAGGTTCAATTCAGGATGTAATCAGAGTGTGTAACCTTTTGACAGGTGTTAGAGAAGTCTTTAAATAAAGAATCCCAAAAAGTAGCCGTTGCAGCAGAAGATCCCACATCGGATGTTCCGACCCACGTCGGATGTTCTGATGGACTGTTCACTGGATTGCATTGAAAATAGGCAGGCTGGATTCACCATCGGGTGTTCCGACCCACGTCGGATATTCTGATGGTGTAGGTTCTGTATAAGGTGTGTTTTGAGTGGAAAACTCACACGAATTTCGAGATACCTATTTTGAGCACTTAGGAACCTTTATATGCTTCTCCATTGTATCCCTCTTCATAGTACGGCATACCTATGACTCAATAATTAAAGATTTACACATAATTACTAGTCTTGATGCCTTCTTGCAACATATCTATATTTGAGGGGTACACCAACACAATTAAACATGTACCTCATGAATTTAAACTGTATAACATCTGTGCACATTTCTCCAATATAAAATATTAGCTCTATAATTGTTAATCATTAAGCACCAAAACTATTTAAGGGCCTAGATGCGGCGACAAGCGACTCGGCTACACGCCTACGGCTCCAAGTCTACGGCTTGACGACACGCTACTCGGCTACACGCCTACGCCTCCAAGTCTATGGTTCGGCGACACGCTACTTGGCTTGACGCCTATGCCTAAAAGTATACGGCTCGGCGACAAGCCACTCGGCAACGCGCCTACGCCCGCGCCACGAGCGGCCAAGTGTTCATCTCGGCTATACGCCATCGCGCGCCACGAGCGCCCGGTATGGCTCGGCGACACGCTACTCGGCTATGCGCCTACGTCCGCGCCATGAGTACCCAAGTATTCAGCTTGGTTGTACGCCATCGCACGCCACGAGCGCCCGGTATAGCTACAATCCTTCTCCTCCAAGTCTACGTCTCGGCGACATGCTACTGAGCTACGCGCCTACGCCCGCACCACGAGCGCCCAAGTTTTTGGCTCGGCTATACGCCATCGCGCGCCACGAGTGCCCGGTACGGCTACATTCCTACGCCTCCAAGTCTATGGCTCGGCGACAGGCCACTCGGCTACACGCCTACGCGCCCAAGTCTACGGCGTGTCGTCTACGGCTCGGCGACACGTTACTCGGCGACACGCCTACGCCCGTGCTATGAGCGTCCAAGTCTTCCGCTGCGCAGTAAGCCATCGCGCGCCACGAGCGCCCGGTACGGCTACACGCCTACCCCTCTAGGTTTACGGCTCAGCGACAAGCCACTCGGCTACACGCCTACGTCCGCGCCATGAGCGTCCAAGTCTTCAGCTCGGCTGTACGCCATCGCGCGTTACGAGCGTCCGGTACGGCTACACGCCTACACCTGCAAGTATACGGCTCGGCTACACGCCTACGCCTGCATCAGAGCTATGTTCTCATTACCATAATCTTTTTACATAAATCTAAATATTTTCTTGACTTGCTACTTAGTCAATCTCCAACTAAGCAGTAAGTCGGGGGCTACACCTAATAGGTGCACTTGCATGCACTTTGTTGCTTTATCTTATTGATCGCAAATGAATCCGAGTGGTTATTTCCAGTAGTGAAGCTCTGACCCACAAATGGTGAACTCTGGTTACTCGATACGTGTGCCTGGAAAAAGGGCCATGAGCCAATTCCCGATGCCCGGGGGCTAGACTAGTCGGGCTGAGGGCATAACAAAAGGAAGATTACTTGGAGGAATTAATGATCAAAAAAAGAAAAAGTAGCAAAAGTATAAAAATTATTTAAAAAAGTAGTCGGATTTTACATCCATCTAGAGGCTTTCATGATACTGCCAAAATCCTACATGTACATGTTACAGGGGTCCATAGCTTTTTACCTCATCAAGTACCTTCTGCGACTCCGTATACGAGTAAGAAGGACCTGCGCAATGAGCAACAACTACGGCTCGGCGAGCGCTTGACATGGCTACACGCTTACGCCTGTGCCTCGACCGTCCAAAGCTACAGCTCAGCGAGCGCCTGGCATGGGCTACGCGCCTATGCCCGCGCCTCGAGCGTTCAAGTCTATGGCACAGCTACACGCCCAAGCCAACTTTGGCACAGGTACACGTTAACGCCAACTTAGGTACGGCTATACACTTACGCCTCTGGCCATAGGCCACCCTGCGCCCTGAGCTCTAGCTACGGCCTTCCAGCTGCGCGTCACAACCAGTGGCTACAAGCGTAGTCGGGCTAAGCCAAATTCAGCCTCGGTACACCCCATGTTGGGCCGACTACCGGCAGAGCTATAAATTATAACCCTCTCTTGGTATAACCCACGTTGGGTCACTAGTTGGTCACTGCAAGTCAGGATCAGATACTAGTGATGTCGGTATTGAGTTTCGACGATATGCTCCAATTGGGGCCGACACTGTACACCGCACCCTGGGTATGGAGACCATACGGCCAAACTCTATCCTTAAGGTACGCCCTGTGGTGGGCCCGCCAGCTGTATCCCACTTCGGTCAGGTACAGGTACCGTCTGGCTGACAACAATGATATGCCCCATGTTGGGAAACTAGCTGTGTGCCGCACCAGCCGGATACAGATATCATTGGGACAAACCCTATCCAGATGGTATGCTCCATGTTGGGCCAATCGCTTTAATCTACGAGTACAGGTACCAGATGGTTAAAAATACGGTACGCCCTCTAGGCCACTAGCTGTATCCTACTCCGGTCGGGTACAGGTACCACTTGGCTCTTCAGCCAAAACTACGGTATGCCCTTTGGGGTCACCAGCTGTATCCCACTCCGGTCGGGTACAGGTACCGCTCTGCTCTTCAGCAAAAACCAATGGTACGCCCCCTGTTGGGTCGCCAGCTATACATCGCAAGACGAGTACAGGTACCACTTCCTCAAAATCAAAGTGATGCGCCTTATAATGGGCCGATCGCCAGAACTCCGGCAATCCCGGGCTGGGTATCACTAATAACTCTATGTATCCCTATGAGTCCTTTACAGTCTCCTCGTAGATAACGGGCAAAAGCTAGTCGGGAAGAGGCGTCAACACTCTATGAAGCACTCGGCATGAAGCATGACTCATCCAAGGTGTGGTAAAGAGGAGCCGCAACTCGACTATGAAGCACTCGGGGCTACTGTGGATAACATAGACCCCGGGTACCCACACGGCGGGCTTAAGAGACTCCTCGACAGGGGATGGATCAAGTCGGGTGGATAAGGACGTGTACCACTCGGACTCTAGAACACTTGCCCGGCAAGGAAAGACATAAAAATAGAAGTCTATCCCTAATTAATAGGGAAGATACAATTGTAATCCCGAATAACTATGTATCTGGCTAGGGGATAGAGATAGGAATCCTATCTCGTAACCGACCAGGACTCTACTTTGTAACCCTGCCCCCCGCTATATAAGGCGAGCAGGGCGCCCCTGGTTCGGCATCCCACATCATGATCACCACCATGATCATCATGATCATGATCATCATCTTCATCTCCACAACTATCCATGGAGAGTCATCTCTCTCCACATTGATCATCAGATCACCATTATAATGCCAGAGCACAGGACTAGGGTATTACCTCCACCGCGAGAGCCCGAACCTGTAAAAAAAAATACCCCCCTGTCTTGTGCGACCTTCAAGTTTGGATATTGTGCATCGCCCCATATATAATCATTGCCAACGATAACCCCCGGTTAGCTACCCGTCCACGGCTGGCGACCTACTTAAGGGCGTACCGTTAAGATAAAGTTTGGCTGAGAGGCATTTTGTATCCGGGCTACGGTATACAACGGGCGAACCATGAGGGGCATACCTCCGAAACAATATCCAAGCCTCATCAACACACAACCTCGAACGTGCAAAGTTGGCTAGCGACCCAACATGGGGTATGCCATGAGACATTTTTTAATGGGTGGCGCTTCCGATCATATGGCCTCATGGGGTGTACCGAGACCAAATTAGGCTCGATGTCAACAACGTATTGTCACTGTTTGTGACATGTTGCCGAGAAAGGCTGTTAAGGGGATTGCCCTTTACTGAAACAGGTTGGGCTCAAGCCCATACGAGGAGTGCGAAGAGTCTTCGTGCCTTTCCTTCCCAAACAAAGCATCACGTGCTGCCGTCGGGAACTGAATCCACACCTACTCCCTTCCCATCATCATGATGGCTGTACTGTGTTCAAATGGGTTCCGAGTTGTGTCTCTTCGTATTCCCTATGTATAAAAACTCAGACCGGTGCGAGGAACCATATCCAGCTTCCAGTCTTTCTTCTACAAAATACTTATTCTTTCCTCTTCTCCCACCATGGAAAATCAAGGCGAAGAACATGATGGCTAGGCCATCGCCGCCGCGGACCAAGCTGCCACTGTCGCCGCCGCCCATGCCGTCATGGAAGACCTCTAGCGACAATGGCGAGATGCCAACATGCAAATCCGAGCCCAGGAAGCCATTCACCTTCTGATTTGTGGATTCACACAGATGTATCAAGTGTGCATCCAACTGAAGGACGCACTGGTCGCTGCCATCCTCTTAGAAGGAAGGTTCTAGGACAATCTTCCCTTTTGTTTATCTTTTGATCCTTTGCAAGCCAGCAACGAGCCATAGCTCATTGTGCTGCGCTGCAAGGTCTTCTGTAATCAGCCTAAGAGCAGCTTGGTAATGAAAGAACTTTTGGCCTTCAAATCCTTCCGATCATTGCATCTGTCGAATCCCGACTGATTTTTTCTCCATCTGAACAAATAGGCCGATGTAGATCTCAATCTGCCACTCAGCACTTTGCCATTCTTTTTCATGAACAGCCGTCGGCATATCCGAGTGATTCTATTCCGTATTTGTTAAAATAGCCACGCTTCAGTTCTGGCTAGGGCCCAGCCCAAAATACGTTCCACAGCCCTTTAAAATTGGTAACAAGGGAGCGAACCACTCTACCCCAACCATTTTTCGCATACGCAGTTTTGATCGTTCCAGCGAACTCTGCCGCTAGGGTTTTCACTCGCTGTGCATTCCGCTGCCACCAATCTCAATTTGCTCATGGCTCCACCATCTCCCGCCGCCGCGAGAGTGATTAAGAAAAGGAGTGGATGAAGTCCATTACCGCCGACCAGCGGCTCCAGAAGCTCGTGTCCGCTGGTGTTCTAACGAGGTGGTAGTTTTCGAGTCCTTCCATTGCGGCCTTGGCCTTTGGTGCTCCTCTTTTCTCAGGGGTCTCCTACATTTTTATGGAATTGAGCTGACTAACCTCAATCCCAACTCCTTTTTTTCAAATCGTTGTCTTTGTTCATATTTGCAAGGCATATCATGGGATATCGCCCCACTTCGATCTCTTCCGGACTCTTTTTCTTCTCAAACCTTTCCCTAGCAAAACAACACCCAAACTGGAAAGAGATCTTAGCTTGTTTTTGTCTAGTATGTCCTCCTCCTCTTGGAGGAAGGCAACTGCCTGCCGAATGTTCTCCATCTCGGCCGAAGCCTCCAAGACATGAGCCAACTCACAGCTTTCGCTGTCGCGGACCAAGGAATATTTCACATCACTAGGAATTGCGATTACGCCATTAGGACCCGACATCTTCATTATGAGGTATGTGTAGTTGGGTAACGCCATGAATTTGGCAATATCTGGCCTTCCCAAAATAGCATGATATGTCGTTTCAATATCAGCCACGTCGAAGCTTAGGTTTTCCTTCCAGTAATTCTCTTTTGTCCCGAACGTGACGGGCAATGAGATCTGCCCGAGTGGAACCGCAGACGTCCCAAGGATCACCCAATGGAAAGGGGATAATCATTGCCTCAACTTGGAACATGGAATCTTCATCCGGTGAAGGGTTTTGATGAAAAGGACATTTATTCTGCTCCCGCCATCAACTAGGACCCTTTTAAGTTTATTTCCTCGGACAAACGGACCGAGGACCATAGGGTAACTTTCAGGGAAGAGTATCCGATCTGGGTGATCCGATTGATCGAAGGTAATCGAAACTTCCGACCAGCGTAGATATTTGGGGGCCGCTGGCAAGATTGAGTTGATCTCCCGAGTGGTTAGCTTTTGCTTTCGCTTGGACCCATACGCATCTGACCCTCCGAATATGTAGCTTATCTAGCACTCTGTGCCTTGATAGTCCCCATCCGGTTTCTTGCTGTAGCCTCCCTGTGCCGCTGACTGCTTGGAATTATCCGTGAACTTTTGCAGGATGAGGCAATCTTTTGCAGCGTGTTTCCCGCGAGGGTGGAAGGGATACGCTGCTTCCATGACTTTATTATAGTCGTAGTCGTTGGGGGGGCTTAGGCCGGTTGCGTTCCACGTTCACGACCATGTCGTCCCCATTGCGCTTCTTGTCCTTCAGCTTACCCGGTTCATCATTTGGCTTCTTCTTCGAACCTCCATCGTGACCACCTCGATGGTTGAGGATGGCCTCTTCGGCGTTGGCTTCCTGATCCGCCATGGTGAACATGGCCCTGAGTGTTCCCGGGGGGTCCCAGGTCATCTGCCTAAACAGCTCTTCGGATTTACATTCGGCAAAAAAGGCATGGATGACAGTTTGCTCCGAAACATCCCGAATCTCGTTCTTCCTTTTTGTACAAAGTTTAATAAACTCAAGGAGAGTCTCGCTCATCGGACGATGTAATTGGCCTATGTCCCACCTCTCGGCGGGTCTTTCATTGGTCCCTTGAAAGTTGGCAATGAATTGCTCCTGCAGATCGTACCAACATTCAATGGAATTCTCTGGGAGCCCCGTTAGCCAAGTTTGGGTGGTTTGGGTCAGAGCGACCGGCAAATAATTCGCCATGACGTTCTGATCACCTCCTGCCGCACTGACAGTCAAGGCGTAAACCTGTAGCCAGTTCTTTGTGTCCCACTCACCATTGAACTTGTTGATGCATTTGAGTTGAAACCATCTGGCCAAACCACTTGGCGGAGATCAGTGGTGTACGCCCGAATTCCTTCCAAGGGGCATGGCTGTTGGCGCCGCGGAGATCTGTTGTGGCATTCGTGACGTTGGCCTTAACGAGGATTTCCGCCATGATGGTCATGCCGACAAGCGGTGGTCTCGGCGTTGTCGCCGTCGCCGCTCGCTCGCTGACGGCACGCTCCCTCCTCCTTGCTTCTATATCGTAGTGGAGGTCATGGCCCGTCGATCGATGTGATCCTCCAGCGGCAGATGCACGTGCCTTTCTCTGGTTACGAGCGGACCGGTTGTTTTCTATCACAAGCGTGGTTGGAGCCGTGTGCGTATTGTTCTGCTGAATCGCGGCCATCTCGACCATGGCCATTTCCCTAGCCAAGGTTTGAATGAGTGGGCTTCCCTCTGGCAGTTGTGGAGCCATGGTCTCCAAAAGAGTCTTCGAAGCTACGATGTTGGCTTGTGGGGTCGTGTAGCCTTTGTGCTCCCTTAGCTTTATTACCCGCAATTCGTTCTGGATGTTGCGGCCTTGGATTCAAAACTAGCGCATGCGCTCTTGATCTTCTGTGCGGCGTTGATCAACATCGGCCACCTCCGCGGTGGCCACTTTGTCCCCCACGCACTGGGAAGTCGAGTGAGGATCGCCAGCGCCAAGGATGAAGATCTCGTTGTAGTTGTAGACCTCTGTGCTATCCTCCGACTCGGAATCCTAGTGGGAGAAGCTGACCTGCTCACTCTGTCCGAGAGGTTTGCCACCATTGATGACACCCACGAACGTAGCTAGATCCGATGGGATTGCTCCGACTAACCTTTAGAATTGATTCTCAACTCGGTCACCTCCTAATCCAAGTTCAGGAAAGATATGCGGGAAGGTTGCAGCAGAGTTCCTGAACCCGAAGAAAGATTCGAGCTGAGATGTGGAGACTCCCCCAGATTGGATATCATCCGAGTCCGGGGAAGCATTGGCGTAGAGTCCTTTTCTACCCGCTCTGGAGGAGGATGCAGGATGGAATTGGTTGCTCATCGAGTCGATGAAAGTGGGTGCAGAGTTCACCAGTCCGAATAGTGATAAGAATGGTAAAGCGCAGGTACCTTCTTGAGATGCGGTCTCATTAGGATCGGAGAGATGAAGCTTGCCGATGCCATCGGCAACGAAATACAGGGATCCGAAGCGCAATGCTTGCCCTAGCACAAAGACGGCTCTCAGCAGCTTTGACGATGCCATCAAGCTTGACGATGATCATGATGCTCCCCTACCTGGCGCACCAACTGTCGACAGGTGTTTAACTGGGGGTTATCATCAGCAATGAATTGAACGGGGCTGCATAGGATCTTAAGCCTGATGGTAATGCAAGACAGGGGAACTTTTTTAAACAGGTTCAGGCCCTCAAGGATGAGGTAACACCCTAGTCCCGTGTTCTAGGGATTATGACGATCTCGATTACATTGGGAGTCGGGATCTTATGCTGTGGTTAAGCTTGGATGATAGATGACACGTATGATTCTACGGCCCCTACCCCTCCCTTTATATAGTGCAGGGATAAGGTTACATGGTCATATCCGGTATGTAGTACCGAATCTTATCTTCAGAGTGTTCAACACGTATACGCACCAGTATTTACAGGTACAAATTTCCTAATCAAATGAAATTAAACTCTATCCTCGGGACAATCCTTGGCAGCCAAGTTAGATGTAATCCGTGTGGTTTTTGTCCTCTTCCAGCCAACTCGGGCTGCCTCTGTTTACCACTTTATGGGCTTTCTGTGAGGATACCTGAGGCCCATGCTGTTCACACTAATCAAACCTACTCTAGACCGATCAAGCTATGTGTGGGATCAGCAGAGATAGCAAAGATAACAACCTCAACATATATATCTTAACATGCCGAACCCGTAACATGGTCGCTGCCTTCCACAGCGACGCTGTCGCCAACACCATCTCCACCACGGCCGTCGCCAGTGCCACGAGCCTCCGCCACAGCCCCGGCTCGTTCACCCCACCAGCCTCCCTCCTCGAACCTTCTCAAAACCCCCTCCTTGAGCCTGACTGGAAAGATACTCAGCATTTTTTGCTTGGGTCAACCTACCCTCAAATCTATCACTCATGTCTTGGTAGATTCTACCCATCTCCCCATCATGCTCAATTCATCGATCACACACGAAGACATGAAGAACAACATCATTAAGCTCAGAAATCTTTGCTCGCGAGTTCAAATTCTCAAGCTTAAACAGTGTGCAATCACAACATGTAGATTCAAGTGAGTGGAAGCTACAACTTTAATCCGGACTGGCTGTGTCCTTAGGTGGAGCATGATTGCTACAGCCCGCAACTAGACTGACTGGGTCCTTAGATGAGTGTGCAGAGGGATCAGGACAAAGCATGGTATGGTTCATCAAGCAGACATACTCTATATCAAAAGTGACAAGTAACAAATTCTTTCTAGTATCATCTAGTTCTGCTACAAGCCCAACCTTAACTTTTTTAAGTTCTTTATTCAAAAAAATCACCCTATCGTTAGTTGTCCTTAATTCATTGAAATCATTCATGAACATATCAAACTCTATCCCCCATACAGAGTCAATAGGCTGGGGAACAGGCATACATTTTTCATTCTCTAGTTGGATAGTGACATTTTTAAAATGCATTTTTAATTCATCCAATTCTAGAGTGACCTTTCCACCATCAGAGCAAGTAGCATGTTTAGCATTTTTTAGTTGAACCTCCAGGGTACTTTTCTTAGCCAAGACCCTAGTGTATTTGTCATGAAGTTTAACTAATGCCTCCAAAAGTTCATAATAGGAGGGACCTTGTTCATCAGTTACCTCATCGTCATTTGTGTGGTAGGCGTCTGAGTCGCCGCTATCGTTGTCGCTGTGTGCCATGAAGCACATGCTGGTGTAGTCGACGCCGTCGTTCGCCGGCAGCTCATTTGTGTGTCCATCCTCCTTGTCGGAGATGACGGCTTCTTCAAGAGCGGCCAGCACCTTCTCGACCATGCGGCGTCCCTTCATCAGCTGCTTATGTGGATTCTTCTTTCCACCTCCACCACTGGGCTTGATGTTGTGGTTCTTGTTGATGCAGACGTTCCATGCCGGCCTGGCGTAGTTGTTCCGCTCCCCTCCTCCGGACTTGGGACAGTCACGCTTCATGTGGTTGAGACCAACACAACCGAAACACCTCATGATGTCTCTCCTCCGATCAACCACTGGCCTGTAAGCATGTGAGAACTTCCTGGCCAACAAAGCAACCTGCTCCTCGGGAATCTTGTCCTTCTGATCATTGGACAGCTCATAGAAGGCAGAGAAGGAGAAACTGGCAACATCTGAAGAACCACGACCAGAGGGGTCAGCTATCAAGGCAGTGGATGAGGAACTGGGCTCTTTCAGGAGATGCTCAAGTTCGTGTGTCTTGAGAATAGCATAGAGCGCTTGCAAGGTCAGCGTCGAGAGATCGGCTGCCTGTTGTTGGCGATTCTTACGCTCAAAGAAATTAATCCGCAAGCGGACGGATATCGCTTGTAGTTTTCACCAGGAGTTCCTAGAGTTATCGAATCCACAGGGAACGAGGGTTTAAAGAGATAAACCTCTATATCTTAATTATTTTAAATACCAGCCAGTCTAGGTAACGGGGGTTAGGATAAATGAAAAGACCGGGACACACACACACGATAAATAATCGCACAAATAAAGAGAAAGCTACTCTAGCTAGATAGACAGTTGGGAGGATAACGAGACAAGTTTAATAAGTTCACAAAATCGTGTGATTTAGTTTATTGAGCGAGCTTGGGGTATTCTACCAGTGGTTCACTTGATATTCGTCGTCGGAGCTCAGACATTCACTACCACCCGCTATCCTGAATTGGAATCCCGAATGGTTATGATCATTCCGATTGGGCTCTACTGGTTCAAAGCCGACTGCTGTGGGTTACGCACGAGATATTTAGTATCTACGGATGGATAGGGCTATCACCACCTACCACATATACGTGGGCCCGGGTGTAAACCGAGTAGGTCCTAGTCTCAGACACCACGTCTGCTACTATTTCTAATCAATCTTCCTCAGTACCAAAAAGAAGTTGATCTAGGTTAAATTCCTGGCTCTAACAGTATATGAGTGAGAACCTAAACTGATTCCAGACGAATACAAGCTACCGGTAAAGCAAATCTACACAACTTATTTATGTAGATATACTCATAAAGTTCAACACATAAGCAACGAATGAAGTGATCTCACTAATTGCAACAATTAGGAAAGGGTACAAGAGCTATTACCCGAATTCCCGAAGACACTTCCGGAACTCCGAGCTTCAGCCCGACTTGACTCTAACTCCCAACTTCTACTAACTAAGAGGGAAGCATATCCTCTGCAGTCCTGTGCAGCACTGCAGAGGATATGGTTCCAACTAAGAGCTACTCTAATAAGTGGAATGAAAGTGTGGAAAAGTGTTGTGTGTTGTGTTACAAGTAAGGTGTAGGGGTCCGGTATAGTGTTCCGCAGCCAACTGGGGTGCTCCACGTGTAGGGACACGTGTCATCCAACCCTCCTCCAAAGGGGAATCCAAAGGGGCTCAAGAGTGGGTCGGCCGGCCTAGGGTGGGTCGGCCGACCCACCTTCTTCACCTCTCGGCCGTGGATTTCTTCTAGGATGCTCCCTTGATGGTGTAGATTAACCCCTTAAGCCGGTGGATCAAGTGGACATGCGCAAGAAAGGAATCCAAGGGAATCCTATGCTCATTTGTGAAGCAACCGTGTCCATTCGATCAAACCGACTGCAATGGATGGTCTAGATGTCCTCATTTTGTGCTTTTATGCCACTGGGGAGAAGACAGAGCCGGATTGGTGA
>SPJY01017702.1:253720-324854 GCA_005191435.1 Raddia distichophylla
GCCTACGCCAGCGCCACGAGCAGCCAAGTCTACGGCTCGGCTACACGCCTACGCCTACACCAGAGCTAAGTTCTCATTACCATAATCTTTTTTCATATTAATAAATTGTTTGTTGACTTGCTACTTAGTTGGTCGGTCTCCAACTAAGCAGTAAGTCGGGGGCTACACCTAATAGGTGCACTTGCGTGCACTCTTTTGTTGCTTTCTCTTAATGATCGCGAATGAATCCGAGTGGTTATTCTGAGTAGTGAAGCTCTGACCCACAAACGGCGAACTCTAGTCACTCGATACGCGTGCCAGGGAAAAGGGCCATGAGCCAATTCCCAACGCCCGGGGGCTAGACTAGTCGGGCTGAGTGCTTAGCAAAAGGAAGATTACTTGGAGGAATTTAATATCAAAAAGAAAAGTGGCAAAAGTATAAAAATTATCTAAATAAAGCAGTCGGATCTTACATTCGATTGATTGTTTTTTCATCCATATACTGCCTAAATCCTACATGTTCATGCTACAGGGTTCATGGGCTTTTGTTTTATCAAGTACCTTCTACGACTCCGTACACGAGTAAGAAGGACCTGCGCAATGAGCAACAACTACGGTTCGGCGAGCGCCTGGCACAGCTACACGCTTACGCCTGCGCCTCGACCGTCCAAATCTATAACTCGGCGAGCACCCGGTACGGCTACAAGCCTACGCCCGCGCCTCGAGTGTTCAAGTCTATGGCACAGCTATACGCCCACGCCAACTTCGGTACGGCTATACGCCTACACCAACCCTGGTACGGCTATACGCTTACGCCTCTGGCCATGAGCCATCCTGCGCCCGGAGCGCTAACTACGGCCTTCCAGCTGCGTGTCACAACCAGTGGCTACATGCGCAGCCGGGCTAAGCCAAATTCAGCCTCGGTGCACCCCTTTGAGGGCATATCACCGGCAGAGCTACAAAAAATTACCCATCTCTTGGTATACCCCATGTTGGGTCACTAGTTGGTCACTGCATGTCAGGCCAGATACCAGTGATGTCGGGATTGAGTTTCGATGGTACGCTCCAATTGGGGCCAATGCTGTACACCGCAACCCGGGTATGGATGCCATATGGCTAAACTCTATCCTTAAGGTACGCCCTGTGGTGGGGCCTCAGCTGTATCCTACTACGGTCGGGTACAAGTACCGCTTGGCTGACAACAATGGTATGCCCCATGTTGGGACACTAGCTGTGTTACCGCACTAGTCGGATACAGGTATCATTGGGCCAAACCCTATCCAGATGGTATGCTCCATGTTGGGCCAAGCTTTACTCTACGAGTATAGGTACCAGATGGTTAAAAATACGGTATGCCCTCTGGGGCCACCAGCTGTATCCCTCTCCGGTCGGGTACAGGTACCGCTCGGCTCTTTAGCCAAAATCAGTGGTACGCCCCATGTTGGGTCGCCAGCTGTACATCGCAAGACGAGTACAGGTATCACTCGGCTTTTCAGCCAACACCAGTGGTACGCCCCATGTTGGGTCGCCAGCTGTACATCGCAAGACGAGTACAGGTATCACTCGGCTTTTCAGCCAACACCAGTGGTACGCCCCATGTTGGGTCGCCAGCTGTACATCGCAAGACGAGTACAGGTATCACTCGGCTTTTCAGCCAACACCAGTGGTACGCCCCATGTTGGGTCGCCAGCTGTACATCGCATGACGAGTACAGGTATCACTCGGCTTTTCAGCCAACACCAGTGGTACGCCCCATGTTGGGTCGCCAGCTGTACATCGCAAGACGAGTACAGGTATCACTCGGCTCTTCAGCCAAAACCAGTGGTACGCCCCATGTTGGGTCGCCAGCTGTACATCGCAAGACGAGTACAGGTACCATTTCATCAAAATTATAGTGATGCGCCTTACAAAGAGCCTACCGCCAGAACTCCGGCAATCCCGGGCTGGGTGTCACTAACAACTCTCTATGAGTCCTTCACAGTCTCCTCGCAGATAACAGGCAGAAGCCAGTCGGGAAGGAGCAGCAACAATCTACAAGCACTCGGCATGAAGCATGACTCATCCAAGGTGCGACGAATAAGAGCAGCAACTCGACTATGAAGCACTCGGGGGCTACTGTGGATAACATAGACCCCGGGTATCCACACGGCGGGCCTAAAAGACCACCCGACAGGGGATGGACCAAGTCGGGTGGATAAGGACGGGGACCACTCGGATTCTAGAAGGCTTGACCGGCAAGAAAAGACATGAAGATAGAAACCTATCCCTGATTAATAGGGAAGGTATACTTGTAATCCCGGATAACTACTAGAGGATAGAAATAGGAATCCTACCTCGTAACCGACTAGGACTCTTCCTTGTAACCCCACCCCCTCCACTATATAAAGGGGGTAGGGGGCCATAGTTCGGCATCTTCATCTAGATCTAGAGAATTACACATCCGACCTCTAGAGCATCTCTCAGGCCGATCATCATCTTGATCATCTTGTACACATATACACCATATAATCCCAGAGCACAGGACGTAGGGTATTACCTCCGCCATGAGGGCCTGAACCTGTATAAATCCTTGTCTTGTGCTACCATCGAGTTTGGATCTTGCGCACATCGCCCCATATATAATCATTGCCGGCGGTGACCCCCCAGTTAGTCACCTGTCGACAAGCATCTATGAGCATTACAAGGCAGAAATAAACCTCTTTCACCAGTCAAGTACATTGATTGGAGGCAAATTTGTGAAGTGACTGGATCATCATATTTAGTATACTGCATCAATTGCACTCCCGAGCTGCTCAACATCATATCAAATCAAACCATACCATGTAGCGTGGACAGAGTTATGAAGTTTTATTCCTCCTTATGGATCAAAAGTCATAGGGCCTATATTTTTTTTCAATCAACGGGCATGTGCACAAACTAAGAGCACCACATTTCAGTAAATGTCTTGGCATAGACACAAGAAACTATCATCAATTCAGAATATATGGCCATATGTTCCCTGAAAAACGATAGAAACAAGTTGAAGAGATATCACCATTGGAAGAATCAAGACATATCTATCAAAAATCACATGAGAATAGATTTAATCCTTTTGAAGTCAAGTACCTCACACCCGAATCCAAGGCTCTGTTTATAATTCTGAGGCACACATTATATCCTAAAACAGGCTATAGAGAGGGAGTTACCCCTATTTTAGCATGGCTTCTCCATTTAACATTGAGCATAAAAACCATTGATTTGGTAGACTACATCATGGGAGAAATGTAGGAGTCAATCTACAGAAAAATGTCAAGTCCTCTGCCATTTGGTCAAATAATTTTAGTAATGCTACTTGGAAGTGATTTGGTGTCTACTGAAGAGTTTAACAGAGAATTTAAGGTATTCCCTAAGCAATATAAACTTGGTAAAGTTCTTGTAGATGCAGTTAAAAATGCCAGAGGTGTTCATCCTATTCCATCTCCAAGCATAATGGAAGAATCTAGTAATAAAGAAAGTGAGGAGGATGAAAACGTTGGCAGTGAGGAAGATGATCGAGGAGATGGAGCTCAAATTTCAAGGCCATATCATCTAAGTCAGTTTGAAAGCCCCTTTAATGCTCCAAGTCAATATTTTCATCTAGGACCACCAGTGTATTATGCACCTCAAGGCAGTGAGCATGAGTTGTTTCCTCCGGTGCCTCCTATCCCTAAAAAAGGTGAACACACTCTTGTGATTCCTGCACAATCTAGCACTGCTAAAAGATTAAGTGGCAAAAATGGTTCTCAAACCAAAGTGAGAGCTTCTTCTAGCTGCAGAGAATGTGAACAACCTGAACATGAGCAAATTGACATCTTAAGCGAGCTAGCTGCTGCTTCCCGGTTCACTGAAGATCAAATGCATTATTTCAGCCCAAGGCAGCATGATGGTGAAGTAGGTGGCTCAAGGCCTACCGGCGATGATCCTTTGGAGTTCCCTCATGCTCCTTAGGAATAGTTTGTGCCCCCAGCTTATTCACAATCACACCATGAGTTTCCAATACAACATGAGGTCCCAAGCCACCGAGCTGCCCCAATGCCTGAAGAGCAATATTTCCAAGGCTCGGATCAATTCTCCTCTCTATTTGATAACTTGGGAACCCACATTTAAGAACTTTCCTCTACAGTTGACAATTTGAGCACTCAAGTTTAAGGGCTTCACTCCACTGTCAACAGTATTCAAGAAAATATGATGAGGGGTTCAGGAAAATTAGAGTTATGCAGAAAAAGCTATTTCATTCTCAAGTTTTGTCTTCTCCAAGATGCATTATCTAAAAAATATGCAAGAAGAAAATGCCAAGAAACAATAAGAAGACAATGCCAAACACTTTGAGGTTCGTACCAAAAATACAGTATACTCACACGAGGTTGAACAGTATTGTTGTTGATGCTGATAACCATTGCCAAAATATTCAGGATATGATCTTTCAATACATATAGGAAGCAGGCTGTAACTGATTTTGAACTACATGATATTGGTTCTAACTTACAGCAACTTTAGCATGATTTCCATCAATGGATCATCCAAAAGGACCCGGAGTCAATCTGGCATGATCAAGCCATGGAAGCTTCTTATTTCAAGCAAGAAGAAGAAATAGCTAAGTACTCATCTCCTTTGGGCAGTGACTCTCCAAGGTCATGTTTCGAGATGTCCAAGCTAACCAAGGCCTTCAAGAGAACATTCCCCAAGCGTCACTGATTCCATTTCTTTCTTTGTGGTACTTGATGCCAAAGGGGGGGGGATTCTTAAGGTTTTACCTTTATGGTCTAGCTTAAGTTGAACTTGAACTTCTTTGTTTCTTAATGTGAACTTCTTTGTTTAAACCAATTGCTTGTTTAAGGGGGAGTTGTGACTTAAGTCTAAGCTTTTGTGTGCAATGTTATCCGTTCTTCTAACTAACTCTATTTTACAGAAAAATTATTGTCATCAATCACCAAAAAGGGGGAGATTATAGCATCTAGGCGCCCCCCCCCCCCCCCCCCCCGGCCCTCCGTTCATAATAATAAAGAGTTTCCTGCTTCGTCCTAGACGCTGGAGATGTGGTGTTTGGGTATGGATTTCAGAGCATTTAGGCTCATATATTATGAGTTTTCTCCTTGGTGGTGCGACATCAAGGTTAAGACAAGATTAAGAACATTTTTTCTAGTTGAGGCTTGGGAGTTGTATCAAGCCTGCAGCTAGGTTTTTTTTGTTCTTTGTCGTACTATTAAGGAGGGTTTTAGATTATTACTCTTTTGGAAAATATTTTTCTCAAACTTATGAAAATAACTTGGAGCAACTAAATCTTAAAAACTTAGCCATTTTTCCTTCTAAAGATATTCGTGTTAACGCCGGACAAGCACTCTATTCCTATTTTTCTGTCCGATGTTCTACCAGAGAAATCATAGTTAGCGACAGACAAGCTTTGCCTTGGTATTATTTTTGTGTCCGGCACAATCCTAATTCACGCAGGACAGTCTGCCGCAAACTAGATTTTCTTATCATGGTGTGCAGACAAATCTCAGTTCACGCCGGACAGTCCACCGCGTGAAGGATTTCTACTGAAAGTCTGTCCGTCACAAACATGTTTTCCTCTGTCTCATTTTTGTGACCATTGTAATCCATTCGTTGCTAAAGCGACATTAATAGTTTGGAGGCAATAAAATCACCAACAAGAGCCATAAAGCATGGTGGGAATGTAAAGGGATTCCACTCGACTTTCAATGACCAGTCTGATTTCAAAACGTCATAGAGAATGCAAACGGACTCCGTTTGGGGCGTGTGTGCACTTGTTGTAAAGATAACTTCGACATCTTTCCAACGGATCCAACCTCACCCCCAAATTCCAAGCGAGCGGGCCACATCAGTCAAATAAATCTCATAGACAAAAACTATCTTTTGCTCTTCTTGGGTATTGCATCATCATTACTTTGGGCTAAGTCCCCACTTATTCCTAGTGTGTGAGAGCACCTCCTACCAGCCATCCCTCTCCCTATATATGGGAAAACTCCTTCTATTTTTGTTTAGGTTTTATTTTAGATCAGTTGCCGCCATGTGTGGAACTATAACGCTTGTTCTCCTGTTTTGGCTAGAGTAGTTGTAAACAAGTTCAAAACCTCAGTTTGAGTGTGTGCTTTACCATTGTTCTTGCGTGTTCTTAAATTACTTGTAAGTATAGACATTCATGATTAGGTCATCCGGGTTTTGGCATGGTTGATAACAATCAGGAGTGTGGTTTAGCGATTGCGGGCATTTATCCTTTTGTGGTTCGTAGCCGGATCATCAAAGTCATCCTCCGCCTAAATCGAAGTTATCGACTCAATGAAAAATCGGGAACATGTGATCGCATCATTTTCACTAAAAGACCCAAAAACACTTGGGTGATGATATGAAGCTTATTATTCTTCACGAAGCAACACGGCTACTTCGCGAATAGTAAGAGAGAAAAAAGATAAGTGACACGGTATTTGTTTCACCGAAGTTCGGAGTCACCACTCCTACTCTCCGTTGAGGCTAGCCATTGCGCACAAGGACCGGCTCCCTCTTGAGCCACACACCTCGCTTACTCTCCGGTAGTCGTTCCGCCACTCCGGCGAGATGGACTCTGTCACCTTCACACCAACTCAAGAGTAGCCACACACCAAGGACTACTCCCAAGCCCACTCTTTCAAGAAGAACACCGTCTTCAAGAGTAATAAGCCCGAATCGCCTCGATCATGCCGAATCGAAGGACTTCCATGAAGCTCGGTTTGGGGGAAGGTAGGTGGTAGATGAATTGGTGGAGGAATGGCTCTAGAACACCTCTAAGATGAGTAAATGTTGACTATAGGTGAAGTGGAGCATCAAACCTCAAAAATGGCTGCCTACCGAGATTAATAAATACCCCCCGGAGAGAAACTAGTTGTTGGAGCTCGGGACAACTCCAAAAACTAGCCGTTACAGTGCCTGTCGGACCCGGTCCGATGGCTGCAACCACATCTTAGAGCAGCTGACACACTGTCGGACCCGGTCCGATGGTGGTCGGACACGGTCCGATGGAGCTATAGGCACTGGAACATGTTACAGTTGGACTTAGTCCGAAGGCGGTCGGACTCGGTCCGATGGCGCCGGACCCAGTCCGACCAGCAACAGAAGGGTAGTTCTAGGGTTTGGGATCACCAAACCCAGTCCGATGGCGGTCAGACCTAGTCCGATGAGTACTGAAAGTGCACGGTTTGAGTAATTTTGAACGGGTTGAAACTTTTAGCTATTTGTGGATGGCTTGGGGGCTAAGACAAGGAGAGACTCAGCACGATCGAAACAATTAGGCCCCTCTTGAAGCATAGGCGACAAAAGTAAAACCTAGCAACTCCTAAACCTACACATGACCTCTTCACTCGCCCGGTCATGCTTAGATCATCTTGAAGCAGCTCAAATGTTCGTCGAAGCCTCGCTAGGGTTCCATGAAAGTTCCAAGAACTCCCTAGTGCAAATGTATACGTCAACAATGCCACTAAAAGAATTAGGGCTCAACCATGCTCACAATCTCCCCCTTTTTGGTACTTGATGACAACCCAATAGAGATCTTAGATTTTTAAGCTGCAAAAGGGTCAGTGCACAAATGCAGGAACGAGAGAAACAAAGCACATAGATACAAATTTAAGTTTTTGAAAGAAACCACATCTCGACAAACTTGTGTGCAGCAGAAAGGAAACTCCCCTAAGTTCATGCATAACAAAAGATACAAGCCAACACAAATAATAGTTCATAGTTCATACTAGAACAAACCAACACAACTAAGCAGCCACCACAACTGAGCTCTATTATTCTCCCCCTTAGTCAGCAAGTGACACATAGGGAAAAACACCTTAGTCTTCACGCTCTCCGCCATGGCCACTATGTCCACCCTGACCACTAGAAGGAGAGGAGCGCGCTCTTTTGGACTTTGACCTAGTGGAGAGGGAAGGAGAACCACCGACAGGAGGAGTAGCTGAAGCTGAGGCTGGAACAAATCCTGGCTAAGGAACCTGCTGAGACTACCTCATATACTCTTGATAGTCACTCTGAGCTTGATCATACCAATGATAGGGATTGACTGCTGGATTGTATGGCATAAAGTGACTCCCCATATACATCATTGCAGACTTCATTACCCCAAGCTCTTCCTGCAGATAGGTCTGCTGACCAACCATGGTGTCCAATTATTGTCGAGTGGCAGCCAGATCTGCTATGATGTCAGTCCTAAATGCATTCAAATCCTCTCTTATTTCTCTCTGATAGGTGCTTTAATCAGCTCTAAGGGCTTGCACTTCATGTAGTAGGGGGCTCAAATCAAACCATGGTGGAGGAGCAATAGGGTAGCCATGGCCTCCCATAGGAGAACCTGAAGCAGAAGGAGCAGGAGGAGGTGCATATGCAGGTGCCGGTGCCGGAGGGGGGACTCGGAGGAGGAGCGTCGCCAGGCCCACCTACCTTTGACCTACTGACAAGGGCGAATAGGAATTGCTTAATCTGATGTTTCCTGATCTTCATGTTCCACTGACTAATTTCTTCCTCGAGTGCTCTGCCAGTTTTAGAAAGCAGAAGTCCAATATATGGTACAAGTGGCAACGGCCTGGCAACTTCCCTATAGATAGAATCATCAATTTCTTCAAATAGTGTCGCACCAATGTTGATCAAACTCCCCTGGAAAAGGTATAGCATAAACCAACTGATGATGGGAGAAATCCGATCTCTGTTTCCACCTCGCACAAAGAGTGTGCTCCTAAGAATAACATGCATCAATGCGGGCTCTGCCATCAACTGATTTAACTTTTCAATACTGTAGTCATCGGCCTCTAGGTCCAAGTACATAAAACCAATGTCCTCTTCTGGTGGATACCTAGCCGACCACATTCCAGTGCCAAAGGATAAACCATGCAGATCAGCGCCAGTCAGGGGTACCAAGAGCAAAGTTCATCTCAGCGAAAGAGGTGCTGTTAATCCTGTCGTCGATTGAATGATAATAGCTGAATTCTGATGGATCATTGGCGGGTAACACGGTAGCGAAGAACTCACAGTGCCTCTCCTCCCCCATGTCAGTTGAGCATTGGATAATAGATCTGCCAGACTAGAAGTGGTATTGAAATAGTTGTATATGCTGGGCCCCATGAATGCAGTTATCTCATGCCAATAATTATAATGTGGATCTTTTGAACTCTTCTTGTGTCTAGAGAAACACATAAAGAGCTGCTTCTGAAACTTGGTATGGAAGCGAAAGTCATTTGTATCCTCTCTATTTTCAGGGAACCACCTATCAAATAGAACAGCCCGCTTTCTTCTCAATACTTCCATGCTCAGGAGAAGCACGTTATCGTCGACAGACTCATCCTCAGGAATCAAAGTCTCAGCCGCGGTGGTGTCCTCTTGCTCACCTTCATCCACGTAGTCCTCATCGCTGTCATCATCAATAGTCACGGAGGACTCCCCGCAAGCTGCTGAGTCCAATCAACGTCATCACGCTGTCGCTGTCGCTGATGCTGGGTGCCCCTCCTAGTGCGAGGAGGTGCAAAGCTGCCAACAGATGTACTGTCATCATGGGAACCTCGATCACCTCTGTCACCATGACCACCACTGCCCCCGGCGCCCACTGCCCTTGCAATTGACTTGCCCAAATTTCGCAGTCGTCGAGACATGGTTCCGCTCCGGTGAACTTAAGATCTCGAGTTCTCCAACCACTCCACAAGGCCTAAGACACGAGCGCGGGAAAACATGATTCAAATCTAGAACTTAGGAAAGAGAAGAGAAGAGGGGAATTGAGAACCTTACAACGCAACCTACCAATAGGCCAACCCCGCCGTGCTTACAGAGGAGTCCCCTAGGCCTCTTCCGGTAGGGAAGAGGAGAGGAGCTTGAGAGGAGGACCACGCACAAATCGAGCCGTCTCTCGAGGATCCCCGCGGTGGGAATCGAAGAGGAGGACTAGGGGAGGCAGGAGATGGAGAGGATGGTTGTCGAAGTTCGCCGGAGAAGCCGCGCCGACGAAGAAAGGGAGGGGCGGTGGCCTAGGATGAGGGGAAAGAGGCAGGGGCAAATGAAGTGGGAGAGAGGAGGGTACGGAACAAGAAAAACGGGCCGCGATCCAGCCATAGGACCGGGTTCGACGACCGTCCGACCGGGTCCGACAGAGCCATCTACGTGCAAAACAGTGAACAGTAGACACCATCAGACTGGGTCCGGAGAAAATCGGACCAGGTCCGACAGTAGCGATGCAGACGAGTACTTAGCCAAAAACAGGACTGAGTTCATCCGATGACTATCAGACTGGGTCCGACAGAGAGGCTAAGAACTGCCAGGCAAGCCAGCCCATAGGACCGGGTCCGATGGATTGGAAAATCCGCGGAAACCTAGCTAATCAACACCGAACTTTATCCGAGGGGCCGGACGACCTCAACCCATATAGGATTTAAAACTTAATGCTTTTGAAGGGGATTTTTCTCCTATTTTGCTCAAGAACCAAGGAAATTCAAATTTTGGAGCAAATTTCGGAGCAATTTTGAAAAACTTAGTTTTGAAGAGATGAGATATATAAGGTGAATTCTAAACAAAATCCATATTCAAATCCAAATTTTGATCTTTGTGATCAAGGAAATGTATGGACTCAAAATATGTCTTGATAAGGCAATTGATATGTCAATTCAAGCAAATGGTCCATTTTAGGGTTTAAGCGAAAGTTTTTTTTTGAAAACCTTTGGACATATTTTTAAACATTTTCATGACTTTTAATACTAGAATGAAATTTTGTCAAAAAGGTTTATTCAAATGAAGCATTTCTCAAAGGGATAAGAGTTTTCGAATTTAGAGAATTTTGAAATAGTAAGAGGATATGAGATATACTATGAGGCCCAAATTTGTTTTTGGTTTCAAATATAGGACAAAGTGTGCTAACTCAAAACAAATTCATTTCTTCACAATAAAGGACAGTTGTGAAATTATGAGATAAACTCAAACTCCCCTAAATGTGACACGAGTCAAAAGGCAATTGAAAGAATTCAAATAAGACCCAAAAACCAAATGTAAAACATTCAACACGCGTTGGAGCATCTAGTATGTTTAGTTCATTTCTTAGTTTGCAAAACCATGCCTCGTCCATGGGTTTGGTAAATATATCCGCTAATTGATCCTCCGTTCTCACGTAGGCAAGCACAACGTCACCCTTGGAAACATGATGACGAATGAAGTGATGACCGATGTCGATGTGCTTAGTACGGAAATGTTGAACCGGATTATTGGCTATTTTTACCGCACTTTGATTATCACAAATAAGAGACACTTTTTCAAATTTTATCCCAAAGTCACTAAGCATCCGTGTCATGCACAAGAGTTGAGCACAACAACTCCCTGCCGCAACATATTCCGCTTCCGCGGTAGATAGCGCCATAGAGTTTTACTTCCTTGAAACCAATGACACGAGTGAGCATCCTAGTAAGTGACAACCCCGAGGTGCTTTTGCTGTCAATTTTGCAACTGGCATAATCCGAGTCAGCATAGCCAAGAAGCTCAGCACGCGCTCCTTTGGGGTACTAAAGTCCTAGGCTAGGAGTGAATTTTAAGTATCTCAAAATGCGTTTTACGGCAACTAGATACACTTCATTAGGGGAAGCTTGAAAACGAGCACACATGCACACACTAAATATTATTTCGGGTCGAGATGCGGTGACATAAAGAAGCGAACCGATCATGGAGCGATAGAGCTTTTGGTCCACGGGCTTTTCTCCTTCATTCAAATCTAGATGCCCATTTATGGCCATAGGTGTCTTGATCGGCTTGCAATCCATCATCGAGAAGCGCTTCAGGAGATCCTTAGTATATTTTTCTTAGCACACAAAGGTCCCCTCTTTGAATTGTTTAATTTGAAATTCAAGGAAAAATATGAGCTCTCCAATCATCGACATCTCGAATTCCTTGGACATCATATTTCCAAAATCCTTGCAAAGAGCTTGATTAGTGTATCCAAATATAATATCATCCACATAAATTTGACAAATGAATAAATCATTGTTAATCGTTTTGAGAAACAAAGTAGAATCAATCGCACCCGTTTTGAATCCCTTTTGTAGAAGAAAGTCCCTAAGGCGCTCATACCATGCTCTAAGAGCTTGCTTGAGACCGTAAAGCCACTTAGTGAGCTTACAGACATGGATAGGGCATTCAAGGTTTTCAAAACCGGACGGTTGTTCCACAAACACAAGTTCATTAAGAAAACCTTTTAGAAAGACACTCTTAACATCCATTTGATAAAGAACAATGTGGTAAAGAGATACGAAAACCAAGAGTAACCGTATAGCTTCGAGTTGAGCAACCGGTGCATATGTTTCCCCATAATCGAGACCTTCAAATTGAGTGAACCCTTGCACCACTAATCTTGCCTTGTTGCTCACCACTTCACCATTTTCATCTTGCTTGTTGCGGAAAACCCATTTGGTGCCAATCACATTGTGATCCCTTGGTCTCTCCACAAGCTCCCAAACTTCATTTCAGGTGAAGTTGTTCAATTCTTCGTGCATAGCAATTATCTAATCCACATCCGCCAATACCTCATCAATATTTCTAGGCTCAACAATGAAAACAAACGCGTGATGCTCACAATAACTTGCAACATGTGAACGAGTTCTTACGCCTTGATTAAGATTGCCGATGACTTGATCGATAGGATGATCCTTGGCAATAGAGCGATATTGGACGGATATTTGTTGATCATCGCCTACCTCTCGAGCTTGATCAATATGATTGATTTGAGTCTCGTCCAATTCTTCGTCTTTTGTTGTTGTAGAGGTGCGTTGAGCTTTTGATGGAAGATCGATAGAGATGAAGAGTTCGTCTTCGTCTTCATCCTTTAACTCCGGTGAGGGTCGAACTTCACCCACCTCCATCAAATCCATGACGTCGCGAAGTGGCTCATCACCTACATTGCTCATAACATCTCGCTCATCTTGTAAGCCTTTAGATTCATCAAATTTAACATCATAGACCTCTTCAACATGATCGAATAAGGAATTGTAAACACGAAAAGTTTTAGAGTGAGAAGAGTAACCTAGCATGATACCGGTGTCACACCTCGTTTGGAACTTATCCAAATGAGTTCTTTTTCTATAAATGTATACCTTGCACCCGAAGACTCGGAATTACGAAATGTTGGGTCTTCGTCCCACTAGGAGTTCATATGAGGACTTCTGAAGGAGTCGATGGAGGTAAAGGCGGTTGATTGCGTGACACGCCGTGTTGATGGCTTCTGCCCAAAAGGCATGTGGCGTGTCGTACTCATCAAGCATCGTTCTCGCCATCTCGATTAACGTCCGGTTCTTCCTCTCCACTACTCCGTTTTATTGAGGAGTATAGGCCGCCGAGAACTTATGTTTAATACCTAACTCATCACAAAAATCTTCAATGTTTTAATTAGTGAACTCGGTGCCGTTACCACTCCTTACCTTCTTTATATAGGTGTCGAACTTCTTTTGTGCTTTTAAGGCAAAACGTTTGAAAACGTCATCGGTAAATGTTTTCTTTGTAATAAAAAATAACCAAGTAAAGCGAGAAAAATCATCAACGATCATAAGACAATAATAATTACCTCCTATGCTAGCATAGGTGGTTGGGCCAAACAAATCCATATAAAAAAGTTCAAGTGGTCGGGATGTTGATATAAACGCCTTCGAAGGATGAGGATTAGCCACTTGTTTACCGACTTGGCAAGCGCTACACAATCTATTTTTCTCAAATTTCATATACTTCACTCCAACAACTAGTTCGTGCTTAAAAACCTTTTTCAAAGTGCCCATTCCGACATGTCCAAGACGTCTATGCCACAACCAACCAAGTGAAGATTTGGCGAGAATACAAGTCTTGTTTTACAAAGAATCACGATTAGTGAAATCGACCAAATACAAGTTTGAAATTCGTTTGCCCTCGAAAGTAATACTTTGATCAATTGAAGAAACGACACGAACACCGCTACTAGAGAAATAACAATCAAATCCCAAATCACACACTTGAGCAACGGAGAGAAGATTGAAATTACAAGCTTTAACCAAAAAAACATTTGAGATGGATAGGTCGTTGGATATGTTAATTTTACCTATGCCGATTACCTTTCGCTTGGAGCTGTCCCCAAATATGATCTTGTGGTCGGGGTCCTTCTCCTCTTCTAGTTAGGTGAACATACGAGAGGAGCCGGTCATATGTTGAGTACAACCACTATCGAAAATCCAATGTCGACGACCACAGCTCTTGTAGTTCATCTATACATACGAGATTATGCTTGGGATTTAGGTACCCAAGACTTTTTCTTGGGTCCTTTGGGGTTAGTCATCAAACACTTGAGTACCCAAATAGCTTACATTTTTATCATCTTTGGGAGCATCGATGTACTTAGCAAAAGTGGAGCAGTTCCTTTTTAACAACATGAAGTTAGCATTTAAGACTTGAGTTTGAGACATGAATTTGGATGATCTAGCTAAAATGCAAGCAACGGCTCTATGATCTTTACCCTTACACAAATGACAATGAGTGCTCGCCAAGACAAAAGTGAGCTTAGGCTTACCCCAACCGTCCTTGGGCAAATCCCCGGGGTAAAACCCCAAACCATGCTTGCCCAAGGTGTACATTTGCCCCCGAAGCACCTTGTCAAGGTTTGGGCTCCCAACAATTAATTTAGCCAATTTAGTATCTAATTTTTCAATTATATCTTTTAAAATCAAATTTTCCTTAACTAGCTCAATGGAACAAGAAGCAAAGCCACAGGTACCTAAATTGCACACTTTTTCAAATGAGGGTGTGGCACTAGTGGATGTTGAAGAGCTAGTATTAGGGGTGATGGTGGGTGACAAGGTAAGTGGTGTGTCAATAGATAAGCTATAAGGACCGTTTATTGTGTCAATTAAATCACAAGTCACACCAACATCGCATCTAACAATTGAGCAATCATTCCTAGCATTGTCATAATTACACATAATCATAGCTTGATCATTTTCTAGAGTTTCAAATTGACAGCTAAGATTCTCATAATCATCTTCTAGAAACTCATGTTTCTCAAGCAAAGTTTCAAATTCATTAGCAGGCTCTTTGTGCACTTCCATCAACCTTTTGCACTTAGATTTTTTTCTTCTCTAGAGCGTTGTTTAAATCATCAATTAAACCCGTAAGCTCAACTAGAGAGGGTTTTTCATTTGTTACCTTATCTTCCAAAGCCATAAGACACATTGAGGGTGGGGATTTGTTGATGGCGACTCCGGAGACCTTGGCGATATGAGATTCATCCTCGGAGGTATCCGCCCAAGAGTCTTCATCATCGGTGATCCACTCCCCAACAATCTCATTTTGTTTATCGGCAATGAGACAAAGTTTTTGTCTAGGGATAGCCAGTGGATCATTTTTCTTGATGGCGAGTCCGGCTAAATCATGAGATCTTGTGTCTTCTTCTTCATCAGATGAGGAGGATGACGATGAAGAGCTTGAGCACTCCTTTTTTTACTTCTCAACTACATGAGCCTTCTTTTTATCCTTAAATTTGTTCTCGCTCTTGCGATAGTGCCTATGCTTCTTCTTGTCATCTTCATCTCCCTCTTGATCTCTAAACTTGCTTTTGTTCTTCTTATTCATGTGACAATCCGCCGCCAAGTGGCCCTTCTCTCCACACACATAATATCGCATTTCGGAGATAGGTTTTCGCCTTGATGATGAGCCTCCATTACTAAATGTCATTCTCTTGATTAACTTTCTTGAGCGCTTGACTAGAAGAGCTAGCTCCTCTATTTTCGGAATCCCATCATCGGAGGAATCATTATCACTTTCTTCAATCTTCTTCTTCTTTACTTTCGCTTGAGCGGGAAGAGCAATAGTCTTCTTGGCATGAGAAGAATCTTCATAACCATAGATCCTCATCTCATACGAAGCAAGCTTTCCGAGGAGCTTAATTGGAGTGAGAGTTTTTAACTTTTTGCTATTTCGGAGCATAGTAACAAGTGGGTTGAACTCGAATGGAACGATATCTAGAATCTTTAAGCATATATCAATATCCTCCATAGGTTTGCCACACATGCCGATGTCGTTGATGATCGGTTTCAACCTAGAGAACATGTCATTCACACTTTCGTTAGATAGCACCTTGAAATGATCAAATTGCCTTCTAGTAAGAGCTAATTGCTCCTCTACTAGCTCCGAGCTACCAACATGAATTTCTTTCAAAGTTTTTCAAATTTTATTAGCCTTTGTGAGATTGCTAATACGATTGAACACATCGATGCACACATTGGAAAGTAAATCATTTCTACTATGGCATTGTATCGCCGATATTCTGTCTCGACGGGAGTGAGAGACAAGGGATTGACGAGAGTTGGATAACCGGACTCACAAGCAATCCAAACATCATAGCTAAGGGCTTCTAGATAACATTGCATTCTAATTTTCCAATGAGCGTAATTTGTGCCATCGAAAGTAGGAGCTTTTCCTATGTCAATCTTGGCCCCTCCTTAGTGACCATATTCTAGCAGTTAAGCTACAATGGGAGAACCTACGCTCTGATACCATTTGAAATGATCTCTACGGCCTAGAGGGGGTGAATAGGTAATTTTTAATTTCTTTGGGTATACTTGATTAAGCAACAAGATTAAGAATGACACAATTTTAGATTCTAGTGCCCTATTAAGTGGAAGCAAATTAAATGGCACGCACTAGCAACCTAATTCATCTCATCAAAACACTCAAGCAACTTATAATAATTCATGCGAGAAGTAAGTACGAAAGTAAGAGAGACAAAAGCGAAGTGACACGGTATTTGTTTCACCGAAGTTCGGAGTCACCACTCCTACATTCCGTTGAGGCTAGCCCTTACGCACAAGGACCGGGCTCCCTCTTGAGCCACACGCTTCGCTTACTCCCCGATAGTCGTTCCGCCACTCCGGCGATCACCTTCACACCGACTCGAGAGTAGCCACACACCAAGTCCTACTCCCAAGCCCACTCTTCCAAGAAGAACACCGTCTTCAAGAGTAATAAGCCCGAATCGCCTCAATCATGCCAAATCGAAAGACTTCCATGAAGCTCGGTTTGGGAGAAGGTAGGAGGTTCATGAATTGGTGGAGGAATGGCTCTAGAACACCTCTAAGATGAGCAAATGTGGACTATCGGTGAAGTGGAGCATCACACCTCAAAAATGGCTGCCTACTGAGATCAATAAATACCCCCAGAGAGAAACTAGTCGTTGGAGCTCGGGACAGCTCCAAAAACTAGCCGTTACAGTGCCGTTGGGACCCGGTCCGATGGTCATCGGACCCTGTCCGATGGCTGCAACCACGTCTTAGAGCAGCTGACACACTTACTGTCGGACCCGGTCCGATGGTTGATGCGCTCACGTGTTCCCGATCTTCCGGTGAGAGGATAATTTTGATTTAGGCGGAGGATGACTTTGACGATCCGGCTACGAACCACGCAAGGATAAGTGCCAGCAATCGCTAAACCACACTCCTGATTGTTATCAACCGTGACAAAGCCCGAATGACCTGACCACGAAGGTCAATCCTTGCAAGCAATTGAAGAACTCGCAAGAACAAGTATAAAGCACACACTCAAACTGAGGTTCTGAAGCTCGGAATCGATAGGTCAACCGACACTAAGGATTTCGAGAGTGTTTCTCCAATCTGGAAGACAACAACAAATGAACAAAACCTAAGGAGAAAAGGAAGAGGCTTGTCCTATATATAGAGCAGGGAGATGACTCTAGGAGGTACTATCACGAGCAGGAATACATGGGTACTCAGCCCAAATTAATGGTGACACAGCACCCAAGAAGAGCAAAAGACTGGTTCTGTTCGTGAGATGTTTTTGACTGCTGCGGCCAGCTCACTTGGAATTTGAAGGTGTGGTTGGATCCGTTGGAAAGATGGCGAAGTTGTCGTTCTAATGAGTGCTCACACGTTCCAATCAGAGTCCGTTTGCATTCTCTAGGCCGTTTTTAATTCACACTGGTCATTAATGGCCGAGTGGAATCCCTTTGCATTCCCACCATGCTTTATTGCCTTTATTGGTGCGTTGGTGCCTTGTAGCTGGTGCTTGTTCAACTTTCTATGCATAATATTGTTATTAGGTAGCAGTCTATTCTCCAAAGTATAATTATTTAACCCATGAAACGAGTTTACCTGATAATTGACTTGTCGCGCACTGGCTCGCTTAAGCCAAACATTATAGCCCTAAGCCATCACATATGTCTCCATCCTAGCCTTCCAATAGGAAAAATCGGCTCCGGAGAACACGAGGGCTTTGGTGGAATACTAGTCCGCCATAGCTCAAATAGAAATAAGGATCGGCTTCAAAAATCGGTCAAGATTTCAAAAGAAGCACCAAACCAAATGCTCTGATACCAGTTGAAGACCCGAGCTACACGGCTAGAGGGGAGTGAATAGACACCACAAATTTTTGGCTCTACCGTTTTCACCAAAACCCGAACAACTTGACAATTATGTGTACCCATAGCATTCATGACTAAGAGTCATGGAATATGTGGAAGTTTTTTTCATTCACAATCCTGTTTGTCAAGTGTCCAAAATAGAGGAATCAATTCAAAGCTTGCTTTAGGAAAAAAGACCAAGCCAAATGATCGAAACCACTTTCAGAAAAGCAAAAGCAGATTCTTCAGAATTTGTTCTCACTTAGAGCAGAGAAATGGTGGCTTTCTGTTGTTCCAAAAATTATGGGAGTTTTTCTCCCTATGAAACCATGAGTCGTGAAGCACTCCACCAAAAATATCTTCAAAAATTTTTGTAGACAAAATACGAAAATTCAAACAACACAAGCTACTTTCTGGAAAGCAAAAGCAGATTCTCTAGAGTTTGTTTCTACTTGGAGGAGATGAATGGTGACTTTCTGGTGCTCTTACATTTTTGGGAATTTGTTTCCCTGTGTAACAAGGAGTTTTAAAGCACCATGCAAAAAATCTCCTCAAAACTCATTTCACATATAATATGAAAAATCAAACACCACGAGCTGTCAAGAACTTTGAGCAGAAAGTTTGGGGCTTGGTTTTCACCTGATATCTCCCAAATGGAGAAACCAGTGGACTTCAAATTTTTACCACATATGGGTATATGAGTCACGCATCGTTTCCAACCTAAATAATCCCAAAATGACGTTTCCAGATATTTCTAAAAATCTTTTACTGACTGCTATGCAGATGAACGTTTCTGGACGGATTAGCAAAAAGTCAAGAATTTGATCTCTTGCCTCTCATATGGTTGCAAAGAGTGTGGTAAATCATATTAGCAACCTCAAGGCATCATATACCATCAAGAACCAGCAAAAAATCACCAAGACTCATCTCCAAATAAGAGCTCCAAAAAGGGAAAACAAAAGAAAGAAGAACTTGGAGCAAATAACATGAGGTGACGTGGCAGACAGGTGGCGCACACGTGGCTGGTGATGTGGCACGCCACGTGGTAGTGGGATGGGTCAGGTGCTCACGTGGAGGGACACGTGACTTGACACACGCGTCGCGCACGGGCGGGCTCTCGGTGCAGCGCAGCGTGGCTGACATACGGGGCCAACGGCTTGGCGAGGCTCGCGTGTGCCGGGGTTAATGGGGCAGCACCGACGGTAGTGGCAGGTCAAACGGAGACGGGCATCGCAGTGGGACTGGGTAGTGTCGACTGCGCTGTCGGCGGCGGGGACTGCGCGGGTCCCACGGGACGCGCGTCGCGATGGGCTTGCGTGACGGCGGCGGCGCGGTAGGAGGCAGCCGTGGCATGCGGGGCATACGCGTGCAGCACAGCGGGGCGTTGGCGCGGGGGAACGTGCGCGAGGTGACTGGGCACGCGATTCGCGTCGGCGGCACGAACGGCGACGTTTGCCGGTGGCCGTGATTGCTCCGACCTATGGTGAGCTCTAGCAGGTGCAAATCTACACCAAACTAGGAAATCTGTATATGCATTTTTATCGTCGTGACAAGATCTACACGATGGTGATACTTACTCTAAGAATTGAACATAGGAAAAGGGGAATTACCTCGAAAGATGGGTCGGGAGGGTTGGTTTAGGTGCCAGCAACTCGGGTTTTTGGGCAGTGGTGAGGTGTGACGGTGAACAGTGGTGGGGAGGAAGTTTATAAGAGGGTGAGGGGCGGCATGGTCTTATCTCTCTCTAAACAGGTCAAAAAGCGCTTCGCGAGCCTTTGTGGGCATGAAATAACGGGAAAACTGGCCCACTATTTTCAATATTACCTTAGGTTTTATTGTGAAGAGCTTGGGACACCTAATAATTTTATTAGGGTGTCACAACTGCGCTGGGTCCCACCACAATAAAAGGGCAGTTGCAACCACCCTCTATCCTTATTTACTGCCCTTTCACCCGTTTAAGCAATTACCTTGGTTAATCCGTTGCGCCAGCAATATTTCTTCCTATTCCCCTACGTGGTCCGGCGGCTTCCCCCTTTCGCACTCACAAATCGCCGCCAAACCCTAGCCCCCAAAATTCCTCTATTCTTCATGCTTTCGATCAAATTTCCTTCCCTGCTTCTCCTGCTTCATTTTGTGGCAAGTATGGCACGAATAAAGACAACTGATAAGCAGGGTTTGTTGAGCCGTATAGTGGATAAAGAGAAAGAAGAAGCGGGTTATGTCTCCTCCTTCGTCCAACAGGACGATCGTGAGGACAAAAAGCTCAGGGATTTCGATTGAGAGGCGTCCCCAAGGACCAATTGTTCCAAGAGAATCTCATAGTGTAAGTTTAACTGCTAGAGGTAAGCAAATTATGAGCAATGAATCTAAGAGCGAAGATTCTGACTATGACCCAAGTGACTTGCCTGATTCTGAGCCCGAGGAGGTAGAATCAACTGAAGAGGAGTTGTCTATGAATGAACTGAGCAGTTTGGGTGGGAAGAAATTGAGAAAAAAGCTTGGTTTCCCTTGTACATAGCACCTAGATGAGAGAGATTTGTTACATATCTTAAGCAGCATCTATGAGCTTTATAAGGCAAAAATAAACCTCTTTCACCAGTCAAGTACATTGATTGGAGGCAAATTTGTGAAGTGACTGGATCATATATTTAGTATACTACATCAATTCCACTCCCGAGCTGCTCAACATCATATCAAATCAAACCGTACCATGTAGCATGGACATAGTTATGAAGTTTTATTCTTCCTTATGGATCAAAAGGCATAGGGACTATATGTTTTTTTTTTCAATCAACGGACATGTACACAAACTAAGAGCACCACATTTCAGTAAATGTCTTGGCATAGATGCAAGAAACTATGATCAATTCAGAATATATGGCCACATGTTCCCTGAAAAAGATAGAAACAAGTTGAAGAGATTCCAGCTTTGGAAGAATCAAGAGACATCTATCAAAATTCACATGAGAATAGATTTAATCCTTATGAAGTCAAGTACCTCACACATGAATCCAAGGCTCTGTTGATAATTCTGAGGCACACATTATATCCTAAAACAGGCTATAGAGAGGGAGTTACTCCTATTTTAGCATGGCTTCTCCATTTAACATTGAGCAGAAAAACCATTGATTTAGTAGACTACATCATGGGAGAAATGTAGGAGTCAATCTACATGAAAATGTCAAGTCATATGTCATTTGGTCAAATAATTTTAGTAATGCTACTTGGAAGGGATTTGGTGTCTACTGAAGAGTTTAACAGATAATTTAAGGTATTCCCTAAGCAATACAAACTTGGTAAAGTTCTTGTAGATGCAGTTAAAAATGCCAGAGGTGTTCATCCTATTCCATCTCCAAGCATAATGGAAGAATCTAGTAATAAAGAAAGTGAGGAGGATGAAAACGGTGGCAGTGAGGAAGATGATCGAGGAGATGGAGCTCAAATTTCAAGGTCATATCATCTAAGTCAGTTTGATAGCTCCTTTAATGCTCCAAGTCAAGATTTTCATCTAGGACAACCATTGTATTATGCACCTCAAGGTAGTGAGTATGAGTTGTTTCCTCCGGTGCCTCTTATCCCAAAAAAAGGTGAACACACACTTGTGATTCCTGCACAATCTAGCACTGCTAGAAGATTAAGTGGCAAAAATGGTTGTCAAACCAAAGTGAGATCTTCTTCTAGCTGCAGAGAATGGGAACAACCTGAACATGAATAAATTGACATCTTAAGAGAGCTAGCTGTTGCTGTCCGATTCACTGAAGATCAAATGCACTATTTCAGCCCAAGGCACCATGATGGTGAAGCAGGTGGCTCAAGGCCTACCGATAATGATCCTTTGGAGTTCCCTCATGTTCCTTAGGTGCAGTTTGTGCCCCCAGCTTATTCACAATCACACCATGAGTTTCCAATACAACATGAGGTCCCAAGCCACCGAGCTGCCCCAATGCCTGAAGAGCAATATTTCCAAGCTGGGATCAATTCTCCTCTCTATTTGATAACTTGGGAATCCACATTTAAGAACTTTCCTCAAGTGTTGACAATTTGGGCACTCAAGTTTAAGGGCTTCACTTCACTGTCAATAGTATTCAAGAAAAATATGATGAGAAGTTAAGGAAAATTAGAGTTATGCAGAAAAAGCTGTTTGATTCTCAAGTTTTGTCTTCTTCAAGATGGATTATCTAAAGAATATACAAGAAGAAAATGCCAAGAAACAATAAGAAGACAATGCCAAACACTTTGAGGATCGTACTAAAAAGACAGAGTCTACTCACACAAGGTTGAACAGTATTGTTGTTGATGCGGATAACCATTGCCAAAATATTCAAGATATGATCTTTCAATACACAGGAAGCAGGCTGTGACTGATTCTGAACTGCATGATATTGGTTCTAACTTTTAGCATCTTTAGCATGATTTCCATCAATGGACCATCCAAGAGGACCTGGAGTCAATCTGGCATGATCAAGCCATGGAAGCTTCTTATTTCAAGCAAGAAGAAGAAACAGCTGAGTACTCATCTCCTTTGGGCAGTGACTCTGCAAGGCCATGTTTCGAAATGTCCAAGCTGACCAACGCCTTTAAGAGAACATTCTCCATGCGTCACTGATTCTATTTCTTTCTTTGTGGTACTTGATGCCAAAGGAGGAAAAATTTTTAAGGTTTTACCTTTATGGTCTAGCTTAAGTCGAACTTGAACTTCTTTGTTTCTTAATGTGAACTTTGTTTAAACCTATTGCTTGTTTAAGGGGGAGTTGTGACTTAAGTCTAAGCTTTTGTGTGCAATGTTATCTGTTCTTGTAACTAACTCTATTTTGCAGAAAATTTATTGTCATCAATCACCAAAAAGAGGGATATTGCAGCATCTAGCCCCCCCCCCCCAATTTTTATTAAAGAGATTATTAAAGGGTTTTAGTGATGATTACCTTAAGTAAGCTCATTTGGCATCATTTCAGAGCATTTAGGCTCATATATTATGAGTTTTCTCCTTGGTGGTGCGACATCAAGTTTAAGACAAGATTAAGAACATTTTTTTCTAGTTGAGGCTTGGGAGTTATATCAAGCCTGTAGCTAGGTTTTTTTGTTCTTTGCCGTACTATTAAGGAGGGTTTCAGATTATTACTCTTTTGGATAATATTTTTCTCAAACTTATGAAAATAACTTGGAGCAACTATATCTTAAAAACTTAGCCATATTTCCTTCTAAAGATATTCATGTTAATGTCGGACAAGCTCTCTATTCCTATTTTTCTGTCCGATGATCTACCAGAGAAATCATAGTTAGCGACAAACAAGCTTTGCCTTGGTATTATTTTTGTGTCCGACACAATCCTAATTCACGCAGGACAGTCTGCCGTGAACTAGATTTCCTTATCATGGCGCGCAGAGAAATCTCAGTTCACGCCGGACAGTCCACCGCATGAAGAATTTCTACTGAAAGTCTGTCCACCACAAACGTGTTTTTCTCTGTCTCATTTTTCTGACCGTTGTAATCCGTTCGTTACTAAAGCAACATTAATAGTTTGGAGGCATTAAATCACCAACAAGAGCCATAAAGTATGGTGAGAATGTAATGGGATTCCACTCGACTTTCAATGACCAGTCTGATTTCAAAACGTTATAGAGAATGCAAACGGATTCTGTTTGGGGCGTGTGAGCACTTGTTGTAAAGATAACTTCGACATCTTTCCAACGGATCCAACCTCACCTTCAAATTCCAAGCGAGCAGGCCGCATCAGTCAAATAAATCTCATAGACAAAACCTATCTTTTGCTCTTCTTGGGTATTGCATCATCATTACTTTGGGCTGAGTCCCCACGTATTCCTAGTGTGTGAGAGCACCTCCTACCAACCATCCCTCTCCCTATATATTGGGAAAACTCCTTCTATTTTTGTTTAGGTTTTATTTTAGATCAGTTGTCCCCAATGTGAAACTATAACGCTTGTTCTCCTGTTTTGGCTAAAGTAGTTGTAAACAAGTTCAGAACCTCAGTTCGAGTGTGTGCTTTACCATTGTTCTTGTGAGTTCTTAGATTGCTTGTAAGTATAGACATTCGTGGTTAGGTCATCCGGGTTTTGGCACGGTTGATAATAATCAGGAGTGTGGTTTAACGATTGCGGGCGCTTATCCTTGCATGGTTCGTAGTCGAATCATCAAAGTCATGCTTAGCCTAAATCGAAATTACCACTCACTGAAAAATCGGGAACCCGTGATCGCATCATTTTCACTAAAAGACCCAAAATCCTATTGCACCAATATTATCCAATTATGATTGAGTTTGTGTTTTACACTTGAGTGATGATATGAAGCTTATTATTCTGCTTGAAGCAACACAGCTACTACGCGAATGGCTGCCGCACGAATGGCACAACAGTTGGGGTGGAAACGGTAATAACTTCGTATAGCATACATTATACGAAGTTATACGATGCGTCACTGATTCTATTTCTTTCTTTGTGGTACTTGATGCCAAAGGAGGAAAAATTTTTAAGGTTTTACCTTTATGGTCTAGCTTAAGTCGAACTTGCGCTCTGATACCAAATGATGCGCTCACGGGTTCCCGATCTTCCGGTGAGAGGATAACTTCGATTTGGGCGGAGGATGACTTTGACGATCCGGCTACAAACCACGCAAGGATAAGCGCCCGCAATCGCTAAACCACACTCCTGATTGTTATCAACCGTGCCAAAGCCCGGATGACCTGACCACGAAGGTCTATCCTTGCAAGCAATCGAAGAACTCGCAAGAATAAGGATAAAGCACACACTCAAACTGAGGTTCTGAAGCTCGGAATCGATAGGTCAACCGACACTAGGGATTTCGAGAGTGTTTCTCCAATCTGGAAGACAACAACAAATTAACAAAACCTAAGAAGAAAAGGGAGAGGCTTGTCCTATATATAGAGCAGGGAGATGACTCTAGGAGGTACTATCACGAGCAGGAATACATGGGTACTCAGCCCAAATTAATGGTGACACAGCACCCAAGAAGAGCAAAAGACTGGTTCTGTTCGCGAGATGTTTTTGACTGCTACGGCCAGCTCACTCGGATTTGAAGGTGTGGTTGGATCCGTTGGAAAGATGGTGAAGTTATCGTTCCAATGAGTGCTCACACGTTCCAATCGGAGTCCGTTTGCATTCTCTAGGTCGTTTTTAATTCACACTGGTCATTAATGGCCGAGTGGAATCCCTTTGCATTCCCACCATGCTTTATTGCCATTATTAGTGCGTTGGTGCCTTGTAGCTGGTGCTTGTTCAACTTCCTATGCATAATATTGTTATTAGATAGCAGTCTATTCTCCAAAGTATAATTATTTAACCCATGAAACGAGTTTACCTGATAATTGACTTGTCGCGCACTGGCTCGTGTGTTTGGTCCTTGCATGATGATCAAAGGTCGCGGGCCACTTAGAAGGACTTTGGTTATTGATCCCATGGGTGCATCCGATGTAGTGATGTCCTCATCAATGGTGGTCGGACCCGGTCCAATGGAGCTACAGGCACCGGAACAGGTTACGGTCGGACTTAGTCCGAAGGCGGTCGGACCCGGTCCGACGGTGCCGGACCCAGTCCGACCAGCAACGGAAGGGCAGTTCTAGGGTTTGGGATGGCGGTCGGATCCAGTCCGATGAGTACTGAAAGTGACGGTTTGAGTAATTTTGAACGGGTTGAAACTTTTAGCTATTTGTGGATGGCTTGGGGGCTAAGACAAGAAGAGACTCGGCACGATCGAAACAATTCGACCCCTCTTGAAGCATGGGAGACAAAAGTAAAACCTAGTTGCTCCTAAACCTACACATGACCTCTTCACTCGCCCGGTCATGCTTAGATCATCTTGAAGCAGCTCAAATGTTCGCCGAAGCCTCGCTAGGGTTCCATGAAAGCTCCAAGAACTCCATAGCGCAAATGTATACGTCATCAATGCCACTAAAAGAATTAGGGCTCAACGATTCTCACACAGCTGCTAGGCCTGATAGCGAAGTGAGCTTTGTGACTTTTGGTTGCATCTGTACAAACCAAGAAAAGCTTATTTACCTGGAACAAGATGGCAATGTTTTGGTCAGAAACCTCGAGGATGTCTAAGGTGCTGTTCTTTGAGCTGATCTGAACGGCTGAACGACTGAAATGATTGAACTTCAAGAGATTTTTAAGGTAGTGACTTGCTTTCGTGTGACTTGCTTTTTAATGCGTTTGGACACACCTTCAAAACAGCGTAAAAACGAATTAAAAAACTCAAAATATATGTATTTTCCGAACGTAGATAAGTCGTTAAGCTATTAAGCCATTAAGCTGAAAAGAACAGGACTTAACCCATTCCTAAGAAGAAAACAGGGATGTAATGTGGAAGACAAATTAGCACTAGGTAGTCCCCAATGTATTTATAAAATATCGCATTGCTTAAGATTTAGAATAGGTTCAATGCGGGGCCTACCTATGGGTTGGCCGGCTAGGGCATGGCTTCTAGCTCCACGTGCCATGGACCAACCGAACCGGCCTGGTTAGGTGGTTTCGTAACAATTTGATCCTAATTTGACATCACATATTTACTCGATGTGTTTAATGAGCCACTTCATTAATTACGAGACATGAAACATATGATGGACATGCTCCAATTGTTAAGGTAGCTTTATTTGGTAGGCTACTTCTTCTCTTATGGTTTGGATTTTATAAGATCCAATATATTATGAACAAGTCTCCCCTTACACTCCCTTTATTGGTGAAACTTTCATATAAACAATGTCTCCAACTTTATTCTTTTATCCGGTTGTCAACATAATGGTGAAACTTTCATATAAACAATGTCTCCAACTTTATTCTTTTATCCGGTTGTCAACATAATTCTTTTATCAACTTTTGTGCTATTCTTTGCTTTTCATTAATAATCTTGATATGATTTTTAAATTTTAAACTATTGGGTCATAGTAATTGCTTTCTTCTACTTTAGTCTAGTTTTATGGAGTTCAATACTTTCTTCCGTATAACCCTTCACTGGGTGATATCCTCAAAGTTTGATTTACTCTTTCAGTTGTCCTCCTATTTGAGGGTGATAAGCTAAATTAAAAGCTAACTGAGTTCCCATAGCACCATGTAAATTCTTTCAAATGTTGGAAGTAAACTGAGAAACTCCGTTCGATAATATCCTCTTAGGTACCCCATGTAGAGGTATTATTCTTGTTTGGTGGAGTTCAACTAACTACCTACCTCCTTATTTAGTCTTTAATGGGTAAACAACAGACTACCTATGCTAGTACATATTATGGTAAGTGTGAAGCATATTGGAGTATAACATTACACATATACATTATTGCCTTGTTTGTTTGAGCTGGGTACTGCAGAAAATTTTTAACCTAAAAAAGTTGTGACCCTCTGAAAGACGTCTGAAAGAGTCCAAAAAAATATGAAAAACATTATAAGAGCTATAAAACCCTAAAAAATGATAATATTACATCATTTGGTTTATACTAAAATAATGAATTTTCATTTCATTTCATTTAAAATAATTTATGCTGAAACAAACAATGCAAATATTACTATTAATAACGGGAGTGCCGTTAACCGAAATTGCTTTAAAAAATGTTAAATACTTGCTAAAAATTGTTAAATACATGGAAGTGTCACTGTCAACGCGGAGTAGAGAGGAAGTAGAACGCCACGAGCCCACGACGTCCCCCTCTGACGGCCTGACCTGACTTCTCCCGTCTTCCTCCTCCCTACACGGCAACGAATCTCCAATCCTCCTCCCCGTCCCCCCGTCTCCCCTTCCCCTCCCCGTGGTGGACGACGCCGTCCCGGTGCTGCTCCGTCCTGCCCCCCCCCCCCCCCCCCCCCCCCCCCCCCCCCCCCCCCCCCTCCCCGACGGCGAGGTGGGGAGGCATGCACAGATCGGCGGGGGTCGCGATGGCGTGGAACGTGTTCCGGTTTTGCACGGCGCTCAAGGGCCTGGGCTCCATCATGATCGTGCTCGTCCTCGCCATCGTCGGCGTCACATACTACGCCGTCGTCCTCTGCAACTACGGCCCTGCCCTCCTCTCCGGCGGCGTCAGCACCCTCATCGCGCTCGCCGTCCTGTTCCTCTTCCACTTCCTGGTGCGTGCCGCATACCTCTGGGCGTGGAAGATTTTTATGCGAAATATTTGCATTTTGGTTGAGAAGGATGTAAATTGCAGTGGGATTGAGTTCATTATGTGTTAACCTTAGCTCTTTAAGAAGCAAAAGCAATGCTGGATAGATAAGTAGAAATTTTTTATTTTGACCGTTTTGCTGGTAGGCGTGATATTCAGCGCAGCATGTTGTTGGATTATTGGTGCAGCCGTGCAGGGCAATATCGTTGTGTTCTATTAATCTCTTTTTCAGTTATTGCTACTGTGATGTCACCCTTGCATCTCTAGGTGAATTTCTTGACATGAACTAGAAGTGGCCATGGGTTATCTGAATGACTGTGTACCTTGAACGATTGTATTCTAGGTTGCGAGGTTCTTCTATTTTGTGGTGCCACTGCTTGATAATGATTCGGATGATCGAGCTGTTGTCCTCGGGGTCTAATTATTGATTTCCTAATATGCTATGCGAAATCATAGTAAACTTATCTATGATATGTGCTACTTGCCTACTTGGAGTATTGAAATGGAGCTGAATAGCTGATTATAGTGAGAGAAGTTAAGAAAGAACTCACAAAACGAGCTGATGAAATGCATTCTGAGTTCTGAATACTGAATACGGACGCACAACGTTAACTAGTCCTTTGAGTACTAAAATAGTTGATTGTAAACAATAGTGCTATTATCTTACAGCCTTCTTTCTCTATTTTCATTTTTTGCATCATGTATTAATGTAAATTTATAAATAGTTCTTTGGTGTTGCAGCTTGGTATGCTTTTATGGAACTACTTTTCTGTTGTGTTCACCGACCCTGGTTCTGTTCCACCAAATTGGAATCTTGATTTTGATGAAGAAAGGGGAGAAACTGCTCCCCTGTCTAGTTCAGACTTCAACAGCCAGATGAACCCGCAGCAATCTATGGCTATTGGTGATACGGGAAATCCAAGGGTTAGGTACTGTAGGAAGTGCAACCAGCTCAAGCCACCTCGGTGCCATCATTGCTCTGTCTGTAAGTTCATAGTTTAATCTACATGACAAATTAATTGGGTAAATTTCTTATATGCCACTGAAGTTTGCCTTGTTGTTTTATATGCACCAATTGTCTCACTAACATGTGGGCTTGGTCCTACCTTGTCTGTGAGATGGTAAGGGACTTGACAGAATGCAGTGGAATATATGGAATTAATCCTAAATTTTATGTTGTACCAGTTGTTATGGATTGCATTCTCTACCATCTTGTCATGGATTTATGCCAAAAAAATTTCAGGTGGAAGATGTATCCTCAAGATGGATCATCATTGTGTATGGGTTGTTAATTGTGTTGGGGCTCTGAACTACAAATATTTTCTTCTATTTCTGGTACGATTTTACTATACTTGAGATAAGGTCCTTAAATCTTATTTGTGAGAGATTTCAACATTGGATTTAACTATTCTTGTGTTATGAACTATTTGCACTTGTTATTGTGCTGGTAGGATATGCAATGTCTTTGGCTTATACATTAACCTGATGTTATCAAACAAGTAACATTTTTTGGGTGAAGCTTTGAAAAGAAAAGTTAATCTAATTATTATCAGATTTTTGCCTTGGGTGATGCTGTTGTCTAAGCCTAAAAGTCATATAAACATGTGCTACAATGTAAATCCTCTTCTGCATTGAATGGGAGATTCATGACATTGACTCCTGATGCTAAAAGATTTGCCATTTCCATGAAAAGCTGAGAATATATTTAAAATGGGAAAAAAAATGTGTCATAGAATGGGGTGCATGAGCATTGTTCTTTACCCTGAATTTGGTTTAGCATCCTTTAAGGGTTTTTCTCATGTTATGTGTTCTTCGTGGTAGCCACACATTTATAGATTTTTTGAGCGCTATGCCTTTTCTTTTGAAATTTAGAAGACTTGTTAGAATTCTGCTTCAGTTTTCTCCTAAAAACTAAGTTAAGATTCTCAGACACTATGCGTTTTATTTGGAAGTCATGCTAGAATTCTACTTAACTTTTCTTCTAAAAAGTAAGTTGTACAATTATTTTTGGAAGGCTGTTAATAGTGTAGTAGTTGTGGTTAAAAAACATACCTCAGTCAGCGTGATAAAAGTTTTTGTTTTTCACATTTTGGGGAGAGCATTTCAGCGCCCCCTAAATCCAGATTATAATCTAAATTTGGATGATTGTTCTTCTTTGACAAGTCAAAAGCTTTGATGCTTGTAGCCTTTTTCAATAATATTTTAGTGTTTCTTTTTAGAACTGTCAAAACTATTTTTAAATAATTTGTTTGTCTTTCCAATCTTCCTACCAAGCACAACATTCCAGATTATAATCCACAGTAGCTTTTCAGCTGAAAAGAACTAACAATGGACTTTTTTTCGGTTGCTTAAACCATGATATCCTCCCTTGCGCTGTACCTTCCCTTCCTAATAGTTTGTGCCGCTGATTGCCTGGCTGTATCTCAGTTTTCAGAAACAAACATAAGAGACATTACATTGCATCTCTGGCATATTCAAAATTGAGTCTGTTTAAACGATCATACAATATTTATGACTATTTATGCATATGCTTGCAGACGTAGTTAACCTAAAACACACAGTTTCAGTGGCTGTTCATAAGTGTATCTACATCAGCTTGAAAACTTCTCATTTCCTTTTTATGTTCATGCTATGTGTGCCTTGATAGTATTGCTTTTTCTTGGACCATGTTACGTGCTTGATTTCAGCATGCAATAAGAAGAGATACGGCCCTTGACGCGGGCGAGACGAGCTGTTCTCGAAGCTAGCGCCTTTGGCTATTATCGGAGCTACCGCCTATGAGATTTAGATCTCATTTTTTTACTTTATTACTTGGATGATAATAAAAGATACATGACCTACCTTTCCTAGGAAAGATCAACTTAAACTCTAAGAAAGGAATAACTTAAACTCTAAGAAACTAATCCCTAATAGATAGATACGTATCCTAAAATAACTGCAGCCCGGGGCCACGCGCTACAGTACTCGCGGTACTGCTCATGGCTCGTTCGGGCCCTATTGGGCCTGCTCATAACATTACGCCCTCCCTCCAAATCAATTTTGTCCTCAAGGTTGAAGCCTGTGAGATCTTGATGGCGTAGACTTGCATGATGATGCCCATGAGTTTGACGTCGACATTGAAGATGAAGTGCGTCACGATGAGCTCGACGTACCCGCGAGGGCATAGCATGTCTGCAACCCATCTGCCGCCAAAGATGGAGGCATCGTGGTCGCCGACTATTTGCTTGGCATGGAGAAGGATGTGGAGCGACACTGGGTTGGATTCCATGACGTCGTTCTGCTGAGACCCTCATCATCTTGGGAGCCCTCGAAGGGAGACGCACGAACCATGGATGTTATTTGTGTCGACCACCTTGTCGACCTTCACACAATGATGTGGCTCCTCTACTTTGTCGACCTTTGTGATCTTTAGTGGTTCCTCCGCCTTGGCAGCGACGTCCACCTCGCCGAGCATGGCCTCGGCGCATGGTTCTTTTCGCACACCTCGACAACATTACTCGCAGAGTCGCTGTTAGTAGAGGTATGATCAGGGTGGATCGAAAGCACACCGCTCTTCGTCAATCCACCGACAGTAGTGGTCAATTGACCTCTCTTCTCGGCTTCGCTGATAGCCGTTGTATAGTTGCTGTTGATCGAAGGAACGCCAATCGTCATACCAACATCCATCGTAGAACTCGAAGCGGAACGCCATCCCAAGTGATCGTCCGGCTCTGATACCAATTCGTTACTTCCTTGATTTCAGCACACAACAAGAAGAGATGCGGCCCTTGACGTGGGCGAGACGAGCATTGTTGAAGCTAGCGCCTTTTCTGTTATTGGAGCCACCGTCTATGAGATCTAGATCTCACTTTTTACTTCATTGCTTTGATGATAGTAAAAGATACATGACCCTCTTTGGGAGAACTGAATTAGACCCTAAGAAAAGATTGACTTAAACTCTAAGGTTTTGTTCTTTTGAGCTGATGTGAACGGCTGAACAGCTAAAATGGCCGAATTTCTAGAGCTTCTCAAGGTAGTCTCGAGATTCAGATCCATGTCGTTTGACTTGCTATATAAAGCATTATGGCCCATCTTCGAAACAACGAAAAAACAGACTCAAAAATTCCAAAGCATAGGTCCTTTCAAAATATAGATAAGTTGTTAAGCTATTAGGCCGTTAAGCTGAAAACAACAGAGCCTAAGAAAGGAATAAGTTTAACTTTAAGAAACTAATATCTAATAGATAGAAACATATTATAAATTAACTGCAGCTCGGGGCCATGCGCGGCAGTTCTCGTGGGTACTGTTCACGAATGCTACGGTACCAGTGGTGCTGTTCATGGCTCGTTCGGGCCCTATTGGGCCGGATTGAGATCCTCTGACTTTATTTGGCCACTGACATGTGGGCCACAGTAGCACATAGGCCCACATGTCATTGACCCAAGTCAGAGGACAGTAAAGTCAGAGGATTTGCTTCCTATTGGGCCTGCCCATAACAGACCAGGTAGCCCCTATGCCTTTTATATGTTAGGAAGTACACAAGTCTCACGTTTGTCATGTCAGGTTCTCCAAAACTTTGTTTCCCTACTAGGTAGAATGAAGTAACTATAGATTAGTACAAATTAGTTATTGACTAAATTTTGTTTTATATTTTGTTAATACTTAGTATCATAGTCTGTTAGCACCTGGTGCTAGTAACATTTATGTAACCATTCTTTGGGAAGAATGTTATTCATTCAATAGTTGAAGTGAACTTGTTTTTCTCCTTTGTCTTAAGAGTCTATTTCACTTGTATGACATGAAAGGCAATAGCGAGGCAATCAGAAGCCAGAGTAGAAGCAAGTGTATCGATATGTTTATGGTGTTATCATTGTGTTCATTGCTTTGTCATATTGACAGCATGCACTGCTTCTCCGTTGTCGATTTTTTTCAAGACTTCTTTCGAACCAGTATCCATTTTGCATTCTTCTATGTATATCCATATATTTCTGAAAGGTGAAATTGTTTGCTTTTTATGGTGCTATGCAGTTTTACACCTTCCTTGAGACAACACTTGTTACCCTCTCTCTATTGCCTCACTTCATAGCCTTCTTCAGTGATGTTGATATCGAAGGCAGCCCTGCAGCACTTGCAACCACATTTTTGACCTTTGGTAAGTGCACTACTAGTTTTCGGAAGAATTATACTTATGATTGAGATTGATTGAAACATAAAAAATTTTCTTTCTTTGCAGTGTTGAATCTGGCTTTTGCTTTGAGTGTTCTGGGTTTCACGATTATGCATGTTTCACTTGTTTCTGCCAATACAACAACGATTGAGGCAAGTACCAAGCAATATACTGCTAAACATTTTGTTTTGTTATGTGTGAAACTGTGAATACAACAACGATTGAGGCAAGTATCAAATGAAGCCGACCAAACTTTCCAAGCTACCTCAGCAAGCTCTTGATGTAGATTATAAGCAAATAAGACAATCACAAATAAGGACCAAATATTCCAAGCTACCTCAGCAAGCTCTTGAAGCTCGGATTATAAGCAAATAAGAATCAACAAATAAGATAAGCTGAAGAGAACAACCCCTAATTTGTTACTTTGATGTACAGGCATATGAAAAGAAAACTACTCCACGTTGGATATATGATCTTGGCCGGAAGAGGAATTTTATACAGGTTAGGCGTTCAGAGTTCTACTTTTAAGAGATTACTAATTACTTTGCTAAATAGTTAATCACCTAATAGTTTTCTGTGGCGCAAACTTGATAATGAGCCTATCATGGTAAGGCATTAAGGTCGCATGCAAATCCTAGTAGATAAGTTAACTACTTGTGGAAATGCTGATACTGAAGATATCCATGACAACTTAATATTCTCTCTCTCGTCATGTTCTTATTCCATAATCATTGTGAGATCTAAATCTATGATTATACAAGGCTTGACGCTTCACAACGGTAATTTTATTTGGCATATATGGTGCATAGAAAATCTGGTAATGATGGAAGCAAATTAAACAATGCAAGTATCTACCTTTTTCATTCTACTAGAAATGTTAAGTATGTGGTTACGTACTATGTTGTTAATATTCCACTATATCAGCAATTGGAGCTTCATGCATTTCAAGTTAGACATTTCATATGCAGTTTTGCTTAGAAGCCATTATACAATTGAGTAAGCTACAAATTATGTTGGGTTTGATTTGTAGCTTTATTTTTTGTTTCACAAAATGACTTGAGGTGGCCATAGTATATAATTAAGGGAGAGCCCAACAAAGTCGTTTTTTTATTCAAGTCTATTGGTGAGCTGAAAAATCTGAAACATGACTTATATTTTCTATTTCAAATTTGGCCACCATTCTATGCCTTTTTGCAGTGTTATGCTAAATATGATATGAATGTTTGTGGGAAATAAGAAAACTTACCCTAGGATGGAAAAGATGCAAACGGGAGCTCTTGCGAATGGGGGGCGACTAGGCTTTCCCTAGCCACTATCGCTGCGAGTCCCTCTACACTTGGCTCATCCCTACCGCGACCACTGGTGGGTGCTCCGTCCTTCCCTGCCACTAGGGGTGGAAATGGTACGGATATTATCCGACCAACCGACCGAATTGATCGGATAGTGATTTGGATAGTTATTAGGATATTTGACTATTTTTACGGATAAGGATATGAATATGGATAATTTGGCATGGATATGGATACGAATACGGAGCACTGATTATTCGGTGGATAAGGAATATCCGAGTTTTTGTTCGGATAATATCCGAATATAAAATATGGATATTTTCCGAATGTATTTCTGGAATTTTTTTAATGTATTTCTATAATTTTTTATTGATAGTTTCTCAATTTTTAAATTTATTTTTTGAATTTTTAAATCTAGACTAAATTAATAATATACGTGTATAGATTTTCTAATGTTTGGTTTTTTTACTAATGTTATAAATTTCCACTTTTAAATTTAAATTTTGACCATATTTTGTTAAAATTTGGAATGGATTTTTGAAAATTAATTTTAACTATTCGACTAACAATATCTGTTTCCTTGTGTTATCCGATCTAATATTCGATCCGTATTCGTAACCGATCTTATCCAGTATTATTCGAATTTGTATCCATATTCGACACATTCGTATTCGAATTTGTATCCGGTAAAAAATACGGATACGGATATGGATAGAACGACATCCGACCTTATCCGATCCGATCACATCCCTACATGCCACGTCCTGCGTTCGGTGATGGGTTTAGCCACCCCCTCATCCTTAGTGATAATCAACGCCTCTCCTCCGGTCCTCGGCGAGTGATCACCGATGCTCATGCTTCCCCTGCTCTGACTTGTCCTTGCTGCTGTCGCCGCCAGAGGATGCCGCCATCTTCTATGCCTCGGCTTGTCCTTGAAGATGGGTTAAGCCTGTTGTTTTCCCCACGGCTAGCTACCACATCCTCCCCTTGCGCCGATTGATGCCTCCACTCCAGCTGTTGCCACCCAATAGGCCGCCTCCAGTGTTTGTACCATCGACGGTGGAGTGTTTCTACCATCAATGGGGGCCTACCTAATCTCCCCACTTCCTTGGGATGGGAAGTCGGCCTCCACTCTACTCTGGGCATTGTGTTGGATGCTAGTTGTGGCCTCCTCCTGTTCTCAGCAGCTTGCCCTCTATCCCTTGTTGCTCCATTGATAGGTTGTGTCGCTGTCCACAACTAGAAGAAGGGCAGCGAGCGATTGGTGCGCAACACCATGGAAGGCAATGACAAGGATGCCATCTTTCACAAGCTTATAGTGATTTATGAATTGCTACGTGTTTCCAACGTCGGCATCACCAAGGAGGTTGCCAACATGTTACGCAGACGGCTTGGCAATAAGATCTCGACAGCGAAGCAGAAGGATCACCATCGTCGCTCCACCACCCTCAACGCTGATGAGGTGCAAGATGTCTCGTGAGACAATGTTTGTGGTTGACAATCGACAACCTCCATTGGAGGCACTTCAACCATCCGTACACGTGATGTTGTCTCAATGTCACCTGCCCCAATTGCCAAGGATAGCAAGGTGGGATTGTTGACTGCGGGCAATAACGAGGAGCTAGGTTGATGTTTGTCATAGAATTTATCGGAATGCCCCTGTATGCTCTCCTTCGTCGCCATTACAAGCACATAAGATGGCTTTGAAGGCTTCGCAAGCTCCTTCCCGACTGTTCAGCAAATGCTTTAGGTGCCTCTCTTTAGATCATCAGGTGGCGGAGTGTTGGAACTACTTCGTTATCTCCACTCTTGGGGGTTTGGCCATGTTGCTCGCTGGTGTTGTCAAACCGCTCACCTCTACAAGCCAGTTGCTGAACCTTTGCCATATCCGCACGTTTCACCCCCACCTTCTTGCAAAGCTTTTTTCCCTCCCTTGAAGAATGTTGCATCCATTCTAGGAAAGGAAGATACCTTCTGCAAAAGGAACATGGTGCTTGTGTGATACGGCCTTTGACGCGGGCGAGACGAGCTGTTGTCGAAGCTAGCGCCTAGGCTGTTATCGGAGCTACCGCCTATGAGATCTACTCTCAATTTTTACTTCATTTGATTGGATGCCAAAGGAAGATACATGACCATCCCTTTTATAGGGATAAAAGACTTAGGCCGTAAAAAACTACCCTCTAACTAATCTTATCCTTTCCCTAACAAACTGTTCTTACCTAATTCAAAACTCTTATATAATCCTAAGTAACCCTAACTAATCCAATCCCGTGCTACAGTACCGCGGTACTGTTCACAGCTACAGTGCCGCGTGCTACAGTACCGCGGGTGTATCAATACTCCCCCCTTCGAACCAACCTTGTCCTCAAGGTTGAAACGACGACGCCCGAGGCTTCGATGCCGATGCTGAAGCCGAAGCGCATCCCTATGCGCACGACTTAGCCGTGCCGGTCCAGCATGCACGCAGTCCTCTGGCTGGTGATGACGGAGACGTCGGAGTTGCCAAAGGTGTGCTTGGCGTAGAGGAAGACGTAGAGCGACGTAGGGCCGGTTGCCTTGACATCGCTTTGCTTGAACCCTCGTCACCTTGGGAGCCCTCACACATGAAGATGTAGCAGAACGAGGAACGCCGACCTTGTGGCTGTTCGTCGACTTCTCGACCTCCGCGTTGTCATCGGTGTTGGCTTCAGCATTGATAGGGTTCGCCTTGCACGGCTCGACAATACCATTGGTCGTCGATGTGGTCGGCGGTGTCGATGATGCTGCGGAGAATGTCTTCATGCCGTCTATTCTCTTCATGATGCCATTGATCTTGACGATGATAGATTCGCAAAGGTCAAGAACAAGACCTTCGCTTTCGCTGCTCTTTTTGGTAGGGATGTCATCACGTTGGCGCGGTTGTGGAGGCTTGAAGGAGCGCCGGTCTTCCCAAGGATGGTAGTCTTCATACCGTAGCGGCTCGAATGGTTGTCGTTCTTCTCGATACCTCCAACCATAGTCATACGGCCTCAGTTGATCAGACCAATGCCGATCTTCACGATGCCGCTGGTAGTCGTCATATCGCCGCCGCTCGAAAGGACGCAGATCACGGTAAGACCGACGACTTTCGTACAAGCTCCGATCATCATGATCGTCGTAGGGACACCGGTCATCGTACCAACGACCGGCATAGTACCCAGAGCGGAACGCCATCCCGAGGGATCGTCAGGCTCTGATACCAAATTGATACGGCCCTTGACGCGGGCGAGACGAGCTGTTGTCGAAGCTAGCGCCTAGGCTGTTATCGGAGCCACCGCCTATGAGATCTACTCTCAATTTTTACTTCATTTGATTGGATGCCAAAGGAAGATACATGACCATCCCTTTTATAGGGATAAAAGACTTAGGCCGTAAAAAACTACCCTCTAACTAATCTTATCCTTTCCCTAACAAACTATTCTTATCTAATTCAAAACTCTTATCTAATCCTAAGTAACCCTAACTAATCCAATCCTGTGCTACAGTACCGCGGTACTGTTCACAGCTACAGTACCGCGTGCTACAGTACCGCGTGTGTGTCATTGTGTCTTTTGATGTTGCAGATTCATTGATTTTGGCGGTGGATGTTGCTAGTGCTCTTTATTAGAAATTCCACGTCCCACTCGGTGCCTTATCAATGAAGATTTTCTGAAATCATTCTGTCAATCTTATTGGGTGCATTGGTTCAAGTTCCTGCCTTCGGGCCAAGGACAAGGAGTACTCTTTGATGTAACTTTATTCTTCTTCTAAGAAGTTGGTGGCACCTTCGTTTAAAGTTGGACTAGATGACCCTCCTCTTGCTCCTCTCCACATGGAGTCGATGTGGAGCACCTTCTTTTTGCTCCGCTTCCTTTCCTGAGCTTGGGGAGTCGGTGACACCCTCACTTGATGAGGGAGCGGATCTTCACCTCCTTTTTAACCTTCCCAAGGAGCTGGAATCACCTTCGAGGGACGGTGATGTTTCTTACTTGGGGTAGGTTTCTTTGGCTGCCTCCTGCCCTAGTGTTGAAGATCTAGAGAAGCACAAGGAACAAGCATCAAAGCCACCTGAGCTGTCACAGTTGATGGCCTCTTCCAAGTTGGTTGCTACACAAAGGTCGTTGTCACTCCTAGCAAAACAGAGATGGCCTATGTTAGTAAAGATGGCAAGATTGATGATTGGGTCCATGCTTCGCTGCATGCTTGAGGGGCCTCCCTCCCTCTTTTTTTAGTCGTTTGCACGCTCGATTCGTGCAACGGTGAGTGTTGTTGCCTCTTCCTAAGGTACTAATCTATTGTAGTCTTCGGCCCTGTTTGTTTCAGCTTCTAGCCAGCTTTTAGCCTCAGAAGCCAGAAGCTCAAACAAACAGCTAGCTTTTGGAACCCCTTCACGGCATGCTTGAGGGGCCTCCCTCCCTCTTTTTTTTAGTCGTTTGCACGCTCGATTCGTGCAACGGTGAGTGTTGTTGCCTCTTCCTAAGGTACTAATCTATTGTAGTCTTCGGCCCTGTTTGTTTCAGCTTCTAGCCAGCTTTTAGCCTCAGAAGCCAGAAGCTCAAACAAACAGCTAGCTTTTGGAACCCTCTTCAAAGAAGACAAAAGCCACCAAAAGCCCAATTTATACTGTGATCTGAGCTTTTCACAGAAGCTAGTTTTTTTCTGACTTTTCACAAAAGCAGTTTTTAGAGAAGCTGCAACTCAAACAAACAGGGCCTTCATGTTGGTGTTGCTGTTGTTGGTTGTACTCTCTTCTCTTAGGGAGTAGGCTGCTACTACTTGGCCCCTAGGATGTTAGGGGCTCAAGCGGAGGTCGTGTTGGCTGTTCATTGGAGCGGCTATGGTAGTGTTTTCTCTATGTTTAGCCGTGCCTGTATTGTCTACCTTCCTGAATGAAATGGCAAAACTCATGCCTATTACTTAGAAAGAAAAGTATGTGGGAAACCATCTCTTGTTGGGTAGACTTGTGGGTGTTTAGCTATGCCCAACAGGATTCAAATCCTATTGCTCACATTTATGCACATTCCTGTGTCCTAGTAGGATCGTTCTCTGGTCCAATAATTTATCCACTAGTCTAAGTAGTTCTGGGTGTGTGCTAAGGTGGCTCACTCATGTATGTGTGTGGTGTATGTGTGGGGATGTGTTTACCTTTTAATCACAAAACGAAAATGTTACGTGCTTGATCTCAGCACGCAACAAGAGATACGGCCCTTGACGCGAGCGAGACGAGCTGTTGTCGAAGCTAGCGCTTTTGAGCTTTGGCTGTTATCGGCACCACTTCCTATGAGATTTAAATCTCACATTTTACTTCATTACTTGGATGATAATAAAGGATATATGACCCTCCCTTTCATAGGGAGCACTGACTTAGGCCTTAAGAAAGGACTGACTTAACCCTTAAGAAAAACTCAACTTGAATAATAAGAAAGGGAACTAATCCTAATTTTGAAAACCATACAAACCCAACCATGCTACAGTACCCGCTCTAGTACTGTGCTACAGTAAGCGTACTGTTCATCATGCATATGGGGCCATGGGTGTAACACCTGCTACCCCTTTGAATCAACCTTGTACTCAAAGTTGAAGCTTGAACGACCTCGGTTGTTTGGACATACACCAATCTTCGTGGAGCCACTGTGGTAGTACGGTTGTGAGCGCTGGTCTTCGTAAGCCATGGCGAGAGGATCACCTGGTTCTAATACCATACTGGTATGAGCTTGCTGATATGCGCAGGTGCCTGGGCGGAGACCCGGACGGAAGTTGCTCACCGAGGGCTGATATGCGCAGGTGCCTAGCCGAAGACCTAGCCGAACGTTGCTCGACGATGACGATAACTTGGTTGTTTTCGTAGCCACCGCCTGAGATCAATTTTTGTTGCAAAACAAGTTTGCCCTTTTCTTTATTTCTTCCTCTTATTGGCTACGATACCGACCCCAAAATAAGATAGAATCAGTATACGATACAGACTCTTGGAACCTAAGAGATAAGCTGACAACTTAACTAAGTAGGAAAGTACTTAACAGAGAGAAACTACTAATTAACAACTAAATTAAGAAAGTAAAGACTTCAAGTCTGCTATGTCGACCCTTCATCTAGTTCTCCTGGTCTGATTGTTTTTGGACTATTCCTTCTATAATAAACCCGATCCATATCAGAAAATGTAAGTTAGCTTCATGCAAAACTAACATGATAAACCAAATTATGGTTATCAGGTGTTTGGAAATGACAAGAGGTATTGGTTTATCCCTGCATACTCAGAAGAAGATTTGAGAAGAATGCCAGTTCTACAGGGCCTTGACTATCCTGTCAGGGCAGATTTGGATGGGCAAGAATTATGATGGGACATTTTTGCTTATGCCCCTCATTTTCTATCTGCACCAGATGTCCAGATGTGTTCCATTTAAAATTTGCAGGTTTCTTGCTAGATATCTTTTTGCTCAACGCCAACTGGTACAACTGACAGCATTGCAGGTTGGTTATACATGTGATAGAATGAACCATCTTTCACACGATGGCCTGTGAAACCATATGTAATTCACTTCCGCTGTCTTTGTGATAGTGAAGAAATTAGTCCCCAACAACTTCCTGCTGAGGCCAGAGGCGGCATGTGATGCAAATTATTTTTACTGTGTTTTAATGGGCTTTGAGATGTATCATATACTTTCATTGAGTTCTGCCATACGTATGCCGTTTCAGAAAAGTCATGATGTATAGAGCATCATCTGTTCATTAAATAGCTTGTGTTAATGAGAACTTGTAGGTGCTCAATGCTGTGATAAGTCTGCTTCAACCTGTAAAAAATGGTGATCATATCGTTCCCTACTGCTAAGCAAACGAGTTTATGCTTCTCTTCTTTGCTCCACCAACGTGAAAAAGACTAATTAAAATGTCACTATGGAAATCACTGCAAATAACGTAGAAAGAATATGCAAAATTGTCGACAGACTTGAATACGACTGTGCGAACCGCCAGACGATCAATGTAAGCCTATTTGGACAAATGTTTTTGTACCATCTCGTCACATCTTAGAGCGTGTTTGGACGGTGACCCTTGCCTGCCCTGCCAACGCACACACGCCGTGGCGAGGGTGCGCCAACAAAAGTTGAGGGCGCCCGATTCGTTTGTCGGCACCAACGGCTATTGCTACGTTGAAATCGCGATGGTGCGCGATGACACGCCTTTCGTTGGTGTCAATCCAAATGACTCCTAATTTCATGGCACGTCAATGAAAGGACTGGCGAGGCAAGGCCACCATCCAACACGCCCTAAGTCCCTTTCAAGCACATGTGAGCCAAATGGAGACGGTACGAATCGCATTAAATATGATCGATCTGTGTTAACATGATCTGACAATGATACTTATGACGAGTACTTTCAAATTTACTCATTGGCAGTCGTCTGGGCGGCAGTTCACTCACCTTCCCTACCTCCAGTGCAGGCAATTTGGGAGGGGGCAGCGAGAGGGGGAAAGCATCTGCTCTGCGCCGCCATCTTCCTCCTCGCCAGTGCTTCAGGCATCGTCCCCTCTGCCGTCATGAGTCTAGGGGTGCAAGTGGCGCGGGCCTCCAGCTTACCAGCAAAATCGGCCCGCAAACTTGCCCGTGCAATCCTGCTAAGCAAAAGAGGTCCAAATAAACATCTTCCACATACCCGCCGGGTCCCGCTTGCCCATCGTGGGACTAAACCCTAGTTAGCGCTCCTCGACTTCGCTCCTGTGCCGCCGTTTCTTCACCACGCCGCGCAGCCTCCTCACATCCGCGCTGGTGCCTCGCCGTCCGGCCGCGCGGCCCCCTCCTCGATCTCGCTCCTGAGCCTTCGCCTCGTCACCCGGCCTCGCCGCCCCTTTCTCGCGACGGCGCTGCTCCGTCGCCTCGCAGCTGAGCAACACCCTCCTCGACCTCGTTCCTGCGGCGCCGCCGCCTTGTGGCTCCGCAGCTACTTCCTCCATGGCTCTACGTTGTTAAGGCCGGTCCTTCTCCCGTCCTAATACGTCGCGGCGCCCCTCCGCCTGTCCATAGGTGCGGTGGCCGTCCACCGTCCTCAGGAATTGTTGTCCCGGCTGCGCCTCGTCCAAGGTATGACGGCCTTCACTGCCTGATGCACGCCTCCAATTGATCATCAATTTCATACTGCTAAGAGGCTGAAGAAAAGATCATCAATTCGTTCATCTAAAATTTTCCTTTCTCGGTGTTCTTGGTTTTTTATCCTTTTTATCTCTAATTCTGTAGAAAGCCGAGCTGTATTATTGGCCTTTTGCTTATTCTATTTCTAAATTTTTGTAAATACAACAACCTTCCATTCTGTTTGTATTCCGTTTCCATCTAGTTTTGTTGTAAAATCAAGAGAGACATGACATCCTCTCGTTGTCCTCGCACTCCATTTTTTCTAGCGATAAGAGAGACGAGATTCACTGATTGTTCATCTGAATTTGTGTTGATTGAGAAAGAAGAGAAGAATTAGAGATGGCGTCAAAAATCAACTTAGTTGTGTTCATCTAAACTTTACTGTCAATTATTTAGACATTTTTCCAGAGTTTTATGCATGTGCACTTGCGCTTGGTAGATAAGTGTGCAGCCAAATTCGCTCTTAATGCAAGTAAGTATGCCACGAAGCGGGTTGCTGCAAAGCCTGCTGGTTAACTAGCAGGTATTAGTGCAGGCCTATCAGTACTCGCATGCAGCTTAGTGGACGGTGTGAGCGGACGTGAGCTGCCCACTACCCGCCTCACTTGCATCCCTACGTGAGTCGTCGAGTTTGGGTTGCTGCTTATTTAGGGCTCGGGTACACCGTCGGGCTTAGAGGGATGGTCGCGGGAGGCCGCGGCCTTGCAGTTGGATGGGGATGCGGTAGAGGCGGCAACGGCGTTGGAGCCGTGGGAGGGAGTGAAGGCGGTTGGGGTGGCGATGGTGGGGATCAAGGCATCGACCGGTTTAGGGTGGGCAAGGCGGCACAACGACGGGAGGGAGTTGGGGGCGGAGCGGCTGACGGGGAGGGCAACGGTGGCAGTGGCAGGGGTGGAGGAGGAGGGGGGCATGCGTGGGGGAGAGAGAGACACGGGGAGAGAGAAGAAATTTAGGGGGAGAGAGGGAAAGAGAGAGAATGAGAAATTTGGACCATTGAACCTCAATCCAACGACATAAAAAATCGCCTGGGCGGTACAATGGCCAGACAGTCGTCTAGGAGAAAGTCAATCCCGAGTACTTTATGTGCAAAAGAACAAGATTATTGTTGTGATGGGTTAGTTCTTTTGTTGTGTCAGGAGATTGCAGATGGCAACGTGCCAAGTATTTGGGCAGATAGTTGAGGCCGACCCACGAGGAGGGAATATGTAGGCAGTAGGGGTGTGATCGGCTCGGATACGATCGGATAGTATCGGATACAAATATGAACCCATATTTTTTATCGAATTTGAATACGGATATAAATAGTACGGACATGGATATTGTCGGATACAAACATAAATAGTGTCGAATATGAATACGAATAATAAAAAATCAATATTATCGGATATGATTCGGAACGGTATTACTCAGACAATATGTGAAAAATGCATATTTAAAAATCATCAATATAATATATTTATATTGGTGTTAGCCAATGTAGAATTGTGTTGTTTGTTTGTGAATCAGATAGCATCCATCGAATATTCGTCGGATATTATTCATATTTTTTTTCCGAATATTATCTATTTGATATTATCCATCATTATTTATATCCGTAGTATCCACAAAAATAACCGAATATTCATTAAACTATCCATATCACTATCTGACCTATGTTGATCGGTCGAACAATATTAGTACCATTTCCTAGCCCAGCAGGGAGACCCGCTGGACGCTGCATGCCAGCATTTGCCCATGTGCGGGCCACATCATGCTTGTGTTCGGCGTGATTGGATTAAAAAAAAGGTGAACCATGTGCCCCTGCCTGAGGCATTCGTATGAAAAAAGCTATATATACATGTTGGTTGGCGGCTGGAAAATGGAATGGACGATGAAAGCTGACGGCCATGGTTTTTAATCCTGTCTAATCGTGCCCTAAATATTGCAGAAATTTGGTTGTCGATGCTGAAATAGGATTGAAATTATAAAATAAGAGAAAAATTTATGAATTGGGAAATAGGACCAGGGGTTGAGGAGGTGAATAAATAGGTCCTCGATGTGAATAGTGGAATAGGATAGAAACGAGTCTAGTGGAATAGGAAGGAAACATGACCTATCTGTATAGTTATTCAGGTAGGTACCTACCTATCACTACTACATAACACCCAATCACCGTTGGCTTAGAATTAGCTATATTGGCCGTTTCCGAACCGACAGTGAATAAGCGATGGTGATAACCCATGCACTACAGGAAATAGGATCTTTGTGGGCATCGCCGACACAGGGCCAAATACGCCGACGACACAGCTCCGTCGACGTAACGTCGATGACACAGACAAACTATGTCGGCGGTCCCGACGACAAAGCTACATCCTTGGCAAGCGGCTGGTTTAGCCGACAACACAGGTCCGTCGACGTAACGTCGAAGACACATACAAACTATGTCGATGGCCCTGACGACAAAGCTGCATCCATGGCAAGCCGCCTGGTTTACGTCTATGTGGGCGGCTTTAGCCGTCGACATAGGTGCACCCTGACGGCACGGCTAGGGGGACGGTGCTCTGACATGCGGGCTCACCCTCGCACTTGGCTAGCAGCGTGCGGTGCGGTGTGGGCTCACCGTCCACGTCTCAGGTTCGAGCCTTGTCTACGCTCCCCTATTTTTTTTATTTTTTTGGGTGCATATGTGTCGGCGGTATTAACATTACCGATGGACATAGACCCCACATGCCAAGCCATGATGGACGTCTAGGTTGGATCCACATGGCAAAGAAATACTTCCGTCTGTCAAGCGGGACCAACCTGGACTCCTACGGTCTGAGCTGTTAAGGGGTATCACAATATCAGCATCATTGACTTGGGTCAACGACACTTATATTTTTGGCGGGCTTTGAAATTGATTTTTTTGTACGCTCACAGTCAGAAGCACGACAGATGTTGGCGGTTACCTTAGGACTGACGACAAAGCTCACCCTGCCATATGTTTGTCGTCGGTTGTTTTATAGACCGCCGACATTGTTTGTTGTCGGTTTTTATGCCATCGACACATGTATTTTGCCCGTTAACAAAGTCCTCGTTTCCAGTAGTGATGGTTATTCTTCTGGAAGCAAAACCAGTAATAATAATCAATATCAGTGTCAGTCCATGGCATGGACCGATGTGATAATCTATATATCACTACCGATTGATGCCATGAACCGACAATGGTCATCATCGATACACCAAACAAGCATACATGATAAATTATTCCTAAACAATCTACTAATTAATATACTACCAGATCTTGAGTGAAGAGCAAACTAGCACTAAAATCTAAAACTTTTGCACTACAAACTGGCATGGCACTAAAACTATCACGGTATAAACTAACAATGCATTTCATACAATAATCATAGCATTTCACGTAGCAACCATAACTTTTGGATAGCAACTACAGCTTTCCACGTATATCATTTCACAAGCTTATATAATTACAACATAAGTAAGGTTAGTTACTTAGCACTTAGCACTTCACATATTTTAAGGAACTTAGCACTTCCCATACCTTAGCATATAGATTAGCAGTTCGCATAACTTGAAGACAAAAGGTCAGCTAATGTGACTATAATTGAACACAAAAATATTAGTATACATTTAGTTGCTATAAAGGGCATCGAGTAATAACTGAAAGTGTTAGTTCCGACAGTTTATATTGTAATTTGTTAAGAACAATTACATTAGGCTCTATTATTTTTCAGCTTAACGGCTAAACACCTTAATGACTTATCTATGTTTTAAAAAGATATATGATTTGTGTTTTTGAGTCTTTTTTTTTGCTGTTTTCAAGATGGGTTCTAACGCGTTAAAAAGCAAGTCAAACGAAATGGATCTGATTCTCAAGACTACCTCGAGCAATTCTTGAAATTTAGACATTTCAGCCGTTCAGCTATTCAGCCATTCAGATCAGCTCAAAAGAATAGAACCTTAGTATATATCATTGGTTCACTTAAAGGTCATCAAAGAAGCTATTTGTTCATGTTCTACACACTTTTTAATTTCTCTTTGCTGAATTAAAGCAAACTCAGAAGTCATTTCTAAGCACAAGTCAACCTAGGGAAAAATGTTCCCTTCAATCAAGCTGCTTCACCGGAAAAAGAAAAAAAACACATGTCCATGTCATCCTCCCACGATAGAAACAACGATGTTTCAAGTAGCTCGAGGAAATGCTCAAACCAGTGGGGACACCAGTAGACCTTGTTGCAGATGAAGTTGTTGGCAATGAGGTCCTCTAGCACCACCGGTATCAAAGCCGGAGGTGGTGAAGGAGGCGACGAAGGGGTGGTAGAGAGAAGGAGACGAAGAACTCGACCAATGACACTGAGGTGGCAGCGTAGGCCTGCATTGTAGGGAATGGCACAATGAGAGTTTGTGGTGGGAGGGATAACGCAGTTTGGCCCCGGTAGAGGAGATGACATGGGTCCATGTGCATGGGAGGAGGCACATGGTGATGGTCATGATCCGCAGTTGTGTGCGACAATGCCGAGGTAGGCACGACTACTTGTGGTGGACCCTACGGCATGGAGGTAGGTGGCATGGTGGTGGTGGGTTATGGTTTGGGTTTGAATAGGGAGAAGTGGCGCGGGCGCGGCGGAAAGAATCGGCGCCGCCGTGGGAGGAGTGTAAGAGGGAGATACAGCACGGTAAAGGGTTGGCAATGGGGACGATGGGGAAGCCATGATGGAAGGTGATCAGGGAAATGATGAAGGAGAATGGAAATATGAAGGGATAGGAACCACGGGCCGAAGAAGAGAGGGGAACTAACATGTGGCCCAGCGCAAGCGGATCACTACTGCCTGGTAGTGATGTATCACTTCTAATTAGGGTATATAACCGGTAGTGATTAGTATTATCACCGTCGATTCTTATATCCTCAACCATTGTTTCAATTATGGAGAGTAAAAATTGGCAATGGTAAATACTCGTTGCCGGTTCTAAGCAATTCGACATTGATGACCCAGTATGTAATAGTTATGTAGCTGTGTATGTAAATGGGCAATACTTTTAACTAGACAAGCATCTCTAATAGTGTTGTAAACACTTAGCTATAATTATAAGCAAGATCTATGTCATCTATGAATAAAAAGTAGATAAGCTTTTAAACGACCTAGCAAAAAGCATGCTCTGAAAATTAGTCCACATGTCTAGTCCTTATTTGCCTTGAAAAAATGTTACAGCACATACTCTTGTTTAAGAGCTACTCCCTTCGGTCCTGGGAAACCTTTCATTTTAGACATGTCTTATGTCAAAGTTTTGAAACTTTATCTATGAAAAATATTTTGAACTATTTGAATTGGCCACATAAAAGCATACATATAGATTCCTATTGAAATAAACCACTTCCATAGTATCAATTTTTTTTTTTTGCAGATTTTATAAAAAATTGCAATGCTATTTAGTTGCCAAAGTTGCATTTTAAAGACCACGTCAATATACAAAATGACATGTTTTGAAGAACTGGACAAAGTATTTCGGATCTCTCTCCTTCCCTTGTCTTCTCCATGTAAGTAAAGTACTTAGAAAATTTATAGCTACATGAGTTGATCATTTTAGAGATGCTCTAATAATGCAATAAAAGAATACCGAACATCCCCTTCAGTTCTTGAAAACACGTCATTTTGGACGTTGACATGGTATTGAAGATGCAACTTGATCACTAACTACTAATGCAATTTATTTATACAATACACCAAAAAAGATATGATGGAAGTATTTTTTTAGATTAATCTATATGACTTTTACGTGCTCATTTGAAATATTTTAAAAGAATAATATATAAATTGTTTAAATTTTGATTTAGGATATGTCTAAACAATACTATGTTTTTTAGAACCGAAGGGTGTAGAAGGGAAGCATGAGCTATTTGATTCAATCTTTTCTGTGAGAGCATCTCACTATCAGCTCCTTTTTTTTTTTTTGAGAAAGGTCGAAATTTCATTTCAACAGAGAATAAGTTACAAGCAGACTTTTACAATCACTCCAAAGACACACACTGCAGAAAAGCCTAAGGTACAGACTCTGAAGAACATCCAGGGGGAGGACTGGTGTAGAATGCCCTAGACTCACGGTAAGTACTCAGTGCGAATCAATAGGAGCAATAGTACAAGACCACTCCGAAACTCACTCTAAGAAACACGAGCTGCAACAAGCGTCACTATCAGCTCCTATATCTCACCTTTAAAACATTATTAGTATCATCTTTATCCACCTCTCAAAATTTTATTTATAATCTACGCTATATTTTATAAGATTTCTTTCCCAGGACAACACCCCTGTGCTTTCTGACGGTGGTTCGTCGAAGATGCTCTGGGTACAGGGCTAGTACTTTATTACGGGGTTTGTGCCGGCTACACGGAGGTGACCGAATCCAACTTGCGCGCCTTGCAGTGATCCATCGCTGAGTTCGACGGCGTCCGCCGCCGCGGCAGCCATGGAGTACCTGAGGGACAGCATCCCTATGGTTTCCATTGCCGTCGCGGCCGCCGCCCTGTACGCGCGCGCGGCGTCCGCCCTCCTCCGCCCAGGCCTTCTACGTCTGGCCGCCCTGCTCCCGGTTCTCGCGTTCCTCGCGGCCGTGCCCATGGCCTTCTCCTCAGCCATCATCCGGGGCACCGCCGGCTTCTTCCTCGCGTGGCTCGGCACCTTCAAGGTCGCCCTCCTCGCCGTCGGCCGCGGACCGCTCGACCCCGCCCTTCCGGTCCTCCCCTTCATCTTCACCGCCGCGCTCCCCGTCAAGCTCCGCCGTGGCGCGGGCCGCGCCGACGCGGCGGCGTCCAAATCCAAACCGGCGTCGCTCGTTTCTTGCGCGGTGAAGGTTGCCGTGATTTCCGCCCTCCTCCATCTCTACCAGTTTGCTAACCAGCTGCATCTCTACGTCCGCCTCACCCTGTATGGGATCCACATCTACTGCTTCCTGGACCTCGTGCTCCCCTGCATCGCGGCCGCCGGCGGCGCGCTCGGCATGGATATGGAGCCGCAGTTCGACCGGCCGTACCTGGCGTCGTCGCTGCGCAACTTCTGGGGGCGGCGGTGGAACCTGATGGTGTCCGCCATCCTCCGGCCGTCCGTCTATGACCCCGTGCGCGCGCGAGCCGGGGTGCCCGCCGGCGTTCTGGCCACGTTCCTCGTCTCCGGACTGATGCACGAGGCGATGGTGTACTACCTCAACCTGTTGCCGCCCACAGGCGAGCTGACCGCGTTCTTCCTGCTCCACGGCGCGTGCTGCGTGGCGGAGGGGCAGTGCGCTCGGCTGTGGGCGGCGAGGGGCTGGCCGTCACCGCCGCGCGCCGTGGCGACGGCGCTCGTGGCGGCGTTCGTGGCGGGGACGTCGTTCTGGCTCTTCTTCCCGCCGCTTTGCTGGGGTGGGAGCGAGGAGATGCTGCTGGAGGAGTGGGCGGCCGTGGCGGCGCTCTTCCAGAGCGCCGGCCGGAAGCTGATCTAGTACGGCTCGTCGCAGTCGGTGGGAGTTGGATACAGCTACCACCGTTGATATATGAAATCGACTTAACTCTCGGTCAATTTTCTAAACTATCGATCGCATCTTTTTAGATATATAAGAAAAATGATTTAGACCTTTTTAAATCAGTCAAAAAAACGATGATCTATAGCATTATTCATTGGATGCCGATGCAGCTTCATTCTGTGTTTACTGTGACGTCACTTTTCGGGCATCTCTAATAGTGTCATGTTAGCTAGCTATAAAAAGTTCATCTCATTTTTTTGTCTACGTGGAGAAGAGAAAAAAGAGGAGAGAGATAAAATATGAATGTTATGTATACTGGATTACATGGTGCATTACATCTATTACATATGGGTTCATATTAAATTTAACAGTCAACGCTATAACTAATCCATTATAGATGTTATCGAAAAGCTATCTGTAAATGATATGAAGCTTTCTTATAGTTAATGATTGGCTATACTATTAGAGATGCCTTTGTACTATGGCTGCCCATGTAATATATAGTGAACAAAGTGTGCTGACCTTCATTAAAGATGCTGATGCCCATTGGTGGGTTGGTGTGGCTCCTTTCATACTGAAATTTAATAAATTTAGGAGTCCGGCACCGGTGGCCAAAATTTATGGCAGCGACGAGAGTATACGCAGCCGCCATGCTAAAACACCAGTTCTATATAGAACAGCGATTGGAAGAAAAAAAATCTTTTAAAATATAGTATAAATTATGAATAAAATTTAAAGAAGAGGATAAAAAAGTAGCTAATAGTAAAATAGAGTGAATAAATAGAGTATCAGGTCCGAATGCTTTTAGTAGTAGGTACCCTGAGGACAAGCCCCGCCTTGCTCGGTGTTCGCGCCAAGAAGTTCCTTGGCCAAATATACAGATTTATGAGTCAGGCTCTGAGTTCTAAACACACTGATCGATTTGATTTAGCAATCAGAGAAAAGTAAATATATTTAGTGTTTCAAGGCATCTAACGGTGCCATGTTAGCTAATTATGTGGAGGAGAGAAGAAGAGCAGAGAGATAAAATCTGACTGTTAACTAATAGTCTGTCTATACCGGATTACAAGATGCATTGTATCTATTACGTATGTGTTCATATTAAATTTAATAGTCAACACTATAACTAATCCATTATAGATGTTATCTAAAAGCTATTTATAAATGATATGGAGCTTTCTTATACCTAATAGTTGACTATATCATTGGAGATGCCCTCGTACGATGGCTGCCCATGTAGTAATATACAGTGAGTGCTGACCTTCATTAAATATGCCGGTGCCCTTTGATGGGTTGGTGTGGCTCCTTTCATACTGAAATTTAATAAATTTAGAAGTCCGGCACCGGTGGCCAAAATTTATGGCAGCGACGAGAGTATCCGCAGCCGCCATGCTAAAACACCAGTTCTATATAGAACAGTCGATGGAAGAAAAATCTTTTGAAATATAGTATAAATTATGAATAAAATTTAAATAAGACGATAAAAAGAGTAGCTAAAATAAAGTGAATAAATAGAGTGTCAGGTACGGATGCTTTTAGCACTAGGTGCCCTGACAACAAGCTCCGCCTTGCTCGGTGTTCGCACCAAGAAGTTCCTTGGCCAATTATACAGGTTTATGAGTCAAGCTCTAAAATGAGCTCTAAGAGCATCTCCAGTGGTAGAGATAGCAGTTGGCTATAAGCCAGCACTAGAGACAACTTGTTCAATGGTGATAGTTTTAGTGTTGGCTTTAAAATTGATTTGGGCCCATATGTAATAGTCTCAATGCACCTTGTAATCCGTTAAGAGGCTGACTCTTAGCTAAGAGCTAGTCTCTATCCCTCTCGATCTCCTCCACATAAGCAAAAAGCTGAGGTGGCCATCTTAAGAGCCAGCTGACTAGGACCCATTGGAGATGCTCTAAACACACTGGTCGATTTGATTTAGCAATCAGAAAAAAGTAAATATATTTAGTGATTAGATTTATAATAGATTATTAGATCTATGGCACAAAATTAAATGCACATCAGGGTGTTCCGGTAACAAACTATCGACATAAAAATAAGTTCAGATCAACTGTTTCGATAAATAAATCTACCAAGATAATTAGATTAACTTGACAATATAACCGAAATAAACAATCCACTGTGATGTTAATAAGAATCAATGAAATAGTATAAGGAAGATAAATAATGAACTACCCAATCAATGAAATTGATCAAGTAGTGCAAAGAGGATAAATAGACTACAAACTAGCTGATATGATCAACTAGCAAGTAAAACAAAGGATAACAATCTGACTATCGATCCTAACTCGACTAGCCTATAGAAAGTGAAGCTAAAAAAAATTAAATTTAATTGAGACAACACTTACTTGGGGTGTACCTTGAATTGATTTGCAGGAAACGGGTCATCTCTCCATCTTTACTATTGTTGCTGAGCGTTCATTGCTACGACAATCTAGTTACCTCGAATTAAAAAATTGGCCAGATTTCTTCGCCTCAACAACCTTGCCTTAGAATAAGAATTCCATGAGCTTGTTTTATCTCCTTTACTCCACAATTTATGTTGTCCTCGTCCGATCACTACGAATACTTAGATTAGAGCATGAACAACAATGTCGGTATTTGCTTGCCTGCATCAACCGTGCGATAGAATTAATGAAGCACAGTGCATTAAGGGTCAAGAGATTCAAACTTTTGTGCAGTGCATGCGGACGAGAAATCTGTAGCAACAGTAAAATGCAGAGTTTGTTAGGGATGCTCTTAGAGCAATGACTGCTCCCTCGCTGCTACACTCGAAGTTGATCTCTCTGCAGAAGCTGATGTGGAAGAAGAAATGGCCGATGATGAGGCCATCACCCAAGCCCTTCAAGAGGAATTCCAGGCAAAGAACAAAGCTGCCCTGCCACCTAGGTAGAGGATGCCATCGTTGATCGAATCAGACAGTCTATTTGTCATGAGACAGACAGCAATTTTGTGGAATAGCTCCACCACCCCAAATGTAGGGGGTTATCTTGGTACTTATATGATCTGGACATGATATCGGATGAAATTAAATGAGTGATTACAAATATGTCCTTGCTTTTACAGTGGGGACCAAGGCCTTACGTCAAGGGGCGTTATCCCTCTCCATGTTCTAACGCTGGGAGAAGCATCACGCGGATCTCATCTTTGCGGGGCTGAGGGCAAGAGATTAACCTCTACATCTGCACACCCAACTACCATATCTCCTCATATTTCAATTTTGACCCTCGCACATCATGCAACTTTGGTTACCAAACAAAAGAGGTCAGTCGAATGCTGGGGCTAGGACACTACACTATAGACTCCAACCCGCATGTACGAAGGCTTCACACATGGAAAAAAGGTACAACCTTCGCTTATCGGATGCAGACTATGTTAGTCCATCCATGCTATTTTTCACCCTATGATTCGCTGATTCGAATGTCAGTAGCTTAGTCACGAGTCAAATGACTAAGGATATACCTGGTGTATTGCTACGACAATAGCCCCTCATGGTTAAGGATCCACCATGGTACGCTTCCTTGGCTAGGCAATTCAAGACCGAATTGAGCACATTTGGTAATTCCCTTCGGTGCGGTGTCATGGTTGAGTTACCTAGAACGCTCTTTACCATTCATGCTCCACACTGCCCGAGACGCCTTTTGGTTTGCTCGTGCATGACACTAGGCTCAAGACACGATAACCGCACGCTTTGATGTTTTTTACACTTTTGCTCCTAGACGCGGCTATAAAAGCTTCAACCTCTTTGTCATATTTTCCTCACCTACTTCCAGAGTCCTTTCCAGCTTTTCGCTTTCGCTCTTCCAAACGCTCTTTTGAGTTCTTGCCCACTACATGGATGGCTTGTTAAGGGAAGTCGTCCTCCACTAGCGCATTTGCCTCCAGTAACACATGCACCTCAGAGCTTGAACGCTCTGTTGCAATAGACAGTTTTTTAAAAGTATTTCTGCGTTGAGTGAGGCTTAAACTTTAAGCTTGTTCGGTCTCCGAAGGACAAGACGAAGCCAATTCCACAGAAGAACAAAGCCTTGGTATTTAGTTGCTTTTTTGATATGGGGCTTCACATTCTCCCCCCTTTTAAGTTTCTATCAGAGGTGCTCCGCCTGTATGATGCTAAGCTTTGCTAGTGTGCTCTAAATGCTTTGGTACGATTTAGCATCTTCGAAGTGGACACTACGGTCCTTTATCAACAGTGCCCGATGGCAACCAAAGAAGAAGAAAAGGGACGAAGCTCAAAGCTTCTATGGGTGTTTGAGCTTGCAACCCCACAAAAACAAGGGTATTGTATACTCCCTACTCTGGTTTCCAAGAATCGGTGGGAGAACAAATGGAAGTGGAGGTAATTCCGGATTAAAGACCCATAAGGTTGTTGCTTCGTACATTGCGGAGCCATCCTTCGACCTTACATCAAGCGACGGGACGCAACTTACCCTCTTGAAGGGGATTGCTTCCAAGTACAACATGTGAGACCTCGCTGAAGTGTTCTACATGGTTCAACTTCACCCACTTAACATGAAGTGGGATATACAAGTAACTTCGCACTAGGGGGGGTTTCCATGGATATTCTAGAGGGATACGAACACACATATTATTTATTCTTTCCTTATGCATTTAATATATAATTTTCTAGAGGGGTTGGATTTAAATTAATCCATGTTTTGTGTTCCAGTTCTGTCCCTCAAAGATGCCAAAGCCAAGGCTTGCTATTACCTAGGCCTGTTCATCGAGCACGAGCACCAAGCTCGCGTGGTTGTTGTTCTCAATCGTCAATTGAACCGGTAATGATGTTCCGGAGCGAGAAGCTCTAGATGAAAGCAAAAAGAGGAAACAAGCACAACTCACTAACGACGATGAGGAATTCTCCTTCGACATTGAGAAGGAAGAATTGGACGCCTCCGCAGATGACGATCAAGTCAACGAGGGCTCTCCCCTAGCCCACCGAAAAGACCCAGTAAGTCTCAAACTTCTAGTAAGCCCGCTGTCCCGCTCTTGGGGACCCTACATCTACCGAGTCAGGCCCCCCACCATGCTATTGAGAATGCAGAGGCCCATGCTAGCACCCCATTTTGCCTCTGTTGCCTGCTCCATCGATGAATGTCGTTGCTCGCCTGTTGGAGGTTCCCAACACCTTTGCCATGGTTTACAGTAGACCTGATCACGGGAAGCCCGGCCCGGGAACCCGGCCCGAGCCCGGCCCGACCGGTGCATCGGGCCGGGCTCGGGCCTCGTTTCCAAGCCGGCCCGGTTTTTTTCCGATTTAAGCCGTGGAACTTCGCACGAGGGGAGATTTCCATGGATATTCTAGAGGGATACAAACGCACATATTATTTGTTCTTTCCTTATGCATTTAATATATAATTTTCTAGAGCGGTTGGGTTTAAATTAACCCCAAGGCTTGTTATTACCTAGGCCTATTCATCGAGCACGAGCACCAAGCTTGCGTTGTTGTTGTTCGCAATCGTCAATTGAACCGTTAATGATGTTCCGGAGAGAGAAGCTCTAGATGAAAGCAAAAAGAGGAAACGAGCACAACTCACCAACGATGATGAGGAATCCTCCTTCGACATTGAGAAGGAAGAGTTGGATGCCTCCGCAGATGACGATCAAGACAACGAGGGCTCTCCCCTAGCCCACCGAAGAAATCCAGTAAGTCTCAAACTTCTAGTAAGCCCCGCTGTCCTGCTTTTGGGGACCCTACATCTACCGAGTCAGGCCCCCCACCACGCTATTGAGAATGCAGAGGCCCATGTTGGCACCCCATTTTGCCTTTGTTTCCTACTCCATCAATGAATGTCGTTGCGCACCTGCTGGAGGTTCCTAACACCTTTGCCATGGTTTACAATGACTCTAATGATGAGGTTGTCCCACCTCTATAAGGAATGGAACTAGTTTGCATTAGTGGTGATGATGCTCATGCGAGGTCCAGCCTATCGACCCTAAATTTTGGGATCTAAAACCAAAGGCCTATATGTGTAAAGATCGCTAGTTCAGGATTTTGCTAGCATGTATAAATTACATAAAATTGATACATCATGCAAAAGAGGCAGGGGTCAATGTTCCGAATGGGGTCATTCCATAAATAGGGCTTAAGTGTTGGTCAACCGACAAGGTTGAATATTACATTAATAAAAGGGGACAACCCTCATTAGAGTTTAGGTTATGTAGAAGAATAAAAGGGATATTTGTGGTCCAAGGCTATGGCATCCACCTAAATAGGCAAGTGACTAGAGTCCTACCTATTCCCCATCCACGGCGTTATCTCCAAGCTCCATGTCTCTTTCCTCGCATGAGTGGGGATCTTCATTTACCATGGACGTACCATTCCCAAACAAGGAGGATCCATTCTATAGCCATGGACATGGTCCCCTAAAATATGGCAGACGACACAACACACACTTAGCCAAGAGGTGAGGTCTTGTTTAGCTCAACTAAAGCCGGACACCAAGGTCCAAAAGATTACCAGGTGAAGGTAATTATGTTCATTAGACTCAACCTTTGCACATAGGCAATAGATGACATCCAAGTGCATGAACTTTCTCCCGAGCTATACTGGTTACGACAATAGTTCGGGATTAGTTACTAGCTATACCTTTGGAATGTTGATAGCGAAGGCTATGCCGCTGAAATGTTGATAGGATCGATCCTTATCTATTACACAAGCATTGATACTCAAGATCAATCCATTTTACTTTAGACACTATCGGTACAAAGCAATATACACTAATGAGTTATTAGTCTAGGAAGGGTATTAGTTCTTAGGTTTTCCAAAGGACAGTGTAGGGAATTATGTCAGGATAAGGGGATTTGTGTATAAATAGACACTAGTAACAAGATAGGATAATAACTAGACCAATGATTATTTGTAAATAAAGTATACATTAAGTAGCATGAAACCTATTTAATAAAACAAGATAATTTAATAAAATCATGCGACAGAAGATTCAACTAGAGTTTTAACTCGCTTCGATCCTTGTAATCGAGGTCATTGGGATCTTCAACTAGTTGGCCCTTGGGCAGATCGTCCTCAAATTATCAAAAAGCCAATCAAAGGAAAAAAATACATAAATATATGCAAATTATAAAAAAATGATGCATTTTTAGACAGGGTCAACCATAGGGTTTTATCATGTTAGGGTTAAAAGGCCCACCATGGGCCAACATGGATTTAATGTTTTCAATGGCATAAGTTAAGTGATTATCCTTTGTTCCATATTTAATATATAGTCAAATTATTTTGTGACATAGCTGTATGATCATGAGAATGCTAGGATACCCATAATAATAACCCATTTTGGAAAATAGTTATAGAAAATAATTTTCAGTATATTTATCCATTAATTAAAGGAAGGAAATAAGTTACTAGTCTTGTTAAATTAATCTGTACAAAAAAAACATTTGTAACTAGGGGGTTTCATTATTTTCTTAGTTTTTAGAGGGTTCATATTATTTTAGAGGATTTTCTCATAATTTCCTCTGGATATTTATTTTTTTGGAAAATATAAATCATTTTATAGCATATTTTAAGTGGAAAAGCTTCTGAAAATTCTTCCAAAATTATAATTGGCTATGCCTAATTGGTGGCGAGGTTCAAGGTAGCGTGACCTAGATGGGAGCGGGCGCGCACTGGCTTTGGCGGGGCTGGCAGGTGGTGTAGGGAGGGCCCACGGTTATGTGTAGGGAAAGGAGGTATCTTTGGCGAGAATACAGATTTGGGGTAAGGAGGTGTCTTGCAGAATACGTCTCCACTAATTCGTGGTTACGTTGTCTTGGGCCCAAATGGTAGTGGCTCATTAGGGTGTAAGCGAGTGACTTAAAAATAAAACCCGCTATGGGGCCTACCTGTCAACTGGCCGAGGAGTGGGCGTTACAACAGAAAAAAAAATGTCGTCTTCAACCTCCAAATCGACGGTGATGTGGTGAGGAAATTAGATGGCGTCAGGGCTATTGGGCTCCATTCGGTGTGTTATTGGGATCAGGGGTGATGACAAGGGGAGGCAGTCCTAGCGGCGTGCTTGTTCGTTGTTGGTGGTGGCCCGGGTGGTGGCGCGACAAGAGATGGCGGCAATGGTCTCGGCTATCCACGGCGAGCATGGGAGATGGATGCATGTAGGGCAGAGAAAAGGGAGGTAGAGACCTAGGGACTATGGTGAGCTCATCTTCTGCTAGGATCATCTTGGCATCATATGGGCAGTGGTGCGGGGCTCGTCCTAGGCAACATAGGGCACTTGAAACTGACAATGTGGGAGGGGATGAAGGGCAACCAATTGGAAGAGACGATGAAGCTCGTGACTCACCGAAAAGGTGGCGCACTGAGTCGGAGCTCTGGCGGTGAATTCGAACAAGTTTAACAATTGGGGTAGACGGAGCTCCGTGGCATTTATATGACTCATGCGTTAGGGCAAGGTGGTGTGTGGTGGGGTGATTGCGGTACTGTCATCGTTGAGGCTCGTCAAAGTGATGTTGGCAAGCAGCAATGTGATGGGGCGGGGTAGGGGTGAGAGGGGAGAGAGCGGCATGGACCATAGGGTTGGGGGAGGGGCACAATAGGGGAGGGGATATTCGGTGCGACGACGGCATGGGTAGGCACACATGTGAGTGGCTCAAGGCGGCGACGACAAATGACATGGTGGTGATGTCGACAGGGGAAGGAGCGACATTGGGCTAGATGGATCTGGGTGGGCTCGTGCGAGTGGAGGAAAGAGGAGGATGGTGGTGGCGCAGTGCTGGCAGGCTAGGTGGGCTAGGTTAGGGTGTGATCAGATCTAATACGGTCGGAATATGGATCCATATTTTTTTGCTGGATACGGATATGTATATGAATAGTGTGGACACAGACACAAACACATATATTATCGGATACAGACATGAACAATATTAAATATGGATATGAATCATAGACAATAGATATTATCGAAGACTGAAGACTGTTTGGAACATATATTACTCGTATAGTATGTAAAAAATGCACAGTGGTAAAATCATCCATGTAATATATTTGATTGGGTGTTGCCCAATGTAGAGTAGTGTTGTATGCCCATGAGTTGAATAGTATCTGTCGGATATCCAACGGATACTATCCATATTTTTTTAATATTATTTGTTGGATATTATCCATCATTATGCATATTCATATCCGCAAAAATAACCGGATATCCATAAAACTATCCAATTTACTATTGGGGGTTGATTGAAGGTCATACATCTCAGGTATGTCTCAATGCATTGAATTACCCCTGCTGTCCGTTCCTTGTTCCATTGTGGTACGCCTACACAGGTTTGCTCCTTTGCGGGCTCCTTTATGGTACGAGCTCTTCCTTAGTAGTTGTTATGCTGCTCTTGCAATCCAAACTTTTAATAGAAAAAAAGAGTTCCTAAGGCACAAGGAAAGAGCAATAGGCCGGACCATCCTAAAAAAATGAAATGGGTCCCTTCGTAACCAGTCGGCAGGATCTTTCATTAATTCTTCGTCTATGTTGTTTACGAAATCTGGTTCTTTTAGGGTTATAGTTGATGGTTTTTTCTTAGTTCAATCTCGACTGCAAAGCTGGACAAGAAAGTTTCTTTTTATCCAGCTCCTCGCGAATGAAATAAGAAGCGAGAAAGCCAACCCACTCTCCTATATCATAAAGGAGGCCCTGGTTGTAAACCGAGACGTCATTCCTTTCATTCGCTGCTTTATCTTTGAGCTCAAGACGAGACGTGCGCGGATTGCTCAGATCTTGAGCTTCTTGTGCCACAGCTTTGCCCAGCTGCATCGGAGATAGTATATTATGTACTGTCTTTGGGCATCCATTTAATCATTGCTTCCTCGAATAAAAGCTCCTAGCCCTCGCAAGCAAGCTTCTTCTATTACCTGATGATTGAATTGGACTTCCTTTCCCACTAAACCCAAGATGGTTGACTACTCGGCTCACAACTCTGTGCAAAGGTAGGCTAGATGAAGAAAGATCCGGTTCACCTCCTCTGTCTTTCAGTGGCAGACACCGAGGTGGGATCAATTTGATCGGTCAAAAAAATATTCGTTCCATTTTTACCCACATGGCCTGCTGGGCTGGCACGGTGGTGCAGGGGTAGGGTGAAGGGTTGGAAATATCGTAATTAAGGTCTTGTTCTTTTCAGCGTATCGTTGCGTTTGCGTATTACTGTAGCAAATTTGAGAACCCTCAAAATGAGGTCTAAAGATTATAAAAAAATAATTAAAAAATAGTTTTAGAATCTTTGGAACGACTACTAAAAGTCACGAAAAAATTGTCGCAAATTATGACAACATATAGGCTATATAAAAATAACAAAATTTGCTACAGTAATACGCAACGATACGATACGCTGAAAAGAACAAGGCCTAAAAGAGGGACTTTTAAATTTGACGGCAAAGCGAGTCAGTCACACGCGTCGAGGCGCGCCCACGTTCGCACGCTAGCGTGCACTGGCACGTGGGAGCCAGAAACTGCACCGCTTGCTAGCTTTATAAATAGCGGTTTGATCGTAGGGCCGAGCGCAGTGGTAGGAGTTGGGCCGTGCCGTGCCGGCCCGACCCGGGCCAGTCGTGCCTCGGGCCGGTGCAAAACGGGCCAGCACGGCACGGCACGAGTAAAAAAACAGAAGGCAAAATAATTTTTTAGAAATTCGTACGTTGCTCAAATAAAAAGTTGCTAATACAAAAACGATGCGTCTTGAAATTATCTACAACTTTTGTGTTCAACCCAAATTCATCCGAGCAGCATAAGACCTCGAAATTGCGAATTACCGAGGACGGCGCCGTCGGTCCGAAAGCAGGCAGCGACAAAAATATTTTTTATAAATTCATACATTGCTCAAATGAAAAACTTTTCTACATGAAAAAGATGCGTCCCGACATTATCTACAACTTTCGTATTGAACAGAAATTTATCTGAGCAATGAAAGATCACGCAAAATATAAAATACTGACCCGTGCCTCTATTCGGGCCGGGCCGGCCCAAGCACGGCCCGTACAGTCGGGCGGGCCGGGCGGCACGCCGTGCCTGGTTTTCAGGACCGGCCCGGCATGCCATTTCGGGCTGTGCCGGCCCGGCCCATCAAATGTTCGTGCCGGGCCGTGCCACGGGCCTGTTTTTTCGGGCCGTGCCCGGGCTGGCACGTTTGGCACGGCCCGTTTTCCTAACACTAGCCGAGCGCAGACGCGAGAGCGTAGCGAGACGGGAAGACGGAAGAGTGCAGACGCTGGCGAGTTTAGCGCTGAGGATGGCCATAGTACCCACGCTGAAAACACTGCCAAAAAATCATCCCTCACGCGAATGAGAGAAGAGAAGCCCTGCTTGTTATGCATCAATGAAGGCAAGGTAAGAAGGTGAGACATAATCTGTTGCTCCCTTCTTTCTCCACCTCCTTTGCATCTTCACCGTCCCTCCTAACTTGATGTCTCTCTCTTGGTTCATATTAAAAGTAATGGGAGGGTGAAATCTGCATCAAATCGACTCTCCTATGCTTGATGTCACTCTTTTGATTCATATTAAGGGCAATGTGAGGGTGAAATCTGCATCAAATCCTCTCCCCTATGCTTGATGTGTCTCTTTTTGTTCACATCAAGAACAATGAGGGTTAAATCTCTAGAAAGGCCTTGTCAAAATATGTTGCATCAAGTTCTTAAAAAATGAACAAGCATAAAAAAAATGGCATTTGTTAGTCATGCTAAATCGAGGTACTAACATTTGTCTCATGTAAATGTTGAGCACATTCATGGCCGCATGACTTGCCTCACTATGCATGCATGCATGCATGTAGGGGCCCGAAAATCAAGTTGAATCCCTTCTATGTTTTACCTGTTCTAGTCTTTCGATCAATTAGTTACAACACGCGGATTTACAGTACTTGAATCATAAACCTAGTTTTATAAGAATTTTGTTCTTGTCCTGCACTCCTTCGGCGAAGTCCTTATCTTCATACACTTCCCCATCGGCACAGGCGTTCATCTGCTGGTGTCCTACTCGTTGCAATGAGCAGCCCGCATGAAAAGTGGGGTGAGTACGCGAACACTCAACAAACAAGGATAACTATATGCAACTAAGGCTTACAAGGGAAGGGTAGGTCCTTTTGTATAAACCTAGTTTTATAAGAATTTTCCCAATGATTTCGAAACATGGAAAACCTTGTAAAACAAATATTGGAATCCTTTCATTTTCAATGTCCCGGTCACTGCTGGTTTTTCCCTAAGTGTCTAGTCACAGTTCCCCACTGTGCACCTACAACCCCACACACTCATAGTCCCTTTGTGAGAAGAAAGCAAAACACACGACCTCTATCGTGGTTTTCCTTTAAAAGAATTTTCAAAAACAAGGTGCTAAAACTATTAGAGAGGCAGCTCCCCTGTCTGCCCTTGACCTCAGACAAGGCTATCATGATAGTTGTACAGGTTGCACGATTTACCCACGAGGCAGGGAACATTGCAATGAAGGGTCCTCCCGACAAGGCCTTTAACAGTCTCCTTTCTAATACGATAACCCCACTCCCTAAAACACAGCAGTGGATACATTGGCCTCAGCATAGTATCACATCGACTGGCGGCGGGTTGCACCATTGGCCTCAACATAGTACAACCCAAGACCATACCATTGGCCTCAGCATAGTCCCATCGGATGTGCACCGAACCAAAATTCCAGAAGCTACTAAGCCAGTGCTTGTCCACACATGCACTTGATGGTCGCACGGTAGTACTTAGCTCATCTACCTCAAGGAATCGGTCCTTAACGATCGGGTGGGTCCCACACTTGACCTAAATCTTATGCAACATTGCCTCAGCATTATGCACACCATTTTGCATTCGGCCACCCTAATCAGGTTTTGCAAAATACCTTTTTCAGTCCGATAGTTCCCTACTGTCAAAAACATTTAAAAAGTGAAGACACATTTGTCTTTTCAAAACAAACATAATTCATTGACATGGCATTTTATCAAGCGCAGAAGGGAGAAATGCAATTCTAATGAGAGCAAAACCTAATTTCCAATGGGACAGTATTATAAAACTTTTATATTAGTCCTATGGTGGCGTGTAATGTTTTAGTATGAGATAATTATTTATTGGGTTATAGCTACACAGGTTGTATAGCCATTTTTAGTTTTAACATATACATGCACATTTCAGAAATTTTATGAAATGCATCTTAAGACATTAGGTGGCAAGGTCCAGCACTTGCCTAGGTTTGCACATCGAGAACAATCTACTGTGACGTCGGTAAATCATTCGTTGCCGCTAGACTAATGGATGCGACTGAAGATCCATAATTAATTAGACAAAAACTTGCATGATAAAAATGTATGCAGATGCCAAACATAAAATTACAGCAAATAAACATGAATTTTATAAACATTTAAAAATTTATTTCATTATTTTTTATGCAAATAAATAAAGATAAGGATTTATAGTTGCTACAGATAAATAAAAATATATTTTTAACGATTTCGGCCTCCTAACCGAACTAGCCCAGCCGCACCAGACCGAAACAGGCCGGCCCGCTTACTCTCTGGACCATGCGCGCACTCGTGCCTAGGTCGCACATCTCTCCCGCCGGCTGGGCCACACCATGCGTCGACCTGCTCGCTCCCCGTCGCCTCACCTTACTGGGCCACCTAGCTCCCTACCTCGACGCCCGCATCGGGCCACACGCGTGCCTCTCGGGCCGACTCGCCCGCCGTCCGGAATGCCTCCTCTCACCTCGGGCCGCCACCTCCCAGCTCGCCTAGGATGCGCCAGCGCCCCCGATGTACTACCTGATGATTGAATTGGACTTCCTTTCCCACTAAACCCAAAATGGTTGACTACTCGGCTCACACCTCTACTCAAAGGTAGGCTAGATGAAGAAAGATCCGGTTCACCTCTTCTCATTTTCAGTGCCAGACACCGACTCACCGAGATGGGATCAATTTGATCAGTCAAAAAAATATTCGTTCCATTTTTACCCACATGGCCTGCTGGGCTGGCACGGTGGTGCAGGGGTTGGGTGAAGGGTTGGAAATATGGTAACTAAAAGAGGGACTTTTAAATTTGACTGCAAAGCGAGTCAGTCACGCGCGTCGAGGCGCGCCCACGTTCGCACGCGCACGCTAACGTGCACGAGCACGTGGGAGGCAGAAACTGCACCGCTTGCTAGCTCTATAAACAGCGGTTTGATCATAGGGCCGAGTGCAGACGCGAGAGCGTAGCCAGACGGGAAGAGCATCTCCAATGATTATAGCCAACTGCTGGCTATAATAATTACGTGGTACATCCACCTCAGCTAAAAGCCAGCAACCTCCAAGAGTTTGGCTATAGCACATACAACATGGGACCCACGTTATATTAATTTCTTTCTTCCCCACCTCCGCCCTGATGCTGTCTCCCCATCCTCTTCCTCGCCGCGCCATGGGGGCCTCCCCTCCTCTCCACCCTGCCCGCACCGCCGAGGCCTCCCCTCCCCTCACCTCCACCCCTCCAGGCCAGCAAGCGAGGCCACGGCGACGATGTTGGCGGCGACGGCGACGGGGCGTCGTCGCTCTCCACGGGCTGCAGTGACTCCGGCGGCGGCTGTGACGACGGTGCGGGCTCGGATCCGGCGGCAGCGAAAGCGACGACGACGGCACGGCGTGGCGTGGGCTCGGATCCGGCGGCAACGGGAGTGGTGCGAGCTTGGATCCCACGTCAGCGGGAGCGACGACGACGGTGCGGCGCGGGCTCCGATCCGCCGGCGGCGGCGGCGACGGAGCGGCAAGAGCTCGGATCCGACGGCGCGGTGCGTGCTCGAATCCGGCTGCGACAGAGACCAAAATCCCTATGGTGGAGGGGAGGGGGAGAGAGAGAGAGAGAGAGAGAGAGAGAGAGAGAGAGAGAGAGAGGCGCGTCTCAGGGTCCTCGCTAGCGCCCAGCGCTTGATGTAGCGCCAGCGCTTAGCTAGGGGACCCCCTCTCTCGTCCATCTCAGCAGAATATCCTACGTGGAGGTGTTATAGCCAGCTGATCTGGCCCCATTGGAGATGCTCGAAGAGTGCAGACGCTGGCTAGCTCTGAGGAAGGCCATAGTACCCACACTGAAAACGCTGCCAAAAAATCATCCCTCACGCGAATGAGAGAAGAGAAGCCCTGCTTGTTGTGCATCAAGGAAGGCAAAGTAAGAAGGTGAGACATAATCTGTTGCTCCCTTCTTTCGTCACCTCCTTTGCATCTTCACCGTCTCTCCTAATTTGATGCCTCTCTCTTGGTTCATATTAAAAGTAATGGGAGGGTGAAATCTGCATCAAATCGACTCTCCTATGCTTGATGTCACTCTTTTGATTCATATTAAGGGCAATGTGAGGGTGAAATCTGCATCAAATCCTCTCCCCTATGCTTGATGTGTCTCTTTTTGTTCACATCAAGAACAATGAGGGTTAAATCTCTAGAAAGGCCTTGTCAAAATATGTTGCATCAAGTTCTTAAAAAATGAACAAGCATAAAAAAAATGGCATTTGTTAGTCATGCTAAATCGAGGTACTAACATTTGTCTCATGTAAATGTTGAGCACATTCATGGCCGCATGACTTGCCTCACTATGCATGCATGCATGTAGGGGCCCGAAAATCAAGTCAAATCCCTTATGTGTTTTACCTGTTCTAGTCCTTCGATCAATTAGTTACAACACACAGATTTACAGTACTTGGATCATAATCACAATGATTAAAATAGTATTACAGTAATGTATTACATTTATTAAAAAGTTTTGGCCCACAGACCACCTACAACATAAACATTGTTCATGAAAAACCAAATAAAACCATAGGCCCGCGCAGGCCCGCGCTCTTAGACATCTCTGAAATCCTTGTCCTGCACTCCTTCGACGAAGTCCTCATCTTCATACACTTTCCCATCGGCGCAGGCGTTCATCTGCTGGTGTCCTACTCGTTGCAATGAGCAGCCCGCATGAAAAGTGGGGTGAGTACGCGAACACTCAACAAACAAGGCTAACCATATGGATCTAAGGCTTATAAGGGAAGGGTAAGGTTCTTTTGTATAAACCAAGTTTTATAAGAATTTTCCCTATGTTTTCGAAACATGGAAAACCTTGTAAAACATATATTGGAAGCCTTTCATTTTTAAAGTCCCGGTCACTGCTGGTTTGTCCCCAAGTGGCTAGTCATGGTTCCCCACTGTGCACCTACAACCCCACACACTCACAGTCCCTTTGTGAGAAGAAAACAAAACACATGACCTCTATTGTGGTTTTGCTTTAAAATTTTTTTCAAAAACAAGGTGCTAAAACTATCACAGAGGCAATTCCCCTGTATGCTCTTGACCTCAGACAAGGCTATCATGATAGTTGTACACTCTGTAGGGGTTGCACGATTTACCCACGAGGCAGGAAACATTACAACGAAGGGTCCTCCCGACAAGGCCTTTGACAGTCTCCCTTCTAATACGGTAACCCCACTACCTAAAACACAATAGTGGATACATTGGCCTCAGCATAGTATCACATCGACTGGTGACGGGTTGCACCATTGGCCTCAATATAGTACGACCCAAGACCATACCATTGGCCTCAGCATAGTCCCACCAGATGTGCACTGAACCAAAATTCCAGAAGCTACTAAGCCAGTGCTTGTCCACACATGCACTCGATGGTCGCACTGTAGTACTTAGCTCATCTACCTCAAGGAATCGGTCCTTAACGATCGGGTTGGTCCCACACTTGACCTAAATCTTATGCAACATTGCCTCAGCATAATGCACACCACTTTGCATCCAGGTACCCCAATGAGGTTTTGCAATTTACCTTTTTTAGTCCGATTGTTCCCTACTATCATCTACACCCATTTTGAAAAGTGAAGACACATTTGTCTTTTCAAAACAAACATAATTCATTGACATGGCATTTTATCAAGCGCAAAAGGGAGAAATGCAATTCTAATGAGAGCAAAACCTAATTTTCAATGGGGCAGTACTATAAAACTTTTATATTAGTCCTATGGCAGTGTGTAATGTTTTAGTATGAGATGATTATTTATTGGGTTATAGCTACACTGGTTGTATAGCCATTTTTAGTTTGAACATATACATGCACATTTCTGAAATTTTATGAAATGCATCTTAAGACATTAGGTAGCAAGGTCCAGCACTTGCCTAGGTTTGCACATCGAGAACACTGAACAGCCTTCCGTGAGGTCAGTAAATCGCTCGTTGCTACTAGACTAATGGATGCGACTCAAGATCCACAATTAATTAAACAAAAAACCAGCATGATAAAAATGTATGCAGATGCTAAACATAAAATTACAGCAAATAAACATGAATTTGATAAACATTTAAAAATTTATTTCATTATGTTTGGATGCAAATAAATAAAGATATTTATTTATAGTTGCTACAGATAAATAAAGATATATTTTTAACGATTTCGGCCCTAACCGAACTAGCCCAGCCACACCAGATGGAAACAGGCCGGTCCGCTTACTCTCTGGACCCTTAGCGCACTCGTGCCTAGGTTGCGCGTCTCTCGCGTCGGCTGGGCCACGCCATGCGTCGGCCTGCTCGCTCCCCATCGTCAATGGGCCACTGCAGCGCCCGACTGGACTGCCTCCTCACATCGGTCCGCCGCTCGCCTCACCTTACTGGGCCACCTAGCTCCCTACCTCGGCGCCCGCATTGGGCCACACGTGCGTCTCCCGGGCCTGCTCGCCTGGAATGCCTCCTCTCACCGCGGGCCGCCACCTCCCACCTCGACTAGGGCCTTGTACATTTTAGCTTAGCATAGTGTAGCGTTTCACTGTAGCAAATTTTGTAAGTCCTTAAACAGATGTTTAAATATTGTAATCAAATAATTAAAAAATAGTTTTGGGATCTTTGATAGGACTACTAAAACCATTAGATAAATCATTATAAATTATTGCATCAAATAGGATATATAAAAAAATAAATTTTGATACAGTAAACGCTATGCTATACTAAGCTGAAATGCACAAGGCCTAGGATGGGCCAGGTCCCCCGATGGGCCCCTTCAGCGTGCCCATGAACGGTTGCCCCACTAGAACAGCGCCGCCCATCTCCTCTATTTTCCCTAGCGCCGGCAACAATCCTTACAGCGTCGCCCAAAAATCGAGAAAACCAGAAAAATGGAACCGCACAATTAAGGTAGAGCAAAAGAAGGGGTTATAACAAAATCGGCGATGGATTCGGTGACAACAAAATTTGACGAGCTTTTCTACGACCAATTCCTGGAACTCCGATCAACGTTGCCTGCGGATCAACGGAAAAATGGGTTCATTAGGGTATTACCTAGCTTCTCCTAGATCAGGAATTAGATCAGAGACTTGCTCAAGAAGAAATCGAAGAACAACCAAAAGAGGAGAAGAAAGAGATATTGCTGTCTTTCCATAGGAACAGGGAAGTGTGGAGAAGGAAGGTCAATGCAAGGCATCGGCACCTATACAAAGGAAACGGCCAATTTAAAAGGGATTAACAGGGTTTGATGACAATTACCGGTAATTGAGAAAATTAAGGGAAGGAGAGGGAAGGGAATCGGAAGTATAGAGGGTAGGGTCCACATGTTAGTTGTAGTAATTTTTCTCTATTGTATGCCGAAGGATCTGCATCGAAGGGGAATCGTATAAGCAAACACCGTCGGTCTCTATCGCCACACACCTAGTCGCCAGCCTCATCCTCCTCTTCGGCTTCGCCCACCGGTCCAACGAAGAAAGAAAGTGTTGAGAAACCACGCTACCGGGTGTAGTCCGAGGTATAAATGTGGTCGAACAATCACAGAGAAAGATTAAGACTACAGGGAGACACAGAGATATAGGGTGGAGCTTCTCTTTATTAATTCTCAGATCTTTTTACAATGGGTGCTCCACCTCTTCTTATATAGTACTGCTTAGGGTTTAGGCTAGGTCCATATGTGGGACCCACCAGGGAAAGCTGCTGGCCTAGCCGGCCGGGCTCCTCCCCTATAGGTGGTTTCCCAACACTCCCCCTTGGACCTTGCCAGCGAGATGCATATGCCTCATCAAAACTCCATCTAAAAACCCAGTGGGAAAAAAGGATCGGAGAAAGAGTACATAGCATACGCTTGCTGTGCGCACGATTTGCCTCATTAAAAACCTTATGTGAGAAAACTTCAGGGAAAAACTCACCAAGGGAAAAAGAGTACAAATCACCTAACATTGCATTCAATCTTCTAGATCGAGTTGGGTACTCCAGCTTCATGCCAAAGTTTTAATTCAGGGCGTGTGAATTACCTCCCTCTGAATTCAGCACTTCTTTGAACCTGATCATTCCAATGCTCCTAACACACCTTTCAAAGGAGGCGGTAGGTAATGACTTAGTGAACATGTCAGCCAAATTCTCGCAGGATTTGGTGTGCTGGATACTTATTTCATTCAATTTATGCAGTTCATGCGCATAAAAGAACTTGGGGTCGATATGCTTAGTGCGATTACTTTTCACATAACCCATTTGCATTTGTGCAACACAGGCGGTATTATCTTCATAGATAATTGTAGGGGTTTGCTCAATAGGTAATCCACACGACTGCAGGATGTGTTTCACCATTCTTCTTAACCATGCACATTTACGAAATACTTCATGTAATGCAATGATTTCCGAGTGGTTTGTGGACGTAGCCACAAGCGTCTGTTTAGACGACTTTCATGACATTGCAGTGCCACCACATAGGAAAACATACCCAGTTTGTGATTTACCAGAATACAGGTCCGAAAGGTACCCAGCATCGGCATAACCAACAATATTCATATCTTGGTTCTTTCTGTAAAACAGGCCAAGATCAATGCTTCCACGGTGGTATCGAAAGATAACCTTTATTCCGTTCCAATGCCTCTTCGTGGGCGCCGCACTGTATCGAGCCAACGTGTTCACAGCGAATGCAATATCGGGTCGTGTACTGTTTGCAAGATACAAAAGTGCTCCTATTGCACACAAGTACAGGACTTCTTGCCCAAGAATTTCCTCCCCCTCTTCCCTGGGTCGGAAGGGGTCCTTTTCTTTCTACAAAGATCTCCCTATCATAGGGGTTCTCGAGGAATAGGCTTTGCCAAAGCCAAACCTTTCTAAAACCTTCTGAGTACAGGTCGCTTGGTGCATTAGGATCCTATGAGGGAAATGCTCGAGCTGCAAGCCTAAGCAGTGCTTAGTTTACCTAAGTCTTTCAATTCAAAACAATACTTCAAGTATGAACATGCTTATTCTAATTCTTTTCTTCAATTCATATAGTGACTTTCAGAGTTTCACACTATATGTTTTTATTTGCTCTATCTTGGTTACGGAAGGTGATACTTCAAGTATCTTCATTCATAAATCCGAATCCAAGTCTCTTATACATATATTCAGTAACAACATCCTTCAATTCAAATTTCACTCTCAACTTCAAGTTGAGTACTGCCAATAATGAGATATATCTAGAGGAAAACCATGACCAGGGAATAAGCTTCTTCATGAAGCGTCGAGCTATCAGCCTTGTTATGTACCATTCATTATTCTCATTTCTCTTCTAGAGAAAATGCTAGTATACCGCGGTAATTGCCTTCTTTTATATGGCATATATATATATCGGCTTTGGCTGTTGCTCTATTCATAAGTTCCCTTAATAATATAATTCATATGGCCATTTAGTCATG